>CADDXX010000073.1:1699659-1956045 GCA_902810485.1 Alauda arvensis | reverse complement strand
CACACATGCTTCCCCCACCCACTGCACAGGATGTGCTACACTTGAAATGGAGCCAGTTTGCTCAGGCAGGCAGGGAGCCAGGCTGCTTTCCTAAGCATCTCTCTGGGAAAGGCTAAGGAACAAGTGTGGTGGGTTCCACTGGAGATTGCTGTGTCCCTGCAGCTGAACAAACAGGGTTTGCAAAGAGCAGCTTATCACCAACACACATTTTTATAGATCTTAGGTTGAGAGGGAGGCTCATGTAGTGAATTTTGTGGAAATTCCAAAAAGCCACTCTTCTCCCTTTGAAATTCTGTTTTAAAATTTATTTCCTATTGTCTCTCTAACATCTGATGAACACAACAATGAGACCATTACCTTCAAGTATGTGCAACTAGCCTGAACCATCCTTGGAAATGAGTGTTTAATTTATAGTAAGGAGTAATTTTTAATGAGCTGTCTTCTGAGGGTTCACAATGGATTCACAGCTTTTTCATTTCAGCTGCTACTTCCATTTCAGTCCTAATCAACAATGGCACAGACTTTATTTAGTAGTAAGTGTCTAGACTACAAGCAAACACTACTATGGCTGCGCTACTTAGTCTTACTTATGATGAGATTGACTTTCTCAGTTTGGGAAATGTGACTAGTAGATGAAGTCTTCAAATGGTACTTCAGGTCTAATGTGAGAGCAAGTTTGTATAATTGTTCCCCAGAGTCTCTCTTATGGAGGACAACAAGATATATTTATGTATTTCTGTGAATCAAGAAATTAAWACACTGATGAGACTCACACCCTTAGGAGGCAGCAAAATTAAAGATTTCTGCCTGAAAARCAAAATAAATAGAATTCAGTTTCTGCTATGGTGCAGCATTATTTCCTTTTATAGCTGCTTTCTCTGCATTTTCAAAAACAAATTCTGCTAAGCAAATTCTTGTTCTGTAGTTAAGGCAGTGAAATACACTTAGCACAGTTATATGTGWCATTTATACAGTGGGGAAACTGATTAGAAAACTCCTGATGTTGTAGCACATGAAGTTATATGTGTTTTCTCACAGGTTTTACTCAGAAGGATTTGGAGCAGGGGACCTCCCAATTCTCATACATTASAGAATTCTTTTGCTTTAATAGCTAATAGCTACACATCTGCTATTTAAATTCAAGTCTAGATGATTCACTAAAATGAGGATTACTATTTAATCTTCTAGGGACTGCTAGATTGACAGATAGATAGACAGATTGACTCCTTCCAAAAGTGAAGTGGCCCAAAAGGGACACTTTGCTTTCCTAATAATAACTGTACATTTGTGTGTGCAATACATTACAAATATTTGTTTGTCCTCTGCAAGAGAACTCCATGATGGAAAAATCTTGATTTTTTTTAAAAATTAGATTGATGGATGTAAAAAGTAATTGTTCACTAGCATGGCATTTTATATGCCATAAATCTCCAGGAATGTGAAAAGTTTGAGGACCTAAAACTTTTACACATCTCATCTGGTGTAGAACAGTGAGTGTATCTGCTGCAGCACTGGAACTTCATAAAGTTACACCYCACATGCCCTCTGTGGCTGACAGCTTTTTCCCATTTGCTTGCCATACAGACAGAAGAGGGGTGGAACGTTTCCTGTATCACGGGGAGTGCAGAGACCACTGTCCTCCAGGTCACTTCCACCGGGACCACACCTGTGTGCCTTGCCCTGGCCACTGTGAGGTGTGCCTCAACTCCAGCCACTGCCAAAGATGTTTCAGAGGCTACTTCCTYACTCAAAATGTGTGTCAGAAGCACAGTTGTGGAGAAGGTAAGCACCCTCCAKCAGGGGATAACAAATATTCTATTCAATTTGTTACAGAAACTTGCTTAAGCATATTTAAAAATGTTTTGAAATACACACCTGGCCCTGAGGTCCTTAAGTTCCAGCTCTGATCCTCTTCCAGCATCATGTTATTGCAAATTACATTGTTATGTATTCCTCAAATTGAGTGGGCTATGCAGAAACAAATGAGAAAACAAGTTTTCATGAGTCTCTTTCCTTTTTTAATTTGAATGAAGTTTATTTCCAGGAATCTTGCTGAGTGCTKCTGAATGTTGCATTGTCTAGAATTAACCCAAAACCAATGATTTGCAAAACACAGGTGAAGTGGAAGATCCTGATTCTGAAGACTGCATACCATGTTCAGATGGATGCCACAAGTGCAAACAGGGTAAATATTCCCTTGATCAACCTTATTGTTATTCTTAAGGTAGGGGAAAATTTTGTTCCCCTCACTCTTGTCATTAGCTTAAGTGCATGCTGCTGAGCAATTAGTCACTGGTGCAGGTGTTTTCTCACCAAGTAAATTATATTTCGTACTGTATTTATTTTTAAGATAATCTTCTAAAATTTGTTTTCAGCATAAATAAGAATAATTTTCTATTAATTTAGCTATTAAAATTTGCAGCACTTTTATTTTTTCATGATTGAATGCCACTCTCAGGCTGAAAGACTTACTGACTTTCTGAAGCTATTAAGCTATTACCAGACATAGAATTTTACTGTAGATGTTCAAATTTTCTATGCCTCAAAACAGATCAATACCCTCTGTTTTTCCTTCAAGGCTATAGACATAAGGACAATCTTTAAATTTCATTCTAGAGCAAAGTATTGCAATAATAACGCTACTGCCCTAAACAATTCCTTGTATACATTTCAAGGTAGGTGCAGGCTAATCCATTCATCCATGTGCAGTTCCTTTGGAGCTCCTGTGAAAGAGAAAAGAAAGGAAATACCCTGTGCTGGAAATGCAACCAGCAGAGTTAAATAAAAAGAGGGGGTTGAGATTCAGGTGGGATCTCAGCTTCCACGTCACAAAGTACTTGCCATGTGGCTGTTGCAGCTTCCCTACAGTCTCAGGGGGTTCTCCTGCTACCTGAACATCCAGAGAAAGTGAGACTGTTTGTAAGAAGTGCAGTGTGTGCAAAYGCTTACAGTCCCATGGGAGTTGTTAAAGGGGTGTGGCACTCTCCTCCAGGCAAGCACGGATTCTGTTTTGTCACGTTCCAGAAGTGAAAAACTGGGATGTGAAAATATGCCCTTTCCATAAAAAATGTATCTCTCACATTCAGGACTGCCATCCATAGCTGGGACACTTTCTGGATTTGAGCTACCAGTTCTGCAAAATTTAAAACAGCACAGTATTGGCATGCCATTGTCTGCAATAAACCCCAAACCACAACTGTCTGTCCGGCTCTTTACTGGCATACCTCACTTACCATAAGGATTTTCATCATATAATTCCTTCTCTCTGCCAGTTGTCTGATCTAATATGTGATTCCATAAAAAAATGTCCTGTGATGCTGGTGACCAGCCATTCCATGTGAATCCAGTCAAGCCTAAGGCTTTCCCCTTGACTACAACTGCCCCTGTCAATATTGTTGAATGAAGGGATGGTTTTAACATGAAGGTAACAACACTCTGGTCTCCTTTTGTATGGTGTGCTGTCCAGATTCATGGCAGCTGCYTGCTTGGCTGAGGGGAGGAGAGGTCAAGGCACAGTGTATGTTTCAATACCTGCCTTTATTGGTGCTACCAGATGTTACTTCCCTGTGCTAATATTTTCTGTGTTTTTTGCAATGATTAAGACTTCAAACTATTTCTTTTTCTTCTGAAACTGTGTAGTGGCAATTGGTGTTTCGAATTAGGGAGAAATGTCACATGTATGAATGGCTATGTTTTTTTTAAAAAAACTGTAATTTCAAGTGACTTAGAGGAAGATTTCCTTTGTTATGAACTTAAAGAGCAAATATAAGGAGACTGGAAGGCTGTTCATGGTCAGCTGGCATACAGAAAAAGGGGCTGTACTCATTTTGCCTTTTTCTGGGGAGATCAGTGATCTCATAAATATAAATAATCCATAATATCCACTACATACTTTCAACTTCTTCAACTCAAAGTTCTGATTTAAAAGAAAACTTTTAAGAGCTTCAAGGATCAACGGAATAGATGCAGGTAAAAAAAAAACTGAATAAGTTTTCACTGCTGTGTAAAGTCAAAAGTATTAAGATGCCAGAGTTTATTTACAGGCATTCTATTAAGAAAAGTCTTTGGTGCTCATGTTGCATATATTACTGAGAGTCAGAGATTGGTTTACTGTTAGTTCTGCTTGGAAAAGAGGAGCAGTAGTGGCCTAAAAGCACAGTTCCAAGCAGAATTTACAAACTATAATTTGCTCTTGAAATAAGGCAGACCCTGTAAGCTTCAACTTAAAATAAGTCAGGTAACCTATGTCTGTCTATATTACATGGTAGATATTTGCTTGTATTTTTACTCTTAACATTTCAGGCATATCAACAACTTCATTCATAGATAAGTTAAATACAGTAATGGCTTYCTCATGTCTAATCAGAAAGCTGATGTATTTAGAAACTTCTGTAAAAAAAACCTAAAAAGCAAAAACTTCAATGGCTGTCTCTTACAAGAAGTTCATTATTTTGCAAACCCCAGAGAAATAACACTGACATAAAAATAATTTTAAATACTAAAATTTCAAGGTGTGAAAATAAGGACTATGCTACATTTAGTATCTTTACAGCTTCATAGTCTTTCTACAGACTCCCTTTTAAAATTAAGTGGATGCTGGAGGATCTTGCAGTCTCTTTTTCCTATCTTTCCTTTAACATAATTGAATAATTTATTCTAAGAACTGTAGAGAGGGTGTAGGAAAAGTTCAGTGGTACGAACATTTCAGGAATAACTGCAGTGGGGGGAAAAAAAAGGAATGTAGTAATCATAGCAATCAGACTAAAAAGTTATATATTTCACATRCTGAAAGCTATATTCATATATACAACTTCAAATACATTATGTGCATTTTTATGCTGCCCAGCTGACTGAAGACCATTCTCTCATACTAAACCATTCAGCACCTGCTCCTTCTGAAGTGCTTTAAGATGCTTCAATATAAACTCTGAGAAGTAAAAACAATTAACTTCTTCAGTTTGTACTGAGCACAGGGGCACTTACAGAAGTTTTATTTATTTTAAATTCTAAACATTCTAAACCAGGAGCAGCAAAATGCAAATGATTCTCTCTTCAGATTACAAAGATTATGGTATTTTTCTCTTTTCTTGTAGACTGAAGTCTAGTTTTTAGGAGGGATATATAATCATATTAAGATTACAGAACTGCCTCTTTTCTTACTACTAGTCTGAAAGAGTTTTGTTCAGAAAATCATTTTCACAAGGCACTAAATAATAGATTAAACCACCATCTCAGGCAATGTTGTCTTGCTTTGCACAAACAGGAAAATTAGAAAGATTTGATTCCTTCTGGCCTGTTGCCATGTGCCAGCAGAATAGAGCAAGTCTGCATGGGCAGCCTCTCTTTTTGATCAGCAGTGGCACTGCACCCAGAGTAAGACAGAGGTGCCATACTTTTATAATTGTTTCATACTTTGCATCCCAGATCAGGCATTTCAGAGAAGGAAGTAAAACCCACACAAGTAAGGGTTTTAACACTGCAGGTTATTCTTCACCAGGTGTGAGGATACCAAAGTAGATGGTGTTTGTTCATAAGATCTGTTGGAGTCCTCAAGGAATGAAGTAAAATCTGTTTCCTCCAAGTTTGGAGTGGATTTTGTTTTAAGGCACCAGTGTGGCAATATATCTTTACTGTATCAACACTGCAAGTGTCAGAGCAAAGATAGGAAGTCTGAGAGAGAGACACCTAATCTATGACAGGTAGTGTAAATCTGTGTAGTTAAAATACAAATTATGCTTTCTTTAAATTCAGGTAAATTAAATTATCTTCCTGTTTCACTTAATTAATTCAGAAGCCACTCATATTTTAGGGATGTAAAGAATCTTTAATGCTCCCAGGTACCATTCTGCCTGCAGACACTGACAAGTCCTGGGATATGCTGATGGGAACGTTGCCTCAGAAAGTGCTAATCCCCAGAAAACCTACAGCTTTGTGTACACAGTATCCAAACAATAGGTGTGCACATCAGGATTCACCTCCCCACTTTGTGCTGCCCACATGTCACATTTGGCTCCTGCCCCATGCCACACCAGCCCAGCTGGCATCATTGTGCCCGACTTCCCGTGAGGAATGAAAGGCAGACTCTCACACAGGCACAAGCCAAGGCTTAAAGGGGACTTCAGTACCAATGTCTAACTCTGAATTCTTAAAAACTTCAGATATATCCCTATTTCTCTGCAAACAAGCACAAACAAAATATTAGACAGACAAAGTGTGCTGGATACGTCACAAGTCCACAGCGCCAGGATTATCTTTATGATGCCTCATACCTTTGGTACCTCAGCTCTTATAACCCAATTTTGGACACACTGAGTCTACCTCTTAGAGCAGCAATGAATGACTGCTCCCTCTGATGCAAAAAGAYGGGAGCTGCAGTTCTTCATTACCTTTGACCATCAGGTTCTGATTAAATTTTAATGTCTTTTTTTCTGGTGGGTGCCAGTAAACATCATGAAGTCTACAAAATTAAATCCAGTTTCCTCAACAAAAGCAGCTTTTGAAAGACAAAGATCTGCTGCAAAAAAATATTAAGGAAGAGGATTTTCTTTATGCCATTGCAGTATTTACCTTCCACCTCTCAATGTAAGTTCACTTACTCACATATTTAGATAACTGCAGGATAGTGTTCATATTTTCTCCAGACTTCTAAAACCATAATGAATTTCAGACACCTTCAAAGTCAAAACTTTTCTTTTCAGAAAGTCTGTGGCTATTAGCCAACACCCAGAACAAGAGAAAAAATAAGGTAAAACTGTAGATTCTGAGCCRCTTAAAGTAATTCTTCGAAGAGAATTTCAGAATCAATAAAATGCAAGAACATAAGAATCTTGGCTCCTATTTCTTATATTTAAAACACAACATGTGGACTAAAGTGTTTTCTCAAATAATTTCAGTTCTCTCTCTAATCATACMATTTACACACACCCTTTTGCACTTGCATAATGAACAAATTTGGCTGCCTTTGAAGGTGATAAGTGRCAAACTTCTCTGATATGCCATATCTACTGGCTTGCATAGATASATTTTACAAGCAGAATTTGCCACACCATTAACTWATARTGGCAAGTAAATAGAAGCACTGAGTGCTTCTCTGAGGAGGTAAATATTTGCAGCACATGGAGCTCACACAGATCATTGATAAACTCGTCAGATTTAGTGGAGGACAGTCGTCCTCTCTCAGGAGCCGTTGTGTAAGTCAGGCATCCTCTGCATTTGCAGTGCCAATTCTCCTGCCAGTGTGCTCCCAAGGAGCCACACCTTCCTGACCCAGTTCTTAATTACTTGTGGGTTCTCTTCCACTCACCTCACCCAACTCGTGAAAGTAAAACATCTTATGTTATGAATAGTTCTTAGGGGTTCCTGCAGAACACCTCATCCTCATGCAGCAAAATACARTATGTACCAATTTTTGGTCTACCCAAATTTCTACACTGAGCACTGTGACRTGGCTTTGCAACCTTTGCACTAGGACTGTTCTCAAAGGCTAACRCTGAGAGGAAAGTACTCCTCAGTAGGGTGCAGAGTGAAAAATGTTCAGCAAAGCTATAACACTTTTCTCTTTCAAAGATATCTTACAAAAGAAATTAAGGCTGACAAAACAAGGAGCCATGAGAATAAAGGCCTGCCAAAGGGGCATTTAGGTCCAAGTGTGGCATTTAGCCTCTCTGATCTAACAAGGTAAAGCCTGAGCCACTCTCAAAGGTCAACCAGAACCTAACTATTTAATTTGCTTGGGGTTACAAGGTCTATGTGAAAAATATAAAGCTATAAAGGCTAAAAGTGAGAATAAATAATACACAAATGATCAACAAGATCCATTATACRAAAAGGAGTGGAGAAACATTGATATTTATAAGACTGTGGGAGTGAGAAGAAAAGTATTTGGAGAAGATTTAAGGAAGTGTGAGCAGAAAGAGCAGTGTTGTGAACAGACTCAGGCTGACAGATACAGGTTTATCATTACATGATAAATGAGTGAAAACTAATCTGGTTCCCACAGCAACTTAAGAAAGAGAAAAGAAAACTTCATTTCTTCTAACCACCATCTTCACTGATGATGAATAGACCTTGGCTTTCAAGACAAAATTATGATAAGGATAGGTYTTTATCTCAGAGTAAATCCTCCACAAGAGGTTAATCTTGCAGAAGGGCTATTAGATTCACAGATAATAAGACTTTTTTCTACACGCGTCTGTGGTGATAATATGCAATCTGTGCAGAAAAAAACTGCCCAGGAAGTTTTGGAACCGTTCTCTGATTTTCAGTCCTGATGTTTCAGTGTAGGCAGAACCTTGCATTAGAGCATGTTGTCTTTCCTGGAGTGTAGGTAAAAGAGAATTTCCTTGGACATTGAAGATACAAGGTGCATATATTGAAAACATTATCTCTTTTTGAATTTTTTCTATTTCTGAGAAAGAAAAAACTATTTCCAGTGTAAAATCCAGGCTTGGGAAAAATCAGAGGAAAAGCTTMAGATACAAGACTGAACCTTGAGTTCTGCAAGTACAGAATATTCCAGATTTTAGTTTAAAGCTCTCTATGGAAATATGAGCATGGAAGAAAACTACTGGATCAGACCAGAAATTCACCTAGCTCAGAAGCCACTGACCAAACATACTTCTAAAATTACATATACAAACAAAGCATGTATTTCTACTCCTTCAACAATTTGCAGTTCAGAAGCTTCATGAATCAAAACAGTCAAGAAATGTTAACTGCTGAAAACTTTCTGCTGGAATTACTGAAGAAAATATACATTAAAGCAAATATAATCTAAACCATCTGCAGACCAGACCTTCTTCTCAGGAAAGTCTGCTGCCTCCTTGGGGCCCAAATCAGGGACCTCACCAAAAAAATTATGAAGAGGTTAAAAGAGCCTTTGAAATACTGCCTCCTATTGCTTTCACAGGGGTACCAGTGWTATTTCAACAAGAAGCTCAAGGTTAATGAAAAGAGATTTCAGGACACTGGAAAGACCACKTGCCAGTTCTTATGCTTTGCCCACAATAACCCCATGCAGCTGAGAGAATTGGAATTTTTTAGCCAGGAGAAAAGGGAACTCAGAACTCTTTAGAGCTGTGTGAAARAGATTGCAGCCAGATGCAGTATGACCTCTTCTCTCAGACAGTTAGCAACAGGATGAGAAGATGTGGCTTTTGCCTGCACATGGGGAGGTTTAGGTTGGATATTAGGAAGAATTTCTTCACAGAAGCACTGGTTAGACCTAATGGAATAGCCAGGAAGGTGGTAGTGTCACTGTCCCTGGAAATGGATGAGATTGAAAGACTGGACATGGCACCTAGTGACTTTAGTTGACAGGGTGTTTGGTAAAAAGTTGGACTTGCTGATCTCAGAGGTCTTTTCCAAACTAATTGATTCCATGATTCCTTGGTTCAGGAGAGAAGGTAGTGTTCTCTTCAATTCTTCCAGAAATGAATAGCACAGTGTCTCACAGTAGTCTTCTGGACACAACTTCCAGYACACACCCGGATAAGCACATCATGGGATGGGTGAACAACTGGCTCAGGGATTTAGCACAAGGTGAATGGGGTGACATCAGACTGGTGACCTGTCACCAGTGGGGATCCACAGGGCTCCATCTTAGCCCTGTGCTCTTCAACGTCTTCATAATTGACCTGGGTGCAGGACTGGCAGGGATACTAAGTTTGTAGAGGATATAAAACTGGGAGTAGCTGTTGTATTCATCAAAGGGAAGTCCTGCAGAGAGACCTTGACGAATTGGATGACTGGGCAATCTCCAACCATGTGAAGTTCAACAAGGGGAAGTTCTGCACTGCTGCAGAGGACTGTGTGCCTTGAGGCACTGTGTCCCTTGAGGACTGTGTGCAGTTTTGACACCCCAATATAAAAAAGACATTAAGCTATTAGACAGCATCTGGAAGGGAGGCTTTATGAGGAGCAGCTGAAGTAATTTGTTTTATTCAGGCTAAAGAATAGTCTACAGTCTACTTCTTTGACCTCTTCTCTGTAGTGACCAGAAACCAGTGACAGCCCAAGAGAATGTCCTGAAATTGTGTCAGGGATGGTTTAGGTTGGATATTAGGAAAAGGCTTTCCACTCAGAGGGTGGTTGGGCACTGGAACAGGCTCCCCAGGGAAGTGATCACAGCAGCAAGCCTGACAGAGYTCAGGAAGTGCTTGCACTCTCAGGCACATGATGTGACTCTAGGAGATGGTGGCGTGCAGGGCCGGGGGTTGGAGTTAATGATCATTCTGGGTCCCTTCCAACTCAGAATATTCTGTGATTCTGTGATTCTCTTTATGAATACACTCACCCAGGTTGTTTAATATCCTTCCATTCTGCTGCTTCTGGGATATTTGTTTAAGGTGAAAGAAATAGTGAGTAGAAGATAATGGAAGGAATATTATAAAAAATGTTTTTCATTTTTGGAGTCAAATCCATTTTTAAGAGTTGCATAACACTTCTCCTGTTCCTTCAACAAAATTTTTGAATACAAAAATTATTTTTCTGGTGGGAAAGTTTACCCAAAAGACTTACACCACCACCACCACCACCACCACCATTTTGACCATTACTCCCACTCCAAATATAGAAATGGTCTTGTCTAGCTCAGGATTTTGAAATTTAAAATGATTACTTGGATGTCTGAAAAGTATGCTTTTAGAGGTGTCAAAAGATTTTAACTTGTCTGTGCAACAAATGCAAGAAAAAATTGCAAAAAAAGAAATAGGATTAAATTACTGTTTCAGGTAAGCTGCAGTCTCCTTTYACCAGTTCATTTGACCCAGCCTGAGCCCCTGTGAAGGTTCTGCTTTTCAGATCATCACTTCCTAAGGACTTAGCTCCTTCCAGGTACCTGGATTATGCTGAGGACTTAAAAGCCACAGGTTACTATGAAAATACAGTCCAGGATCTCATTGTGGAAGATTTAATCTCAAAATAAATGTGAACAGAGTTTCAGGGACAATTATATTCTTTATACAGCTGAAATTACTTTAGTGTAAGAAATACTAACATAAAATTGGTGCAGCAAAGGTTCTGGCATTCTGGTTTTTACTCTGAAAATTATTTACATAATTTTATATCTTTGATTTCAGATGATCCAAGAATCTGTATAACATGCATTCAAAACTATTATATGTAAGTATAGCTGTATATACATATATATATATATATACATATTCATGACTACACATTTTTCTGAAGCAAAAATATGCTCTTTACTACATAGATCTGTGCTGTCTGTGTTGTCTCATCCTTTAAATTGCTTGTCTGAAGAACAGTAAATGGGAAATGTTGGAAAACTAGCTAATTATTCAGTACTGAGACCTCTTAAAACTGATGGACGAGTAGGATCTTTGCATATTAGAAGAGAAGAATATGGAACAAGAAGTGTCMAAAAGTTAAACAGTGCATATGGATTTGGAGCAAATTTGCTTTTAGTATGTTGTGTCTAGTTCTGGTATGTGAAGTTCAAAAGATTTACAAATGTATGGAGTTTATGCAAAGAAATAAAAGATTAATTAGAAGTTTAAATTAAATGGTGAGAAAAGAACATTACTGCTTTTCAAAGAGAGCATTTATGGATGTCTGTAAAAATTGGAAAAGAAAATATTGATTATATTGACTCTACAAACAAAGGCACTGGATTATATGTTTTTACAAGCATTCAGCTCTTTACAATGATGATATAATGATTTTTAATGAAGCATGTATTCAGGTTTCTGCCTACCTTTAAAAAAATAAAATAAAATTAATCATACTTAGGAATCCTGGGATTAGGAAACATGATTTTGCTAGTTGAATAAACAACATAACCACAAATATACTTTGGATCCTCATTATAGGAATAATTTATGTTCATTATGATGATCTTGCTTTATCATTACCATTCCTAGAAACACCCAGAAAACAGACTCWGTGACCTTCAAAAGAAACTTACTAATGATGTTCTACTTCATCTAACAGGTATAAACAGCACTGCTATAAATACTGTCCAGAAAACACCTACAGAGATGAAAATTCTTGGCAGTGTAGAGACTGTCCTAGCAACTGTGACAGCTGTGATAAGGATGGGTGTGACTCATGTAAGGAAGGCTTTTACCTCTCAGGTGAGCAAAGTACAAAGAATGGCATAATGCACAATAAATGTTTCAGACTTTTTCTTTAGAAGAATACTCTGGACCCAAAATCTCAAATTCATAAATCTGTTCTGTGGGAGACAGTGGAGGCTGAAAGGACTTTACTCTTTGCAGAATCAGGCATTTGCGTTAATGTAAGCTGGTTGTGTTGCCCAGTGGTGTAATTTGGTTCAAAGGGTCTATATACTTAAATTTCAGCTCTTTCAGGCACATAAAAAATTTTGTATTTGATTCAGATTTTGTGAAAGGAGGTTTTTTTTTTAACTATAGAAAGAAATTTAAATGCTTGCTTACTATTTGTAAGTCTGGTTTTACTTTGACTTTTAAATGCTCTGAAGTAAAAGCTCAGTTAAAACCACTAAATTCCACACCAGATTCACACAAGAGCAGGAATCTCCTAGCTTTTTAAAGAAGCCATAAATCAGGCAGGTCTGGCTCAGGCATGGTGCCAAATACGAATCACAGGAATTCCTGAGGTTATAGTATCCTCTTGCCCTGGCTGTTGAAAGCGCCCAGTAGTGGCATCACACCCATGGAAAACTCTGTGGTCACAACCAGGGTGAGCTGCGGGTCTAGGATTTTTTAAATTGAAATTAGACAAAACTCAAAAAGCCATAAGTGCTACAACTTCCAGAGGTTTTGATGAGACATGCCAAACCTTAGTCTGAACCAGATTTAAACCTGAGCTTAGCCTCATATTCAGCAGAAACTAGAGATCCTATAAATTTGGACATGTCTAAAATTTGCATTAAAATGTTAGGGGCATCTAGTCTTTAATTTTTATTGAGACAGTATAACTGTTAGGACTCAACCGTAAAACCTTTACCCAGGCATGGAATCCCATTAGATTTGTAGGTACTAATGTCCAGTATATTGATTAAAGCCAAGTTACAGGTAAATTTAAATTCAGATTGGTTTGAAGTTTGTGACATTTCTCATCTGCAACTGAATTTATATTTCATGCCGAAAAATTAGAAGTTTTTATAGCTGCAATATGTTTCATGTGTTCTTACACACTGGGTTTTTTCTTAAACCATTTCTGCTGAAGGCAGAGGGCTGGGCAGGGGTCATTGTGCTTCCAGGCTCTGTTTCTATTGCAGATGGCACCTGTGTGAGGGAGTGCAGAGATGGCTTCTTCGCCGATGGCATCTCTAGAGAGTGTGAGCCTTGCCACAGGAGCTGTGCCACCTGCGYTGGGTACAGTTACAAGGACTGCACRGGGTGCAGAAACAATTTTCAGCTATCTCATGGGCAGTGCCTGAACACAAGAAATTCTCTGCCACCTGGGAAGTTCTGGAGAGGTAAGTTGAAACAGATCTTGTAATCTTTTTCTGTTTCTCTGAAGACTACTACARAATTTAGAAAGAGTATAGCAAGATCTTACAGCTTGCTTGAAGCTGCACTTTGGTAATTTTAGAAGTGTGCTGACCAAACCCATTGGTTCCACAAACTGAAAYTCATTTTTCTGCAAATAGCRTAACATTTCAATAMAATGTRGGTGTTTCTTAGGTGTYTTATGTGAATAAAGATTAGAAATAYAATTGGCAAAARAARATAAAAATATGAAAAAGATAAAAGATGTTTAATAGATKAAGGTACTGGGAGTTCCTTGTATAAACTACTGGATGTCTTGTAGATTAGTTTTGGACCAGCTTTGTGGGTATTTTGACTCCCTCCAGAGAAGTCAATATAAGTTGAAGGAAATATAAAATAATATAGTATGTGACTATGCTTGTGTGTGATGTGAAAAAAAATCTATCCTCTTTTTTCTTTCCTTTCTCTGTATAGATATGAACTGCTTTCTGAGAGACCAAATGTGGGCTGTAGGGCTACATTCTGACATTCTGGTCCTACACTGGGCATTTCCACAACCTTCACAAAATAATTACTTTTTTCTGGATCATCTCATCCATAGCATGAAGGAAACAATTCTCTATTCCAAAAAAGCTCACAGAAATCTAAAAGCTATTTTGAACAAAAATGCCTTTATTTAGAGGTGTTGAGAGGAACAGTTTAATAATTTTAAATACTATTTTCCTTCCTATCCATCTTCAAATGCAATCCAGTACTGTTACTAATTTCTTATTAAAAAAGTCTTAAATGAAGAGGACATATATAGACTATTTGTCATTCCCATTATGTCAATATTTGAAGAACAACTGAATGTTTATGTTACAAAATGAAACTGTTCCACTTTCAAATTTTATAATGGAACAGTAGCAGAATCTATTATAAAGTTTMGGGATTTACATCTTTAAGAACACGTGAAAAGTATCTGACAGGGACATTTGCKGAATGGAGCAAAAGACCAGATTACTAGCTGTATTTTTGAAGCAAGTAAATATATACTTCTGCTTCCTATGTTTTCATTTTAATCAAAATCATCCAAGAGTGACCATCCTTAGATCAATATGAAAAAATATTGACCATTTAAAATAATTGCCTATCTGTTGGTGAAATGATGTATCAAAAAGAATAATCTTTCACTTCAAAAAATATCAGAGAGACATAAAAATAACAATATTAATAGAAAGTTGATCTCCTACAAGCATTTCCTTGCGTTACWCAGAAGCAAGTTTGGTTTTTTTCAGTTTAAGAAAACTACATCTACATCAGTGCCATGAGAAGATCACATCTGTAGTCTGGTCTATTGATTATCTCTTTCTCACACTGTTTAACATAGTGACTTTTTGTCAACTTTTTTCTTTTGAGCAGACATCTGATGCACAAATTAACATTTCAGTCTTGTGAAATTTCTTTATCTCCGTCTTGCATCACATTTGCCTTTCCTTCCAGTAGTAAAAACACAACTATCTTAGGGACATTTCAAACGGAAAGATACATCTCACTCAGAGCTGTACTGGCTTGAACATTAATGACTGCTCCAAAGAGACAGGATTCCTGCTGCTGCTGGTGATGGGATCCCAGGGAACACAGCTGGTGGCTGTACAGCTCCTCTTGGACAGACCTGCCAGGATTCCTGGCAGCTGCTGTACCATGTAACTGATGGGAAAGTGATGTGAAGCTGGTGATGTCCTGAGCCTTTTGCTTCTAGGTTTCCAAATAGAAATAATCTTCAAGTCAAAATGAAAAGAAGTTGCCACTGTGTTTATTGAAGGTTCATCCTTCAGTCACTACATTTATTGACATTTTCTGAAGTTTCTTAATCAGATACAGTAGGCTCATACAGATCACATAAAAATAATTTTCATTGTTTAAAAAACAACACAATCTGGATGGTTGATTTTTGCTTAGAATATCACTCGCTCAATTCTTTTGATGGTTTCATTCAAGGGGTAGATGTCAGCTGAGTCCAGATTTCCAATTGTACTGTCTGTACTAGAAATTCTTATTGCATGCTAAAGGTCCTTAACAAAAAATATAGGGTTCAGGGTGGCAGGATGAAAACACATTTAGCTCCAGCAGTGCATCATGTTGCTAAAATGTGTCCTAACACTGGCTAGAGACTGCAGTGCATTTAACACCCTGATAACATTTTATTGTGCATGGATCATTTTAAAATGGAAAAAAGAAAGCAAATCAAACAACTAAAAACTTTCTGTGTTTCACCATCTGTCACAATTGTTTTCATCATTATCTAAAGCTTTCTGAAAATCAATAAAATTTAGGGGATGTAGTCAGTCTCATTGTCTACACAATCCTGTAGGATTACTACAAGAATGGATAAAACAAAAACCTATCTCTGCTCCTTGAAATTTAYTATCAGTGAGTATTCTGGCTGTCATACCTGTACAGAAAAATATCCCTGSGTGAAGAACAGCTGGTCCCTCCCAGCTTATTTTAAGCACATCTCTAAGTCCTTCTTCTCTTCAAGTGTGTATTTCAAAGATTTACATAATATTTACAGATTTTCAGAGGAAACAACTTTTCTTTCATACTTGAGGGCAAAATCAAAGCATCTTTTCAAGTCTTTCAACAGYGACTCTAGACAAATGTATCTGGGAAGCTTTTATCCCACTTTATMTTTTCTTTTTATTGTGGTTTTTTAGATTTTTTAATGTATTCTTTGCTTTTATCCAGGGCTATTTTTTTCTTATAAAAAAAAAAAAAAACAAGGACCTTTTACCTCATCTGTTCCCAAATTCATTTGCTAAGGGTGGCTTGTCATGCAGCATGGCAGGCATGATCAAAGCAGCCTGTCCAGGCTGTAGGGGATATTAGAAAAGTTTCATGATTTTCACCAGCCCTACATGGGCAAGTGTAGGGCTGAGATTTGGGGTTTGACTCACATCTTGTCTGRCTGTTCATCAAGATAAGATTCTGTGTCCTCAGCATCCTCAATATATTTACTTCAGTGCAYCACCATTGTAGAGCTGCCTCTGATCTTCAGCAGCCTGAATTAAAGAATCTGATTTTAAAATACAGGCCAGATGATTATTAGTCTTACCATTTTGGGGAATTGAGCTGGGTCTGGGGAGCTAGGTATTAAATAAATTACCCTGCCCCTGTCACAGGAGGGAAGCCAGGAGAGCACCAAATACATCCTCAGTACGTGGCCTGCTCCAGATGGTTGCAGGAAGACAACACAACTGGGAAGACAGAAAAAATTTCTGAATCTAATGGTTTACATCAGCTTTTACTATATTACTTTTCCATTTAATATTTTCCTTTGGAAATGTACTAATTTAGAGTTGAGGCATTAGACCATTAATTGTATTGCAGACAATGTAAMAATTTCTCTTAGGCTCTTCCAGCCACATGAATTCAGTGGGTTCCACTGTGGGTTTAGTGAATATGTTGACATACCATATGGAACAATGTGACTTTTGGGAAACATTCTTGTTTTGCTGGTTCCAAGGATAAGAATTTAAAGGGCAGTACATCAGAAACCTCCACAGAGAAAACAACTCAGGGTCTGACTTCCTTTGCAAGTTGAGAGACTAGTCCATTTAGGTTAGAATTAAAACCATTGTGAATGTGGAATACACTTYTATTTTCTATCATGTTCAAGGTTTCACTTCCATTTTTTATGCAAGCATAAATTATTGGCCTGTTCCACAAATTTTTATAAGCAAACACTCCAGAATCCAAAACACTCTATTAAAAAAAAAAACTATTTAAATTTTTATTTACTTTGCTGGTATATTCTGCTGAGCAAACTGTTCAGCYGGTATCAGGAATCTTTGAAAGGTCATATTCAGGTCTGAAATAAAGCAACATAATTATGTCTGTTACTCAGGCTTTTAAAAAGATAGGGTAAGCCAAGAAAAGGAGAAAGGAAGAAAACCCCAACAACTGAACTCTAGGCTTCTAACATAAAATACCTGTATTTTATCTCGTGTACCAGGTGAYGAATTTGGAGGCCAGGAAACACACTAGTATAAGCTTAATTCACCAAGTGAGTACATGGCCCATCATGTAGCTGTTTTGCAAATCATGATGAGGTCTTTGTTTTGCCATACCACTAAAAGGCTGTACTCTTAAAAACAGCCATTCCTTGGTTTGATATGCCACATTGCAGTGAAAATTAAAAATGGGAAAGAATAGGTACAGAATGAGATCTATTTCTAATGATGTGTTTCTTTACATATATACAGATAAATAGCAGCAGTTTACTGTTACATAGCATCCCCAAAAATAAGAGCAACCTCCCACAAGCATCACTAACCAACGGCATTCTCCTTTTCCTAAATAGAGAGCAAAATAAAATCAGTAAAAATGTACTGGTTTTGAGAAAACAATAATTCAGACTTTAAAAGGACCTTAATGCAGCTCTGCATATATACATATAAAGGTTTCAGAATATGGGTAGGGGAAAAAAAGGAATGGGCTATGCAGCAGACAGAAGACAAATCAGCAGTAGAAGGGAACGGGTCACAGTCTTTTAACCATGAAAATGTTATGGCATTTATAGTGCAGAATTACAGCAGAATTACAGTCATGGGAAGAGGTAGAAGACCAYTTTAATCACCATCCATATGTGAAATTTCAGGTTGCTAGGAGCAAGCAAAAATTATCTGTTATCAAATATCTTCTTATGCATGACAATTTCATATTATGGTTATTTGTTTGTGAAATAATATAATTGTTACAAGATAACTAAATTGATAACTAATGGTTCTTRGGGAGTGTAATTTACTTCCCAGCACTTCTATAGTTTGTATAAATTTACAGTTCATGTAAGTCTTCACAATGGGAGAAGTCCAGCATTYTATTACAWATGTTTATTGTTTTCAATATGTGYTACTATATTTATATAATTGCTATTACCTCATGGAGACATGTAATCTGTTTTGGTTTTATTACTCATGAYTGTATTAGTTTCACAGGAACAGTGCCATGCACAGAATAAAATCTAAGAAACTMAGCCACACTTTAACTGGATCACATTCAAATCACATATTACTACACAGTGTAAAAGCTAGACAGGTCACCTTCTAAAAGGAATAYCATTCCTGTAAGAAACAGCACTTCATTCCTTTYTGCATCTCTCACTAGAGTAATTGTAMCTCAGTCCAATAATAAAATATATGGTAAATGTACAATCCTTTTAGAAATTAMTATCTAGGAGCTAARAATATTAAAAATGTACACAGAGACCTACTTTGATAGCCACTAAAAATACAAAGTTTTAAATCCCCTCTGTACTTACAGAAAAGCAAGAGTACATGAGATTGAAATTGAAGGAAATAAACTATCTTTTGCCTATTTGAACACTTCCTGATTGCACCACCTGGCCTAAAGATCCATTCTCCAACAAGAAYAGGTAGAGAGAGTAAGGTGGAGAGCACAAAGGAGATGAGAAACTTGAAAGAACTCTTATAACACCATTGTGGTTCTGAATGAAATTAAGGAGGGACTGTTAGGCAATTCAAATGCTTTTGTATTTCAAGGCATGCTTCTGTATATATGGCCATGTCTCTGCTAATATGTCCTTGGGTTTTGCAGAGGGTTTCAGCTTCTTTTTTTTTTTTCAAATAAACTTTATATTTTCTGGAACAAAGGTGAGCATGTGGAGAGAAACCATACTTGTTTCTATATGAACCCATGATTTTCACCTTGATTGTTTTTGAGGACTCATTTAATTTTTCTCTAAAAGCAGATTGAAAGAATGTTGGGCGCTCAAAGGACTGAAACAAAAATAAAGGAAATACGGGGACATTGTGTTTATTGGAAATAAAATTTCACTCATTTGTTCCTTAATTAATTTTGGGGTCACAGTTAACATTKTACAGTGATATGTTTCAGGAAAATATGCCATTGTCTCATTTATGATACACAACCCCAAATGAGAAAAGAGAATAGGAAAAAAAAAACATTTCTCAGTCTTTCTGCACCCTTCCAGTTTTATAATCCTTTGAAATGCCTGAAAGACCACTGGGGCAGCTTCAAAGCTGCAGTAAAATTTAGCTCAAGAAATAATGAGATTCAGTTTTTCAGATTCTAAAAAAAACTAAGAGACTTAGCTGGGCCAAGGATGTTGCTCATTCTGACAATGACACAAGAATAAAGATGGTTTTGACTCAGATTCTGAACTAAGTTTCAATAGAGGGCTTTTGCTTTTGAAAATAAAAATGGATATCGAATTTTTTTTTAAAAAGAGAATATAAGTTTAAGGATAAAAATCACTCAGTAGGTCTCTAAAGATAATTTATTTTGTTGAACACCCAAGTCCTCTAAGGGAAAGGAAAATAGAACCCAACAGCTTAACCCTGTAATTTTCAAGCTTTCCATTTGCAATCAGTCCAAAGACCAAGGAAGTACATGTTGCACGACCATTTCTTCAGCTTTATAAGGTTAGTCTTTGGAAGAATCTTACATTTAAAGCRAAGGAATCATCTATTTAAGAAGTTTCTATTATTCTAAATGTGTGCTGTATTTCAGGTTTGTTAGTAAATGAAAGCCACAGTCACAAGAAAGACTCATTTTACCCATCCAGAACTTTTTTTTTTTTTACAGATTTCTTCTGTCAATATGTAAATTGGGAAATTCAAATACTTATATTTGACTGGAAGCTAAATTAGCAGAAGCCTAATTGCTTGTGTGCATTCCCCTCTGGTGGCAAATAGTAACTATTACAAAAAACAGGACACACTGCAAAAGAGAAATAGAAATAAAAATTAGTTCACAAAAAGAAAAAAAAAATCTTTATTTTACATGTTTTTTCAAACATTTAGAAAGAATGAACTCCTTTACATATTCCTCAACAATAGTAAACAACTTCTCTGCTTAACTTCACCTGATCTTCACTCTAAAACAGGAAAAGAGAGAAGGTCTAYGAAATAAAGTTAGGATAATAGAAAACCTTACAACAGCCAACTTTTCTGGAGTATTTCTTATATTCTTACAGTGAACATTAAGGACACTTCTTAATGTTCCATTAAATACTGAAGAGTAGTGAAAAACTTGAAGCTAAGAAGTACTGTCTGAAAAAACCCTTTGACAATGAGTCTCAAAAAAGTAAGCAGTTATCTATTTGAGGATTATTTGCATAAGAGAAGTCAAAACAYTTCTGTGCCTTAAAGAAGACTCAAACTTCTCTCTGCTATCAGTGCCAATTACAGACAGTGGAGCCCTTTTAGCAGGACATATTGTAACCTGAAATATAGAAAAAAAGGTATTCAGCAGGGTGAAAAGAAATAAAGTCAGCAAGAGTCAGTGTTGGTGTGGGAGGATTTACTGGACCTTTAGTGTTTGAGTTATCTCTCAGCATCCCAGGGAAGGTGAGCCCCTTGTGCCCAAACACTCTGTCAGTGTCCCCTTGGGGGGACCCTCCCCTGAGCATCCTGCTGAGTCAGAGGGAGGTTCCACTGACCTTCAGTCAGGGAAACCTGCAGTGTAAGGGGCACCCCTCAGCAGGTCTTCCTCTTTACTGGAGTGTGTTACCCACTGCCAGCCACTGCCCATGAAGGACACACACTGGCAGTTTATGGAGTGACACCAACTATGAATGTAACATCGTCACAGATTAACGTTCAAAGGCTGTCAGTGACAGTGTCTGACTGAACAAATGTACTCAAAGTAATCCACAGACAAATGTAATCCCCAGCAAAATGTCAGGCCTGCAGAGAGCATGATTCTTACCCAACAGGTGTCCCTGTGGTGGAAAAGACTGGCTCAGCCCATTGACTGATCCCAGCAGWGGTGATGGACTCTTCTCTACCTTTTCCTGCTTTGTCAACTTAYTTTTGTACTATTTCTCTGTGTTTARGTGGAGCTTGAGCGACTCTAGTCATGCATATCTTCCTTMCTGATTGGTGTAAAATTCTCTCACTCTACTTTTAAAGATACAGTTATATCTGGAGAAATGTTGTGTTGTGCCAGCCTTCACTCTTGTGATCAGTGACAAGACTCAATAAAAAGGCATAAAGCTTAGTCAGGGGAAGTTTACACTGGACACCAGGAAAGATTTTTCACCCAGAGGGTGACTGACTACTGGAACGTGCTTTCCAGGGAAATGGACACAGCACAAAGCCTGACAAAAGTTCAGGAAACATTTGGACAACGCTCTCAGCTTATGGGGTTTCCTGCACAGGGCCAGGAGTTGGACTTTGATGATACTGATGGTCCTTTCCAAAGCAACATGTTCTATGATTATATAATTTCTGTCTCCTTCTTACTCAGAAYTTTTAGGTTACAGGGTAATGCTGTTCTACAATGATTTAGTTCAAAATGTCCATGAAATACCTCATAAAACCAAGTCCCCAAATGTACATACTTTCTAGATCTTTCTGTTTGCAATCTATTAGCATGACATATCTGTATTTGTGTTTGCAGCACTCCACTGAAATTAAGATTATTGGGATACTTATAAAATTAATAACWTTATTATTGTTCTTATTTGTGATGAGGAGTCCAGAACAATGCCTTAGTGAATGTGAGGAAAACATTCATTTTCCTTTAATACAACTCATAACTTACCATTTAGTAGRGAGGAATAAAGCACAATCATTATGCTCTTTAACTTTGTGAATTCCAAAAATTCACAGAGGTGCATTTTCAAAACACCTCAGGAAAAACCATACAGAGCATCCTTTCTAAAGGAARGAGAAATTAAGAAAACCAGATGGTTTAAAAAAGGAACTTTTTTCCCTTTCATCCCAGATGGAAATAGAAAATTGCTGTCCTGTGACTCTTCATGTATGACCTGTGAGAAAAATGCTGATGTGTGTACCTCATGTCCAGAAGGTAACATTTCTGCTTCCTTGGATAAGCTTGCAAGTGACTGTAATACTTTGTATCCTACATGCTTCCAGAGAATGTTTTTGTCAGTGGTCACTACAAAGTCCCTTAACAGCTTAAAGGGCAATCAGACAATCAAGAGCTGAATTCAGGTAACAGGGCATGCCCTTGGCAATATGGGTTAAAATATTGTCATGTTGATTGTGTTCCTTTTCTTTCCTTTCAATTAAAATTTGTAGATATGATGCAGGAATTACTGATAGGGATTTCTTCAGCAAGACATATAGATAATTCTGGTGATTTCTTCTAACTGTCTATGACAGTGAAGTCTGAGCAAAATATTTTGGGAAATGTCTTAMAGAAAGCATGTTTTATTCATTCTTTTAAGAATCAAAGTTGAATTTTGAGAAGTTGAAAGATTTTTYTTGTAGCCATTCAAGGCAGAATTATTTTAAATATATTTCTGATTGATGCCTTTACCTCTCTGGGTTGCTTTTCTGCCAGGAAAATTTCTTATCCATGATGCCTGCGTTTCTCAGTGCCCTTCAAAATATTTTGGCAACCTTGCAAGTGGAAAGTGTGAGATGTGCAGAGATGGCTGTGAGGTGTGCTCTGACCAGTGGCACTGTCAGAAGTGTCAGGCTGAACAGAATCAGCTGCTCTTCCTCCACAAAGGCAAATGTTTACAGGAGTGTCCTGAGTAAGTAACCCTTATTATAACATCCCTGTTTTTTTGTCTGTGCTCCTTCTCCTTRAAGTTCACATGCATTGTTTAAACTTTCAAGGAAGACCTAAATGKATCACAAGTTACAGGAAACTAAGTAAATACAGTTTTCAGACTGCCTAAATGAACAATATTTTCTTTTGGTTAGAGAAAAAGTAAAAACATCAGAAGTGAAGGTAAGACATTAAATCCTATGATGGAACAGCTCTCAATGGCTGTAATAGGAACATGGTACTTCATGGCAAATGATAACAAAGGTTCTAGACATTCTCCAGTTTGTTCCTTCCTCCAAGTGGTACCGAGCAGAGATATAAACTCAGACAGTGAATGTATTAGAGTCCTGATATGTAAATGCTGTGCTTAATAATGTGTATTTCTCTCTTTGGCTCATGTTTATTGTTATATATTTTTATATGTAGAATTTAAAAAGTTTCCCATTTGACTACAATGGATATTAGATCAGGCACATGAGTAGATCAGGTTCTCTCTTTTCTATGGTTTTTTCATCCGCATTCATGTTAYGTATATATACATAAAACCAGTGCTATGCAGAAAAAAAGCCTTGCTTGGTTAACCTTTTTTCTTCAGAAAAATGCGAAGCTCCTGCTTTTTTGCAATCTCTCTGCCACTGCCTTCTTGGTAATTTTGTCAAATAAGTCAATGAGGGCCAGTGGAGCAGGTTTTCTTCATGGAATGTCACAGTGAGTGCAAGTTAATTACAACAAAGCCTATTCTAGTTCAGAAACAACTTTTAATATTAGAAACTGAGGCATACAACCATGAATTGTGCTTTGACATTAATATGTCTCTTGTCAGTACTAATTTCCCAGTTATCCCACTCAGAGTCAGTATAACAAAATTAAAACTTTTTACATAGCACCAGTCAGTTCAAATGTTATTATCCCCTTTTTTCCCCAAATTCAAGACTGTAAGTAATGGCTTTCCATCACTGAGCAAAATTCATAGGGTTTAAACTCCAGTCTCAGACTACTCTCCACTGGAGCAAAAAATGAGACTCTTTATCAAGAGAGTTGGCTTGGGTTTTGGGACATGTTTTTAAGGGATAAAAAGGCATAAAAAGGTATGATTTACTGCACGAATAATTTCTGACAGAGGAAGTTTGAAAGACYGGGCTAACCAAGTACTCAACCTTGGAACAAGAGAAGGTGACAGAACTGTGAGAAGTAGTTGCAGGACCTTGACAAATGTTGGAGGATAAAAAAACTATGAGAATAGGTGGCAGGCATGGCTCCTCCTACCTTTTCTCTAACCTTGCTCCTAATGCATCTCCCCAGAATTCCTTTGGAAACACCATGTCCAAGAAGGGAAGGAGAAGCACCCCTCCATAAGGAGTAACAAATTTGTTAATGTAGAGTACATATTCTGGGAGTATTTTCTGTCTCAGCTTCTTCTTTARTTTTTATCAGTGGCTTTGTGGATTAGCAATCATCTCAAAATGTTAAGTTACCCATCCTTTAATCTTGTAATGATTYAGTTTTGAAAGTGTAGACAGATTGAATTCAGCATCTTTTCTATGCATCTTCACCTGAAGCAGAGGTGCAGTTTTTTTCTATATTTATGACTAGCACTCCCAGCTGTGGCTGGGATTTGCTCTCACACCACAGATACCAGGAAAATGCACTGCCTCTTTGCCATCTCTAGCCTGCTCTCACTAAGCCTTATTCTTCCTAGCCTTCATATTTCCAGAGTCATCTCRTCTCTTTCTCCTCTCTGGAGACACTGAAGTTACCCTTCTCTTTACTTTCTTGATGTCAGTATTGCAGGTCAGCCACACAAGTCTAGAGATTGCCTGCTTTCCCAATTGCTTTGTCTTTCTATCATCTTATGTAAGGGAGAGATAAAGACATAAAAGTTCAAYGTAACTTAGACAGCGGGTACAAAAAGAAAGGAAAGCCCTTCACATAGCACTAACCATGTACATGGTTTTCTGCTTTCAGACACAGGGGATGTTAAGTGGAAGATGGSCAAAAAAATTGTGTGAGAAACATGCTTGATCCAGTGAAGGATGTGTGCTGGGAGAGTCTAATTTAGAATTGTAATTCTCATAGCCTGGAGTGACCAGCAGTTTGCTTTGTGTTTTTTTCATTCCATAGGGGATATTTCAATGATTCTGGGACTTGCAAGGAATGCAGTGGATCCTGTAAGACATGCATGGGAAGTGCAACCCAATGCCTATCCTGTAAAAGTCCTTTGCTTCTGGAAGACAGGGAATGTAAATCTGCTTGTTCAGAGAAGCATTTTGCCTCTGAAGGAATCTGCAAACATTGTCCTGAAATGTGTCAGGAATGTATTCACGATGAAATATGCACAGGTATTATAAAAAACTGCTGCTGTGTAGAATAAAATCGACCTGGGTCTATCTGGAGAGAGACTGACAGAAATCCAAATCTGAATTCAGTAATGTAAAAAGAAAAAAGTTATGTGCATATAATTGTTAATCTCTAAAATAGATTATGATGAAACTAAATGATTAATCTGTAGATTTAATTTTTTTTAATGTAAAGATCTCACATTGCTTTGCCTGGTCCTGTAGTTCTTCAGAGATTCCTGCTGGTTTGATTTTATTTTTGATCCAGTGTATGTAACCTTAAAAACTTGGATATGTGCACCAATGTGAAATACAGAATGTTTTTTCCCAGCTTAGTTGAACTTCACACTTCTTTACCATTTTTGGAAATGACTACTCCTGTTAGAGAAAGAAACCCCTGTAAAGCAAGACATTAGGAAAGCCTTTGGTGAGGTGAGGTTAAATGCCCCCCACCAAAAAATTTCCTCTCCTCCTCAAATATTAACGATAGTTAATACTGAGTGAGCCATTCTGGAAACATACACATGAATGAAATAAAAAACCAACAATCAACCAACCAAACCATAAACAAACATATTAAACATAATGTTCATAATAAGATAGCAACTTATTCACAGCTCTAGGCAAAGACAAACATTTAGGTCAATATATTCTAGCTAAACTCATATTTCAATAATAAACTAAACAAAACTTCAGATATGTACATTCCTGATTTTGCAGGAAGATCATAATGCAGAAAAATGTCAGAAAAAARGCCAACTATATATTAGCATCAAATGGTTAGTATCACCAAAGCAGAGCAAGTAACTTTTTTTCACAGTTTCTTGCTGTCACAGAGAAGATACCATTTGAGGATTGGACCAATGTAGGTCTTTTGGAGGGGAAAGATTTGAAAAAGGAAGTCCTACCTTCTCAAGGTGTTCTGATGACTTCTGTAATGACAAACAATCCAGAATTCAATATTTCCTAGGACTTACCTTCTCTCACACTTAGACAGGTCACAATTTGCTGCCCATTTGCTTACCTGTGTTCTGCTGTCCTCTGTAGAGTGCATGGATGAGTTTCTTCTGCATGAGGGGAAGTGTGTGCAAGAATGCCCTTCACACTTCTACCCTGAAGACAAGCACTGCTTTCCCTGCCATGCCGACTGCAAGGACTGCAATGGGCCGGATTCTGACGACTGCACAGCATGCACTTTCAGCTTGCTTGTCCTCTACAATGGCATGTGTTTTAAAGAGTGCCCTGAGGGGAGTTACTAYGAAGAAGCCACCAAGGACTGCCAAGGTTGGCAGCTGTTGTTTTCTTCAGATGAGTATTGAGATACAAGTGGGTCTGTTTAAAGGTCGCCCCTTAAGGGTCTGCGTGTGACAGCTGATGTCCGTACCAGTGTCTTGAAGAGGATGGCTAATGCAGAAAAATAACCAGGTGTATTGTAGCAAAACTTGAAGAAAGCAGAGAGGGAGGTAGCCAGGATACATATGTTAATTATTACAGGCAACCACAGTGGTAAAATGCTGAGAATGGCTGCAGAATTGCTGAGAATTGCTGGAGACTCTATTCACTGTTGCAAAAGCAGTGTCCATACAAAAGAAAACCTAAGGAACTACTTGCATAAGATTGAAAATTACTTCCCTCAGGCTGTCATCCTGAGACACAGGTGCTTCTTCAAAAATTAAAGCTGTAATAACATTGAGACAAATCCAGAAATGGTGAAATTGCTACTGTTTGTCCTTTTCAGCATGCGACAGGACATGCCAGACTTGTTCTTCTTCCACTGCCTGCCTAACTTGCAGAAATGGATGGATATTGAACCATGACGGGCACTGTGTGTTATCTGGATACTGCCCTCCCACTGAATACTACATTGAGGAAACTCAGACCTGCAAATCTTGCCACAAGAAATGCTTCCACTGCTCAGGACCCACTGAACACCAATGTCTTAGCTGTGCAAACAACCGATACCTTCTCAGTAAGTGCCTCTCTCCTGCCTCTAGATTTCATTCTACACTGAGAGCATGGAATAGACAAGTRTTTGTCACATTTGCAAAGCATTTGGGCTGCATCAACCAATCTAAATAATGTAAGGAGGCTATGACAAGTAGTTAAATTGTGCAGAGACAATTTCTTCAGCAGGGCTATGTGGAAACTCTGTGAGGCAGGGCTTGCCACTCACCRGGGCTAATGCAGAATTTCTAAATGCAACAAACACCATGACTGAGGGAAACACTCATATGTTGCATTTACATGGTACATACTCTTCCTATTGTTTCCTACAAGGACTTTAAAAGAAGGCTATCATTAGGTTTGTTGTTATTGTTGCTGCTACTGTATCCGTAAGAGATGCACATTTTCATGTTGGCTTGTTTAATCCCTCCAGCAACCTGATGAGCAAAGGAATACTTAAACATCGGTTAAAAGGGATCACTAAGTCAGCATCTAGAGGGTAGCTAAGAYGCAAAATTACTTTCCTGATTTTGGAGCAAAGAGTAGGTTTGAAACTATACAGTCTCAGAAACAAATAGGAAAAAGTTATAAAATCCCCACACCGAAACATTTCTTCTCTGCATATTCTTCTAAAAGCAAACAAAAATTTTACAAAATCATTGGGAGAAAAAATGTTAAATAATCCTTCATGCAGCAAGCATCTAAAAAAATAGTGTAAATTAAAAGTTTYTTTAAGTCTAATTCTAATTCTAATGCAGATTTTACATTCCTATATTTCTGAGGCCTTGCATCAGACTTACCTTTTTTATCAACACACTCAGCTGTTTTGCACCATTACAGCTGGTAAAATTGATGGACAAATGCAGATAAATAGACTGGAACTGAGGTAAAAATGCAAAAAGCCCTCGAAYCTGAAAGTATCTTCCTTTGCCCAACTGCAACCCAAGCAGCAAAATTATCAAGACAAATATGTAATAAGCACAAGCAACATGTAATTTACTACTTTATTACCTTTATGCACTTGCAGCTACTTACAATATTACTAACTTCTCATTCAGGATTCCTACTAAAATGACTGAAATGTCACTGAAAAAAGTGGGACTTACTTGGCCTTGCAGCATTAAAGACATAAAATTCCGTAACATAAAGTAGAAGCCGYAGACAAGGGTAAAGACCAGTGAACAAATGTCACTAAATCTCAAATTTACTATCAGATTCATCATCTACACAGAATGAAATAAAATTTATGCTAAGACTGAAATCTAGGGAAAACAGCAATGCAGATAAAAACTTGCCTTACTGCTTTTGATTATTCTAGGGAAATCAAATATGCTGTTCATTATTATGCTATTTTATTTTTCACAAAAATAAAAACTTGCCTGTCCTGAAGACCTTGCTAACATGCATAAAACACAGACATGAGGACTAATGAATTGACAAGAATCAAAAAATAATTACTATAATAATAGAAACCAAGCACTGGGTTTTCTTGTTCTGCTACATTATCTATCAGCACCTCTGCCAAGAGAGAGTTTGCTCTAGTACAGCAGCATGAGATGTTTTATTTGTGTGTTACTTTGCACTGTTGTCTCTGCAGACAGAACCTGTGTTGAAAAGTGCCCGGAGGGACATTATGCTGACAGCACGGAGAGGCAATGCTCTGCATGTCACACCACCTGTGMGACCTGCACTGGAAAGCACAGCTCACAGTGCCTTTCCTGCAAACTGGGTTGGTACAGACAAGGAAAAGGATGTGTAACCCAGTGTCCAGTAGGGTAAGGCTCAAGACCTTTTGCTAAGATCTGCATCACAGAGAGAGCTTTGAGAAATTAGATCACTGCTGCCTTCCACATCAGTGTGAAATAGAACCGAGTTTTGTTTTCAGGAGAAAATCTCTTGTATTTTCACAATACACCAGTGGTGGAAAACCTTGCTTCACAATAAAAAACTCCAATATTGATGCCCAGATGGGAACTGCTTATATGTGGTGCAGACATGCTTACACTCAGAGGATGCTCTTGGCTATCTCTACACAGAACAGTGTGTACCAGAACCAAGCTATATGCCAGTCAGCCTGAGCACAGGCAGAAGAGCATTCAACCACCACTGTTGCCTCCACTTAACATGAAGTTTTTTTACATGGAGTTAATGCTTAAAATAAGTGATAACAAAAAAACCCATTAAAACAACTTAAAAATGAGCACTTGTAATTCTAGAGAGAAACTTTATAATTAATCCATTTAAGTTCAAAATGTGAATTCAGTGTTCTTTTGGAAAATTCAAATTTAGAAAGTGAACCTATGGTTTCTCTTTCAGGTCCATTTAATTTAAAACTAGAGTTCAATTGATCACACTGGTTGTCCATCCCATTAAACTGGAAAACTCTAATGACCATATCTCAACAAAATCACACAAACCCTCCCCAATTCAATACTTAATATCTCAATTCAACTCAGATTTTAGAAATTTTTGCTGTAAACACTACATGGAGTTGTGCTTTGTAGCTCAATTCCAATGGCCAAAGGGAATGAAATTAATTCTATTTTCACTGAGATTACAAATACCTGTGTTCATATTAGTATAATTTTTATAAATGGATGTAAYCATGGTAAAAAGCTAAAGATTAAACAAATGTTGGTTTTCCTGTCACTGCTGGCCTTTATGCAAAGCTATGCCTATCTGATCTGTTTCAGGTATTTTGCACAAAATTCCACTGGATCATGTGAGAAATGCCACAAGACTTGTAAGGAGTGTATTGGGCCTCGACCCACAGACTGTCTTTCCTGTAATACACATTTCTACCTGTTGCAYTCCACAAGTGAATGTGTCACCTCTTGTCCTCAGTACTACTATGAAAACAAGGAYGACAATGTCTGTGAGAGATGCCACTCTTCCTGTTTAACYTGTGAAGGTAAAAGTATGTGTTCTGCCTTGAGCAAAAAAAGGGGTCATCAAAACACCTGGAATCTCAGCTCCATGATCTGAGAACACAAGGATACTAAACCACATACAGTGCTACCAATCTGTTAYGTATTTCTCAATGTTAAATTTCAGAGACTGTCTATTTTACTTTGTGAGACACTGTTCTTGGTTTCTCAATTTTTCCCAATTAAACCACCTCTGAAACAAAAAGCATTAATCCTCTTGGACCCATTTCGTGTCCTTTTTCATGTGAGRTTACAGCTAATGGGTTCCATGCTGCAGCTTAGAAAGCCATATCACATTATAACACACAAACTGTTTTTGGATAGCGGATACACTGGATAGTACAGATGGCTAATTGCAACATAACAATATATGTGGAAATCACACTTAGAATGAAGCCACATTCAAGAATTTTTACAATGTGATTGTATAACAATATCATAAAAAGTAGCAGAAATATTTTTGTTTGGATTTGCGACAGAAAAAATTAGGTATTTTAATTTACAGACCACCTCCTCTGTTCTTCACATTATTTGGCATAAATATTATGGGACAGAATTTTTATCATCATACAAAGACAGAATTATAAAACACAAGCCAGTCTGAAATTCACCTGCATTACTGATATATCAGCCAAGAGCATGATGTCTAAGTTATCAAGAGCAGTAAGGAAAACCATGCATTGCACAGTAATATAGGAAGTTCTCTATGCTATAGAAGGTCACTAACTCCAGGAGTTTAACTTCTGCTAGTGTCAGTTCCTTGCATTTTCATTTTCTTCCTTTCAGACAATGGCAGAAAATGTCTAGGTGCAAGGAAATAGATGGCTGCATCTTGTCACTTAAACCCATCACCTCAGTGTTTCACAGAAATACTGCATTAGCATCTGTCATAAAAAGAGTCTCTGACACACAAGGTGCATGTGGTGCTCTGGCTGTACCTAATGAATAATATTTCTTTCTTAWGCAACTAAATAATTTATTTTTCTATTCAAACATAAACATCTCTTAATTCATGGTTGTTTGAAAATAGTTACTTARCAGGGCAAGTAAGTATGGATTTTGTCAAGGACAGCATTTGGCAAAGGTTCCCCACAATTTTGCTTCTGTGCTGTGACCTAATTTATTTTCCTGARTATGTCAAAAGTTCCCTGTACAACTGATTCCAAAACCATCCTTTCACGAATATCAAAACATGTAAGAAATAAATTYTGTTTGCACATAAAGCCCCAAGACTAGGCACAAGCTTTTTCTAATATCAACCTTTTCGTGTGAAACCCCTCACTAATGATTGCTGCCACTGACAAACATCCTTGCGCATCATAGCAGTGGTCAATATAATTTTTGAAGGAAGTTACCTGACATTTCCTGTTGTAATATTGTCTTTTTGTTTGCCTGCCTAGGGAAGGGAGCATTCAGCTGCACATCTTGTGTATGGAGCTACAGTTTATTAAATGGAATGTGCAAYTCAGACTGTTTTGTAGGTGAATACAAAGTGCAGGAGACACCAGGACAAAAGGTACCTATTTGAAGGCTTTTTGTACACAATGCAAACAACACATTGTTCTTCTCTGAGTTTTTAATAGCGCCTATCTTTAAGTATGCTTATTTTTTTCCTCTTTTGGCAGGGGAYGCCTTGTTTCTCTTTCTGAGGTTACCTTATAGTCAACAAAGATATACATTAATAAATCAGTTCTATTAATGACACAGTGTTTTTTTCTTCCAGCATAACTGAGATTACCTCTTAGATCTCTGRTGCCTTTTCTGTAGGAAATCCTTCTGCATTTTTGATGGACAGCTTTGCTGGCAGAAAGTTCTAGTAGAAGGACAGGCTGAAGTAAATAGAGCTGTATTGTTGAGTTGAGCAGGACCACAATTAAGTTTGGGTCTGTGCCATAAGTCTGGGCTCTCCACCTTCCAGACTTCCACACCAATTGCCTTCTAAAGATGTTTATTCAAGAATATAGCAGCAAGGCATGCCTGGTATTCTATAAACCCTGGAGTCTCTGTCCTGGAATATCTTCTTGACAGTCCTACTTCATAGCATTGAATCTGAGAAAACAGCCTTATTTGAGGCTGGAGACCACACAGGTCTGCAGGTCTTTGCAGAAGCTTTGACTCCAAGATATTACAAACAGGTATGATCCTGCAATCTTRCACAGGTTTTTCCATCCAGGATAAACAGCCTTGCAATCCTAACCACAAGTTTGATAAAAGTTTATTGGAGTTTCTAGATCTTCACAGTGAAYGTGTCCCATGGCCAAGAACTGTGAACATTGGAAACACCAGAACAACTGACTTCAGAGCRTTCTGCAAGGCAGGTGTGATCACAGTGACATCTGGTAGTCTCTGTATGCACTAGGAGTTCCCAGAAGCCTGGATTTTAGGAAGATATTTGAATCTAAGCCATTTCTAAGAGAAATCTYTTTCGCTAAAAAATTTCCAACTAYCTCTATTCCTTACTTCTGCTTCTTCTCTGGGTAGAGACAAAATTCATACTCAGCTTTTTCCCAGAATATTTCATACTGYTTCTTCCATGTCAGTTACTTTTCTGGCCCAAAAAGCTTAAAAGCATGAGTAAATTTTAACATCCTACCTAGCTAGGTGAGATCKCTAAGCTCTTACAACACTTTACATCCCACAAGCAGATCAYTGAGAAATCAGAAAATGGGAAATTTTGAGTTTGCTATTGTATTTGCACTGTACTGACACTCATGGTGCCCAGAGATGACAACCACAATGATGAATGACAGGACAGAACTGCCAGGCCAGGTCAAAATCACACAAAATTAAAGGTGCATTGTCCGTGTTCTGTGTTTGAAGGAGAACCAACCCAAGTGTGAGAGATGCGACAGCTCATGCACTGAGTGCAAGGGTCCTGGTCCTCTCAACTGCACAGTCTGTCCAGCCAGCATGCAGCTCTTCCTGGAGGAAAGCCGCTGCCTGCCCTGCTGCAGGAACACTGACCCAGCAGAAACACCAGAGTGCTGTGACTGCAGTGCAACACAAGGTAGGAACATGCTGAAGAGCAGGAATAGTGCTAAGTGTTTTATGGTTGATTATGCTGACATTATGCTGCCTGAAAACTGGACTAGAGTGAAAATGTRCTATTGGTAAAGTGTGTTTCTACTGCTTCATCAAAAMCAGGGAATGTTTCACTCAAATAACAACCATTATGCCTGTGCTGGAGACGGCTACTTCTTGCACTCACAACTAATATGCTAAATGGCCTGGCATTTCATAAACTGACTGGTTTACGAATTAGCTTACTTCATTGAACAGACATCTGAGTCACTGCATTTGTGCACCTGCTAGCTTTTCTGCTTCTTTCTCATTATATATCTCAAATCAAATAATGGGAAATAGATATCCCAACAACCTTATTGACATAATTACTGCATAAGAACAACAAAAACACCAYTGTGGTACCAGAAAAGCTAGGTATTTTGTTGACTTGCTATTACTGCACTGGACAAACTGTACCAGACATTTACGACAGACACTCACAAATGTAAGCTCATTTCATCCTTTTTTTTGTTGTTTTGTTTTTAATTGCTGTTGTAGATGACTGTGTATTACAGAAAACTCTACCCCCTGRCCGAAAAAGCAAAACTACTTTCTTTATTATCACTTGCATTTTGCTCCTGCTTGTCATCGGAGCCATTGTATTCATCTGGAGAAAGGCACGAACCAAAACCCAGCCTGTCAATAAAGGGCGGTATGAGAAGCTGKCAAATCACTCCAAAACCTTTCCTTCCTCTGTGAGCAACTACCACAAGAATCCCAGTTACCACGAGGATCAAGTGATTGAATACAGAGATAGAGATTATGAAGATGATGATGATGAAGATGACATTGTATACATGGGCAGGGATGGAACAATTTATCACAAATTTAAATATGGACTTTTGGAGGATGATGAGGAAGATGAGCTAGAATATGACGATGAAAGTTATTCATTTAGATAACATTTTAGTAATTCACTGGCAGTAAATTAGTCCTACTCTACTGTTTTTCCKATAAAATTATGGCTATTTAGTTAATACATTTAGTTACTTGATAGCATCCTGACCTCCAAATTTTTTGCTATTAATTATTGTGAAAGAAGAATAATTCCTAGACACTTTTTTCCTAAATAAATCTTTTCTAGGCTTTTAAGTAGCACTCCAGATATAATCTGGTTAAGAGACCAAGTTTCTATGCATTTGTGTGGAGAATAATCCTTTCCCAAAATGTATTTGTGTAACTAACACAAACTTTTCTTCAGACCTTTTTGGAGAACCCTGCCAATCACTAGTAGAAATGCAACAAGCAAGATGGGTGTATCTACTTGATGAATGCCACTGGGAGAGGGTGCCAGTAGTTCACTAATTTGTGATTAGAGTTACTCAGCAATTTATAATAGAATAGGCAACTTGGAGGAATTTACTTAGATTTTCTTCATGATCATCTGGTGTTCCCTGAAGCAAACACGTTCCACTTCATAATCTTTACAGCGTACTTTTCTGTGAATTAGTGTATCTATGACACGACAATTTAAGAATTAGGATTGTGACTACTTCTCAAAACTGTATTTTATTCACAGTTCGTATGAAATAGAACAAAAATATTTTATATATCAGCCTCTGATTAATCTTTACTGCAGTGTTTTCTCAAAAAATCCTTTTGAGACTTTTTACAGATGAATTTCTCAGTTTACAATGGAGGGCAATATTGTCTACAAGCAYGGCGCACACACACCCCCATCCTGCACCATGAGCAGGTGGTGTTTATATTGTAAACAGCTCAGGATGCTCAGACAATGGCAAAGGGGATATATGCACTGTTCTGGTAATTTTTATTACTATTACAGAAATAAAAATTTATAATTCTTACAAAAGTATGGTTATTTGTCGTGAAAAATAAATTCTTTAACCACCTTATACATCCTGTTATTCATTACATTTCATTAAATCTCAGAGTTTCTCTAGGTTTCCAGTAAGGATCTGCTCCAAAACCAGTAAGGTTATATATTTGGATTTAGTGTTTACAAGGAATTGTGTAGAAACACCAGCTTCTCCTGGCTCAGTGCCTCAGCGGAATTTTCAGTATTACATATGCCTAAAGACCTCAGGATAGTTCCAGCTGTAAGATTAAAAATGTTTTATGGGGAGTTTTAGTACTTCCAACTTTAATTTTAACCTTCTTGTCATTRCACCTTCAGTAAGAGAGAGGAATTGAAGGCAATGTGACTTCACAAAAGCTGAAACAAGTACTTATGTTTATCAAAAGCTGTAAAGCAACATGTGACRGCAAGGTGCTTCAGAAAGATACATGTTATCTTTCACTTTAAAATCTAAAATCACAGAAGAGGAAGAGTGAAAAAACAGTTTGAAAGATGATACTGCTATCCTGGTTTTCTGAACTTGTTTAAATTATAACAATATGCTTTATTTTTGTTGCTAATGGCTCATAATACAACTGTGAGGATGTGCTTGGACACATTTCCTCACATTTCAAAGGCTCATTCCTTGCTATGCCTGGGCAATCTGAAACTAGGATGATAGCTGTAATAATGTGCAGTTTCTTTATGGGCTCACAGGTTGTGAAATTACGTTATTATGAAATGGCCAGATGAACCTGGCAGGGGCAACAAATGATTCAAACCATGGTGCCATAGTCAGGACTTTGGTTACACAGCCCTTTTGCCATGCCCTGGTTTCCTGGGGCCCATGTGACATAGYAGGGAAAAGGCTTTTAGGTCAGAGACTTGCCAGACTCCTGAGTGAGCTTTCAATCAGATTTGTTGGGGAACGGTCCCAATCCATCCTAATCCACCCAGTCAAATATCTACMCCTATAATGGATGACCAGAAGAGCATCAACATCTCCTGTAAAGGAAATCACATTCAATATTTTTGAAAGTGTTAAGTTTGAAAATAGTACTCAAGGAGACACAAAATTAGGAGCCTGTATCCCTTTACAGTGTTTACAACTAGAAAACTCTGCTAAAAGTCTACAAGGAGACCAATAAAATAAAAGCACAAGAAGTATTTTTAGCCATTCTTTCAAAGCAATTTCATCGAAAACCGGTAGAATAAAGGAAGGCAGAAAAAAAGTTCTAGAGAACAAAATAGCACACAAAGGAAATTCTGCTTTTCTGAATTATTTTATGCCTTCTATTAATCTAAGTTCCTTACACTTTTTCCTGAAATAAAGGCATCCAATTATGTTTTTAATCTTTTCTAGTCCTTGTTACCTATCATCACCATTTCCCAGCTCTGACTCCTATTGTCACAAACATTTATAAAGTTCTAGTCTCCAGGAAAACACAGATCTTTTTAATTATTCTTCAAGAGTAACAGATATTAAAATTTTTCTAAATATCACACTAGCAAGTGCAGCCCWTTGTTTTARTAATTTCTCTTTCATCTTTCTACTTTGTGTTTTTGGAAGGTACATATTCCATATTACAATCAGACTGCAAGCTATGTGACCCAGCAGAAGAATGTTTTTATGTGGTCTCCTGAACAACAAGAAGCTCTGCTCTGTGAGCTGGCATGTTCCTGGGGTTTCCTAAATTTTCAAGAAGCCTGTCCCCATGCACTGGGCTTTTCAGGACAGTTTGTGGCAGAAGATACACTCACAAGGTTTTTTTCCCCTAATTGTTCTTCCATTTCAGAGAGTATCACAAATGGCACTTTTGTAAACCTAACATTAAGTGAGTCTTAAAAGCTCATCTCTTCAAAGAAAGCACTGTTCACAGATCTGACAAAATACAACTTCCCCTACATTTTAAACACTCAGTCATTAAAAAGCAGACACACAAAACACATCCAGTTCACCATAATTTWATTTTACTCYATTTTGGACAATGTACTGCATTCTGYCCAGACCTCTGGAAAGTGWGGAAATTTCTTTATTMTWTTTTCTCTTGAMCAGACYTTCGCATGGATAKATATACTTCATCTAATTATGCAGTCCAWMTATCTTGTTTAAGTAATTTCAACCRTACCTGAATTCATTCAAATAAGAATTATAATGGCATGTACCACAGGGTTTCAGGACTTTTTAACTCTGAGTGGTAAGTTGCTTATGAAATGAGTGCGTAGCCATCAGAAAATATGTCTCATTTCTATATTTATTTTTACTGGCTTACTGCTACTACTGAGCATTTAATAACAGATTCCAGAAAACATTTTATGTATGAAGTATAGTGTCATTCTGAACTAGAATTATAGCAGCAATGATGGTGACCAAGAATTAGCAAACCTAAGCGCTGCTGTAATTACATATTCCCTTAAGTGGAAGAATTGTTACCTAAATCTTACCTTCTTATAAAACTACTCTTTTTTGTCAGGTCACTAGAAAAATAGGGAAGAGTATTTTTCTGTTAACTCTCCCTGCAAACTTCAATTGTGTCTCCTCTGTGTACATTTCAGGTTTCAGTTCTCCACTCACTGGTGCACATTAAAGAATTTACTTGCATAATCTACCTACATTCAAGAGTTTTTATTTAATGTTATGCAAATCACACTATCATTTTTCAGAGAACTGCTCTACATAGGTTTGGCAAGAGGATTTTTGGTTTTTTGTTGTTGTTTTTTTAACATTTATGATGATGACCAGAGATCAGCTTCTTCTTCACTTGTACATATGTTCAATTAGGAGCCTACTATTATGTAGGCTCCTAATTAGGAGCATATTATGGAATTTTAGACAGTGGGGAGTGGTAAGTACCAGATCCAGAAGCAAGAGATTAGCAGGTAGACCTTGAAACTAAGGGAAGTTAATCATATGTAGCACAGGAATGCTGATATGGTTAAGTGCTTGCATAAACCAATTCTATGTTCAGACCTGTACTGGTTACCAACTTTTTGATTATACTTTAACTGCTATAGATTCTTTAAAGTGGATGAATGTGTATTCAGTTTAGACTTAAAATACATAGCAAATTTCACTGTAACTGGTACTTTACTAAATTTTACAATCCTTGCTTTTCCTTATAAATGGAWGTTCCTATTGAGTTCAAATGCTTAATACTCTGTACTTTTGCAATAAGATAACTATTCCATACACACAAGTAGTATTTGCACACTACCCTKTCTGTATACACTTACAGAACAATAACATCTAAAACTCCAGTTTTGTTGTCCTGCCYAGTTATATAAAATGCTCTTGGCTTTCTGACACAAAGCAGTAATAGTTCAGGAATCTTTACTTTCAATAGGTTTCATAAGAAAATAATTCTAACACTTGAAACACAGCATAATTTTACAAATGCTTTATTTTTTAATATCCTCATTTATATGAAATCCAGGTTGTCTGTATCTATTTACCAAGCCACTCATCAATTGCATTCTCATACTTTTTTGGGTCCTTTAACCAGTCTTGATGCCATCTAAGGTTTGCAATAACACTTGAGTAATTTTGACCTAAACTTTGTTTCCAGCTGATAAACTGTTGTTTGTTATACTCCTGAACAGAAGCAGAAACCTTTGGATAGTTTACTATAGAGCGAAGTATTTTGTCCAAGGAATGTACAGTTATTGGGAACTTTATGGCAACATTTGAAAGCTCATCTGGATCAGCAGTAAGGTCTGTAACAAACAAAAAGTCAGTTAAGATTCAATTTGCAATAAAGTAAATGAATGAGTCAGTCAAGACATGAAAGTGGCATACCAAAGAGCTGGGGCAGTACTGAAGAGCCATCTGAGTACGTGATGTATTTCCACTTGCCAGTTCTCAGCATGTACACGGAGGAATTCACATTGCACCCGTGGAATTCACTCAGCACCCAYGAGGGCCGAGGTCCTCTGGGTGATGCTCCACTCTCAGCCTCTTCTTGCAGCAGTGGTATAAGAGAATATCCACTGAGGTTCTGTGGGACAGGAATTCTTGCTATATCTAAGGAAAGATACACGAAACCAAAATGCTACTGAAGTTTTCATCATTAAAAAAGCATAACACAATGCTACCAGTGTCTAAATGTTGCTAATAAAATGTGCTCTCAATAAAAATACCTTAAGGAACTTCCCAAGGCAAGCTGCCCACCATCTTAATCAAATGCATCACCTGTGTGTAACTCAATTTTTAACAGAAGTTTGTGGAAAGGGATGACAATAGTCTCCTTTGATGGATGGTGCTGGTTTATTCCTTAATCATGGTTGCAAACATTTYGCTTTTGCTCTGACTACATCAGGCAGGAGAAAAAGAGTAACACAGCATGAAAGGACCCTAAAAGCTCCACACCCAACACGTTGTAACCATTTATTTCTTGAACAATAATGGTGCTAAGCTCATCTGAAGCATTCTTCATTAGTGAATAATGAAATACTTTATAAAAGGTAGCCATTATTATCACCTATAACTTAAGGAGTAGGGCCACTTGCTTCTCTGGCAGGACTGGAGATGGAGATGATTTTTGAGGTGGTATCAACATAGTGGATGTAGGGAAAACACTGGATGATTCTATAGCCTACCAGACAGCTACTAGAAGATGCTGTAATATCTACAAGCTCCTCAGCATCAACATATACCACAYGTTTCTCTAGCTCCCAAAATCCAGATTAAAAGGCTGCAAAAGTTTTCAGAACACACTCTGAAAAACATAGCTGAGAATCCCAAGAGTGTCCTAAAAACCATGTATGACAGCACTGCTATTTTTAATCACCCCACTGAACACTGTCTATAGTAATTCAAGATTCAAAACGTTCCATTTCACAGAGCACCGTGGTAGTATTTAATCTGTTCTGTGTTGAGTGGTAATATTCTGATACTCTGTGCATATAAACTGCTCACAGGKGATGCTTTCCTTCATCACTGCACATCCCCCTCTTCGTCCTCTGTCCAGCCAGCATCTGACTAAGTACTAGGAAGACCCATAATGTGTAAATCCAGCAAGTAGTTCCTGGGTGTGCACAGGGAAAAGAATTCAAACAAAAACATACYACATTCCAACAAATGAAAAAGGGATATGGGCTCTTCTGTCATCCTAAACCAGTAAYGCTATTACTYGCAGTAACTGGATTTCTATGTGCAAAGAATGCTACAGCCCCTTTCAGTAGCACCTGCTTTTCCAATAGGGAGCCAAAGRTACTTCCAATACAGACCAACAAAGCTATAGCTGCCTGGAGATTATGCTACATCCTGTTACAAAATGCAAGAGCTGTAGCATTCTGGCTGTACATTTGTATCACACAGATTCTGCTGGAATCAAAACATTTGCACTTATTCTCAAAGCCAGTGCAGGAGGCAGTCTTGAGATCCAAATGCTTTGGATGGCATCTGAAGAGAGATTATTTCCCTGAGACAACACAAGGCAMAGCAACTAAATTTGTCACAAAAATAGACTTGAAATCTGTCTCCTCACTAGTCAGCAGCAGTATGCAGACTGAGAACATAACACATGATAGAGATGGCTCTTCAAGTTTTCATTTTCGTCATACATGCCTGTTTGACATTCAGAGTACAGAGAAGGGGAACTGCTAGAACAGAAGGAATGGATTATGCACACAAAGTTTGGGGGAAAAACACCCCACATGTGAAAAAACCCCCAGAAGGATGTTAAACCATCTGATCAATTATGTTACTTGGGGAAAAGGGACAARGAAATAAAAGATTTTTAACTCTTTACATAGGCTACCAAAACTTGTATAAGATCYGTATCTAGTATAAATATATATGGATAACAATTCAATGTCAAAATGTGAAGAGAAAGCCACTCATATTTTATATTCTGTTTTTAACTGGGTAACTGGTTCAAAAGTTTTGAGAAAGACACAAACAGATAAATAACTTCTGTTTMGCTTTTAGAAAATCAACTTAAAACAACCTAGAAGTGGATTTTTCACTGACATTTACTGCTAGAAGTACAGTTTTAGTCACTCATGTTCTCCAGGCAATGGCAGTGTACATGTGACACCTCTTAGAGAGTAAGCCTTCCAGACTGGTTTGAAAAGAATGTTTTTTTCTGATTGGAAGCCTAAAAGATCACAGATAAARCCTCAAAAGATAACTTTACCTGATGTTTAATTCCAATCAGAATTGTCTCTTGCATGATTTATCACAGATAACTCTAAAAATTCCCTCTTAAAAGTGATTTCCATCTAAGTAATTTAAGTTTAGTTCTTTTTATTTGATTCTCTGTCCAATATTGAGTATTTTCATATCTCATAAAGTAAGAACGGATATCCATTATCACATCTTTTTATGCTTGCCCAGATCATTTGTACATTTCCCATACAAAGCTTTCCTCACACCTCTTTCACATRGCTCTTCATAAAAATATTCCTTTGCTAAGTTAACGAACCTGTCCTCCTTCCATGTTTAATCTCATCTCTGGATGCACTTACAATGTAATTTCTATAGTAAACTGTTGGGTTAAAGGCTAGCAAGGATTATTCATACCTAAAATGGATTTTATTCCCTTTTTTAGTAACAACTAATCCTATATATAATCAGTCAGTGTAATAATGTGGATGGTAGTAATAGTAATAAGGAAGATCATCAGTTTCTTCATTTTATTTTTTCATCCATTTTTTACTTCTTCTACAAAGTCGATGTATATGATCCTCAGATAAATTATCTCCTGTTGTGTTATTATATTGCCYCAAAGTGGAGACACCATTCTGACTGATACGAATGCAGAATAGCAATGGTAACTGGGAAAAAAGTTGTCACCTGAAATTACTTAACTCACCWAGCATAGTAGGATATATATCCACCAGAGATACTGCATTTGGTATTTGCTGCTGTTCTCTTACACCTGGACCCATAACTAAAAGAGGAACATGGGAACTTCCCTCATACATGCTCATTTTATAGAACTGACGGTGTTCCATAGCAAGTTCTCCATGATCTGCAGTGAATATAACGATTGTTTTTCCAAGAAGCCCAGWGTCCTGCAGAGCTGAAATAATCTCACCTGTAACAASAAAAAGATACTGAATAGGATACATTCAAAATACTTCTACCAAGGTCTGTACCTGCAAAGCAGCATACAAATTTCAAGGAACCCTCCTAGTCAGAGGAGGAAACTCTTCTCTTGTTGCACATACATTTGTGCAATGAAGATACAACATGTACTCCTCTCTTTTTGTAYGTACATTTGTGCAACAAAGACAGGGCCAAGATCAATAAAGTTGGTAGTTAAGTAAAGCACTTWGGCATCTTTMATATTAAAACYTTACAATGATTCATCCCTAAACCTACTAGTTAAAAGATGTTATAGAATTACAAGTGCAGTGCAGTTATTTTGTGATCCCTTCATTTCCTAAAGCTTTAAGTCTTCCATTGATCTCTTTTCATTCATAAAATGAGGAAGAGCAATTCTTTTTAAATTAAAATTAATTTAATTAAAAGTGTCTTTTAATTCACTTTACCAATCTAATATCCTGCCCTGGTTTAGGACATATGCCTAAAAGATCAGCTTCTTTGATCATGAATTTCATATTAGTATGCAAAATAATTCATGTTCATTCATGGTCACTTTTCAAATCAAAAGACAAAATGCAGGAAATTAAGAACAACTTGCATTGTAAATTTTGTATCTGTAGACCTTCCTGCAAACTAAAGAACTCTGAATGTACACTTAATTATTTCATCATAACTTTCAATAATGTGCTTCTAAGGGACACTCCAAATGTAACCTTATTATTCAGTTGATGTGTAACAGTTGTTATCCAGTCTACACATTTGAAATCAAACTCTRAGGAAAACTACTTATGCCCTAAGATTTATCTTTTCTTCCAGCTTGCTTTCATAGTCTGTCCCCTTCACAAAAATGTTTCCATTATTTCAGTTAGCATTTAATCAGAGAGATTTAGTTTCTCTTGTACATGGGATGTCCTGGATACAGACAAAAAGAGCGTGGAGTTCCCAGCACTGTTTAATAACATACCACCTATGTCATGRAGGGGGCAAAGTTTTCAGCAGGAAACACCAAGGTGTGTTGAAGTTAATTCAGTCTTACCTTAGTGGTAGAAAGGTGTGAACTGTTCCCCTAACTGTTGCTGAAGTCACGGKAGGCTGTAACTGTTTCTGAAACCCTGACAAGCTGTAACTATTGCTGGAGCAGCGGGAAAATGAGACAAGCTGCTGCCACGACCTCTGCTGCTACTGCTTCTGCTGCTGCTGCTGCCACTGTCAGGGCCAGCACTTTCAGCAGCAGGACCCTTTATTTGGATTAATTAGCTCTCCAGGCTTTGTTTTGTCCCTGTTTTCCATTATTTCCAGGCTGGAGGAAGGATAATAAACTGCAGAAAGTTTTATAACTCATTGCTTTTGTTTTCCCCAGCCACACGGTACAGTATGGAGGGGATGGAAATCATAGGTGCCATCTTGCCTTTATCTGGGAAAACCACTGGGCACTCTCTTAGGGAAGTATTTTTGCTTTTTTATTGGTGAAAACCCTTCTTTTGGGCAGAGCMCTCTCCCTTTGTGTCCTCTTTTATCAATATTGTTGTKTTTATTSTGAGTTTTTCASYAAAATTGTTGYTCCCACTTGTGRTSTCTCCTAGTGATGTCAAAAGAGGATGGGGTAGGAGGGGCAGCTTGTGTGGGGTAATTTTCCTATTGGGTTTTAAAGCAGTGCAATGGCTCATGCAGTATTTTGCTGCAGTCACTGGTTTTCTACAGAGCTTCTGACTGCTGGCTGCAATTACTTTTCAGAGTGCTTTCAATTCCGCTAAAAGGCTGTCCTGCCATTTAGCATATAGACTGAATAACTTACTCCCAGATGTGAAATGTGGTGTTTTGGTGTTTTGTTTTCTATCTTTTCCCCTCAAAGATCAGTCCTATCAGCATTTTCTTAAAAAAAAAATCAGAACTAGAAAACCCACTGTGTAATAAGACATGACCTACCCAGCATCGCATCTGTCTCTGCACACATAGCATAATAAAATGCTCTAATATTTCTCACTTCTTCCTTTGTAAACTGTCCTGTACAATTCTTGGTGTATGATGAGTAATAGTCTACTGGATGCATCTCTGAAAGAGAGGACCACTTGGGTATTTTAATAGCTTCATAATTTACCTAAAAAATAAGAGGRAATTAACATTACTTTAGCAACTGGATTAAAAAAGTTTTAAAATACAGATTTRTTTTAAAAAATATAGCATAAATTCACAAAAACTTTCTTGTGCTTGRAAACCTACAGTAGCACAAAAAAAGTTAATAGAAAAGGAAGACTTGTGCTGAGTCTTATGTTTTTTCAAGTTCCAGGTCCACACTGCAGAAAAAGTCAATCTTTCACTGTAAAACTCAGGCAAAATCATTACATATAGCATAATTTCTAACAAGCAAGATACAAAATGTTCATAACAATGAACTTCAGACCATGACCAAAATTAATTTACAGCTAAGAAGAGMAACAATTTCATTTTTCTTAATGTGTTTCTAGCCACTGAACTCCATACTTACTTATTGATTCAGTGACTACTGCTAACAAACCTTTTCCCAAATTTGTCACTTCTATTYGCTTAGCCTTTAATCAGAAATCTAACATCTCATTCAAGTACTTTCTTACTGTGTAGTGAAATAGTTAAATGGGGTCTATCTTGAAAAATCAGGAATAAAGTACTGCTTGTAGTAAGTAAGTTATTAATAAATTTAAATTTTATWTTCACATACTTTTTCAAGCCAATAGGGAGATGTTAAAAATGTAGAGGCTCCAAAATTTTCTCCTGCATAGGGTGATGGATAYGGGTGTGGTAAATTTAGTCCCAAGTAAAGAATAAATGGTTGAGTAAAGTTAACAGCTTCTTCCTTTATCCAATTTACTGCTTTATCAGTATTCCGCCAATCTTTTTCCATCACTCTAAACTGCTTCCTATGGCCTGTAAGTTTCGCCATYGGTCTTCCTTCTTGTCGGAGCAGGAAGTTAACATCCCTAGTCCAAGCTTCCACACGGTTACTGAAAATAYACACACAAGTCACATACTCAGCAGAAAATGTTTTCTTGACTTTTCCTCCAAGCAAAAAGCATTATGAATTCCTGAAGAACTTCCCCTATACTTTCAGTTGCAATTGATTTCCAATTCCTTTATAAAGGAGAACTGTTATTCAATTCAACAATAATGATTGTGCATCTATTTTATACTCAGACCTTCAGCCTTTTTATGTCTKCATCTGAATCTACTTTCTTATTTATTATCCATTTATGTGAGAATGGCTCTTCTCACAGAAGCCATTCTTCTCTTATCTACAAAACAATACCTAGAAATAGCCCTCCATCTTGTGGACCTTTGTCCATATTTTGGCACAGATTCACACACTATTTATTTGTAAACTGGGCCTGAGATTTTTATYTGAAAGAGTCTTCTGTATTACCTTTCATCTACAGGTAAAAGCCAAAGTACAGCTGGAAGGGATATGCTTGCTTCTCCATAAAGTTGCAGGACCAATCTCTGCTAGGTACCTAACCCTATTTCTTTCAAATTACAGCTACTATAATTTCAACTGGAAACCATGTGACAGATCACTACATTATTTGTTCACTGCTGCCCATTTCATAACAGCAGAATTTACCTGATTACCTTACTGAATGATGCCCAGAAGTAAAGTCCAATTTCCCAAACTTCTGTGCACGGTACCCATGCTTCTCCATGAGATCCATCCATGTTACATAATCTSGATCTAGACCTTTGAAGTTATTCCAAGATTCTGTTAAATGAGTAAAACGACCACTCCACATAGCTGGGGGAAAAAAAAAAAGATGAGTGATTAGTAACCCCCCACCTATGTGGTTGACAAGGGATTAATCTTCTCATTATTACAGATGTTAGAAGTCCAAACTTGATACAATAGAACAAGGAATACAAAGTATTACTCTTCCAAATCTTATTTCATAATCAATACAAGTAACAACATTTACTCAAATGATCCCCAGAATTGCAGAAGAAGGTCCTATCTTTCCAGATGCTATGCAATCATTAAATCAAGTTTTAATTAGATCAGAAAATATTTTTCTTGATTTCCAAAAGAAAATGGCATGGTAGTACAGATCCTGAYGAAACAGTGCTGTATTTACATGTGTTTCAGAGTATTAGTTCTCCTTACTACAGTTAAATTTAACATGAGTTTAGTGTATTTGTGGACAGAATTACAATATAGTATTTTCATGAAYAAAACATGCCCTCAGTTTTATTATTTTTAGGTAATCTACCTCACAACCAGTTGCAGAAACAAAGTGAGAATATTAAAGAAGATACCAAGAAGAAAGGAAACCGAGACAAGGTTACAAAGGAACTGTAAGGGAAGATTTTTTTAGTGAATTCCTATTTCTTTGCAGCTTATCAAGAATCGTTCACTCTTTCCACTCTGACTAATTTAGAGTCAAAGATACTCCCAAAACAAAACTAAGTCATTCCACAAGCAACAGAAATATCCTGTGAGCAAAGTGCATCAATGCCACATGGCAATACTCATMCTTTCCCCACTCCAAAGCCCTCTTTCCCACCATATTTTCTGGTATAATCCCTGACACCTCCACAACAGATGCACCCTCAGTTYCTTGCAGGTATCCAGGCTCCTGGCTAAGCAAAAGATGTCCTGCTGGTTCAGAGCCCCACATATGAGCTCAGTCGTCCCAGCTGCCTGTAATGCTACACATAACTAACTGATGAATCATTTAATTCATTATGTAGTTTTTTTCTCACAGGAGTACTACCCTGCCATTCTCACAAACTTCTTAAAATTAAATAACTGAATATAAAGTCATTGCTCTTAGCAAYGAAAATTGGCCAAAATACTCAAGCATCACAAAATATAAAAAAAGGCTGATTGCTTGTTCATGTAAAGTCACTCACTTAAAATGTGACCATGAGAAAAAGAAATGGGGACTAGGTAATCAGTAAAGGGAATATTTTAAATGTAATACCATATTTGATTTGACCATCTTTGCCTGCTGCTTCCTTCAGTGTATGCTTTGAGAGGAAGGGGCTACAGATTAAGGAGGGTCTTTGCAACAACTGAAAAGGGTTGTTTAACAATGTTTTAAGATGTAACCTTTGATTGAGGAATATAGCTCCCTACTATCTTCCTAGCAAATTCTGCAAGCGTGAAATTGAACACAGAACAATCGCATTAAGTAAAGAAAAACATGGAAGTATTCAATTAAAGCTACTGAAAGATGCATCATGTATCAAGAAGACAGTGGCAACAGCTACTACTTTATTCAGCTGTTATTATTTATTACTCTTTGCTGAATACAGGAAGGATATTTATTAACTTTGTATTGGGAAGAGAGAGTAGTTCTGAGTGTAGTGTCAGCACTGCAGCAGAACAAATCAGTGATTTCTCCATAAATCCTGAAGATTTTTTAAAAATCTGAAGCTTCAGTGGAGCTTGTAAAAAGATTTAGAAGCTTACACTTAACTGAGAAAAGGAGAACAAAAAAGTAAAAGAGGAAACGATGRGATAAACAGAGAATGATGAACAGAAGAGATGAAAGAGAAGAATACCATGAGAATTCAAACACAAACTAAAAAAAAAATCTTATTGAAAAACAAAAAAATCCCTCCCCATTAAATAATTTCAAATTTCCCATCATTACTACATATTTAAATTGACATGTGCAAGCATTTATCTGATGTTTTGCTTGGTTCTACCTGCGCGGGAAGGACAGCAAATTGGAGAATTGGTGTAGGCATTGAGAAAGACAGTGCCATGTCTTTTCATAAAATTTATGGAAGGCAAATCTACAGTCTGATTTCCTGGAAAAAAGGTCAAGCGYCCATCCTGCAACCAGAAAAAGCAACACATAAACAGCATTAATGCAAACTACTGGCTGCATTAATKAACGTATTTGTTACCTCGGACTTGTGTTTCCCAAATGCTGACAGTTCTACACAGGTACAGAAAACAGCGTTGAGAAGCTCTAAGCAGATCAATATAAAATGGATCACTTTTGAAAAAATGCAATGGAAAAGATAACTGGGCTTCTTTATGGTAAAATTAATTCCACTGTATCCCTATACACAGTCCAAGCTCCAGTTCTTCAGGGGTGGGGGTCCTACTACGACACATTCAATGGGAATAGSTATGGTGAAGGGTAACAAGGAATAAGGCTGAATCCCAGTGTGTATGCGTGAAACCACCACTGATCCCTCCTTCTTTTTAAAACCATAAACCTTTAYGGTTTATCCATACCACTCTTCTCTGTGAACTTCTTTCAAAACTATGGCCTGGAAAAGGCATCAGAAAGCTAAAGGAAGGCTATTCTCCCACAGAATCCCAACCMCAATGGTCACTTCATTTGGCAGCAGTGAAGCTAACTGTGGCATCCCAGGCCCTGAAACCAGCTCATAYCAGAACATGCTAAATGAGCAATCAACTAATTTTGTATACTACTATGACAAATGGCATATTGATCAAGTGCTCAGTAGGACCAACTGGAAATAAAGCTGTCATATGCAAYAGGCCTTGAACAAAACTTGGGGCTGAAAGTGTTCTTTAGAAAGWTGTCCTGGTTYCAGCCAGGATAGAGTTCATTTTTGAAGTAGCCAGGAGGGGACAAGGCTAAGACRTGGAGGTTATTTTGTACCACATCATGTCATTTTCCAGGAACAGGGGAAGGGGTCCTTTTCAGGTCAGGCAGTGGTCTGCATAGTATAGTGGTGAGCCTTCAAATGTAAATTGCTCACCACTCTTATACATTTCTATTATTAATGTCGTTGCTATTACTGTTCTAGTTCTGCTGTTTCTAGTAAATTGTTCTTACCCCAACCCATTACCTTTATCTTTTGTGTCTCTGCTCCAGCCTRCCGCAGAGGAATGGGAAGGGGGACAGAGGAGTGAGCAAATGACACATGATTTGGAGTGATTTCAGTGGGAACACTATTGGAGAATACCATTCCCATGACAAAAGTACACAACTGCTGTGCAGTCCTGTCAACAACACATTCTTAAGTTTCTCCAACAAAGCCTTGGAGACTGTTTAAAGCTGTTTGAACAGCTGGAGACAAGATATCCTTGGACTGATACTGTGATACCATATTCAATGACACAGCAACAAAAGAACACCATATACTTTGTGTCACACTACGCTTGGTGTACTGTGACATGATTATTGTTTCYGTAGATGACAGGGTTTTCAGTGAAAGCAGTAAGCATCCTGAACTGGCTGAGAAGCTCAACAGCTATTTCTGGAAATCCATTCTCTAAGAATTGTGTAGGATTTCTAGGTTTTGAAATACYTAAGGGAATAAAATTGCTTTAACACAAACAAGCACCTTTTATCCAGGAACTCGAGCTGCCTTGCAAGCAAAGCCTGTCATACATCACACAGTTTATTTCAAGTAGCAATTCAGAGCTGAATTGCCTACTTGCACATTTCACCAGGAAACCCTTGGAATAGCACAATGCCTGATGTTACATAGTAGCAGAATGCTAGCTGTTCARGCAAGAGGTCACTGTTCTGCAGACCAAACACAATCCAGTATCACTGAGAAGAAAATTTTTGTCCCACTTGGCAAAATAGGTGTGATTCCTTCATAGRCGGTGTGACCCACAACAAAAGGCAGGARCACTTTCTAATAAAAGTCCAGATTTTTTAATAGCCTGCGGGACTTAAGCTTTTTTTCCAGAAAAAYTGTTAGTTTCAACAGTACCCAATCCTTCCTACTCTCTACTAGTAATGTAATCAAAATGGTTCATCTATTTCTACCTTCAAATCCATCTCAGGAAAAAAGCTTACACAACACATTTCTTTTACTATATTCTTCTTTGTATGCACTGTGCAAATATGACACTTTTCAAAAACAGCACTCTRTTCTTAATAGTTTACATAAGAATTCCACAAATGTTGTGGGTTTTGCCTTTCTTTTTTGTAAGRGTTACTTCATTAATCCCTGTAATATAGTTTATGAGAATCTTCCCGCTGAAAGGGGATATATAAAAGTTCACCTAAAGTTTGTCTGCAGCCTCTGCTAKCATCTGGATATAAAATGGATCCTCAAGACCTTAAATACTTAATAATTTTAACTATTGGTAAATAGACTTTTAGTAAAAGCTGAAAATTTGAAAAAAACCYACATGCATTATTTTGGAATATTAAGAGAGATGATTTACTGAAAATAAAATTAACARGGAATAGAGTCAAAGGAAGGAAAGTTAATAAGGAGATAATATATCAATAAAAAAGGAGCTATTTCTTTATCTTTGAAATCACAGCAAATGTGTTTAAAGATAGGGTTTGAAAAAAGATAATGCATGTTTACCAAATATTACGGAAAAATTCATCCCAAGAAAAACAGGCAGCAGGCAAGAAGCCAAGTGATTTTATCTGTACAGTCAAGGATAGAAGCCCAAGAAGGCTAGGAATCAAACATCCTCAACAGTGAAAGAGAAATGATGAAATTTGAAAGCACCTGGAGCTTAACACCATGGAGCTTATGTTTGATTCCACAACAAGGAGTGTTCACACRAGTTAGAGAAACCAAGGCTCTTTAGAGTAAAATTTACATCAAAGCACTTCCAGCGTGCTGGGTGGGCACAGTGAGAAAACTGTGAAGATATGTGCAAGGATTAGTATTTGTGAGTGGAAACATTTCTATGGGTCTGAGGGTTAAACCAAATATATGAATAAAATCACTGTAATGAACCCGCTAGATGCCTCCTGGTATAGATACACATCTGACAAGTTTTATTGTGGTGTTCTACCTTATAAGAGCCTCAGTAAACCAGTATTTGACGCSCAATATGTCAGTAATTTCATCTGTGATTAAAGCAATTCTTTATCCSATTTGTTGTGGAGACTTAACACTGTTAGGATTTACAATGGGAAGGATAACAGGGTTTAGTGACCGCGCTTGCCATTAGGCTCTTCAAGCCAACAGAAGAGCATTCACTTTACACACCAGCCCCGTTCCAGTGGCGGCTGCTGGGCAGGCACCCCTCTCGGGTGACAAGCTGCATCACACCACACCGTGGGAGCCACGAGCGCAGAGCTTTTCCGCTGCTGTAATTCCTCTGACGCGAGTACGGCGCACCCTCCTGGGAAGCGGGCCACGTTTAGTTTGGAACGGGGGGGGTGAACACCGGGGGCAGCTCCTGCAGCAGCGCCGCGGGCGTCCGGCCCATTGAACTCCCGTCTGCGCATGCTCGTGTCTCTGGCCTGCGTGATACACCCGTACGGCCGCGGTGCCTCCTCCTCGGTGGTTCCGTCCAGACCGCCGCCGAGAATTTTCCCACCCTCTCTTACCTGTCAGGGTGCCCTTCCGCGCCCCAGTCACTCACCAAGGAATCGCAGGCCACTAGCACCACGTTCCATCGGGGCTGGTCCCCGGGAGCGGCGGGCCGCGGCCTCGCTCCCGCYCCGGCGGCCATGAGGAGCAGAGCCAGCCCGGCTCGCCAGAGCGGCCCGCGGTCTCGCATCGTCCCGCCGCCGTGGTCCCCAGCTTCCGAATCGAGAGGAGCAGCAGCTCCGAAAGCAGATTCCGGGGCTCTGGCCACAGGATAAGACTCCACCCCGCCGCACGCTGTCGGCTCACTGMGGCCTACAACTCCCAGGGTGCCCCGGGCGGCGGCCTGCAGTTCCCAGCATGCCCCGAGGGACGTGAACTACATCTCCCACAGTGCCCCACGAGAAAATGGTGGCTGGCCTGCCGCGTCACTGCCCCGCGGCCGGAGTGCGCGTGTGGCTGGGCTGCWGCTGAGGTGGCGGAGGTGGCGGTGGCTGAAGGTGAGGCAGGAGCGGGAGCGGGTGGCGACACGCCGGGGTGGCCTGGCTCGGTCTGCCGCGGCTTTCCCTGGGGGGTTGCGGGTGTGGATTGCCTCCCCTTGCCCGGGCCCCATCCGCGGGCCCCGGACCCCACCCGCAGGCCGGGCTGGATGGCCTCGCTCGGGGGGCCGGSCGCCTCCCTGGTGCCCTGGTTTGCGCCGAAGTAGCATTTTGTCTGCAGGTGACAGTGCAGTTCACGCTGGACAGTGCCCACGGTAGGGTGCGTTTGTGATGGCCGAAGCATCCCTCGTAGGAAGCAAATTTATCTCCAGGAGCTGCTGAGCAATGCGAGTCCGACAGATTCCTTTTTTACGTTCTGAGGGGATCTTTGAAATTCGGTGTCATCCTATTTTTTCATTGCTRAATTAGCAATGAAAATGGGACTAATTCAACCATTCCTTTATTTTTGCTTTGCAGCTCCTAAAAGGTTTTTTTTTTTTTTTTTTGTTCTTCAGCTGGTTTCATCTTTTTGGGTGCTGGCACTAGCGCTGTTGTTTATCAGTGTCRTCCTGTCTCGGCATCTTTCACTGTGGTTTTTCTAAAGTTCATTGTGGTGTGCAACAGACACCAAAACTGGTGTGCATGATTATGTTTTAAAGTGTGAATGATTCTTTGCAGTGTCCTTAAATGCTTTTTCTTTTTTGATTCATGGCTGTAGTCAGAAGCASAGTCTGCCGTAAGTGTGCGTGAAGGGAGAGGAGCAGGGCCACACCGGAGGGTGACAGATGGCCATGGTGCTGCTGTAGAAAGCACACAAGAAAAACCCTGATTCTTAGCAGCCGCTGGAACACMTTTCTCAGGCGATAGGGGGTCTTAAGCATGGTCCACTGCTTAGTTTCTTTTTAAAGAGGAGCTACTATGTGTAGGGTGTTTTCTCCTAAGTCTACAGGCTCCTAAAACTCTCCTCTTCCTTAAATTTCTGTTAACCTGTAAAAAAAGTTTTATACTTGGATAGCTAGTTTTGATCATTTAACTGCTTGGAATAATAGCTGAATCCTGCGTTGGAGCTAAATGTGAGTAGTTTTAACTGTGTKTTTTTTTTTTCATCAGTTTCTAGTGCTGTATGCATTTTGGCATTCTGCACTGTRTTTGTCTGTTAAAAATAACCTCTGTGTAATGAAGGTGTAAACATTTTAYATGTTTTAGAATGTCTTTTTTTACAAGAACTGATGATCTATACTTTGTGTTTAGCAGCCACAATGTCAAGTAAGGAGGTGAAGGCAGCATTAAAGAGTGCTAGAGACGCAATAAGAAATAAAGAGTATAAGGAAGCCTTAAAACATTGCAAGGTAATTAATTTTATGCTTGGAAGGTAAGTTTGGGCTTTTTGCACATTTGGGTTTTTTTCCCATACTGCTAGAGCTATATAATAATGCAGARTGAAGAGTACCTTTTTGATGTGGTAGTTGAAGTGGATTTTCAGATTTAACTTAATCGATTATTTGTCTTAGTTTCCCACATGTAAACTTTCATTCCCTTTCCTTTTGAATTTGCTTACATGTGGGAATAAGAGTATTAAGTCTAGAATTATGAAGATGAAAATCCATTTCCTCATCCAGACCTCATAGGAGTGCTTTAATTGCTCAGCTGCAGATGCAGGTTACTAGCTCAACAGTTCCTGTTGAAGCATCCTCTGCATAAGAAACTGAATTTACTTATCTCAGCATCTTCCTTAAAATTACTTAACTTCTAATATTGCCATATAAAATAATCCACCAAACAGTGATAGAACTCAATACATGGATCTATAAGTTATAGATAAGATTTACTTAAAATAGTGTATTTTTAGGCAGTCTTGAAGCAAGAAAAAAATAACTACAATGCTTGGGTATTCATTGGCCTCGCAGCTGCTGAGTTAGAGCAACCTGATCAGGCCAGAGGAGCATACAAGAAGGCTATTGAACTTGAACCAAACCAGTTACTGGCATGGCAGGTATGTGAATGTCCACTTTTTGTTTCRCTCAAAAGTATCACTGTGGAGTTAAATACTGCAATAAAGCAGAGTTTAGACTTGTATCTTGTTTTCTTGGGGCCATTGAGTTCCACAGGAGCTTTGGAGTAGATGGGATTCCTATTAGTATGTCCAAGGTCAAAACCATGGTGAACTCTATTTTCAGTATTTAGAGTTTGTATTTCTTGTGTAGACTACACAGCTGTGAGACATGCAAGGGAGAACACGGATTGAAACAAATACAGTAAATTTGTCCACGTAAAAATTTCTATGCTTGTAGCTCAAGAAACACTTGACAGTTCTTCTCTTGCAGAGAGAAAATGTGTCATCTAGTAACGTACTTTCCCAGCTTTCAACATCAAGGGGATTGTTAATGAATGTTATTGTTACTTGAAAGCAAAAAAGTGTACATTTAAAATAGTTGTGTGCATTTCAACCTATTGTAATATAGATTTACAGTCTACAGTTTTTTTATTTATTGATTCATGAAACATAAGGTTTCCTGTTAAGCCCATTGCTGATATCAGCAATCAATGTTTTTCTAAGATAATACGGTACCTAGTATTTTCAGTATAAATGCTATTTTAAAATATAAATGTTGGGGCCTGAATTCAGAGTATGTTGAAATTTCCTCACTTTTGCAATCAGAGTCTGGCTTTCTTGATACAATACTTGGGTATAGAGGTATTGCTATATATTTTGCATATTATATACGTATATATTATCATATGGCCTACTGAACTTTTATATTGTCTTTTGTGCAGACAAGATCATGTAATATAGACAAGTTTCAAAGAATTGTTGGTATTAGTTAAGAAAGTGAAGAAAGCTTTTCTCTTAATATGAGTAGATTGGGTGGGCTGTGCAGAATTCTGCACAGTGATTACTGCCTAAACACTTGACTGAAGGCAGTGGAATATTTTTTATATGCAGAACAGGTAGCATTCTCATAAGACATAAAGATTGTCATCAAATCTTACTTCTTTTTTTTGTTTTTTTTTTTTTCCTTAAGGGATTAGCAAATCTGTATGAGAAACCCAACCAAACAGATGCCAAAGGAGATTTAGCAGATGTTTACCAAAAACTCTTGCAACTCTATGAAAGGTAAAGGATATTGAATGCCATAATTCAGTGTTAATATTTCTAGTTCAGTGAATGCCACTGGTGATTATACAATACAGTCTTTGGTGTTTTAAAGCCTTCTCAAATCAGTGGTTTGGCTAAAGTTTTCTATACTTAGGTAAGGTTTCTTTTTCCTGTCCTTTTTGGTAGAGCAAAAACTCTCTTMGTTTACTTGTATTTGAGGCTAGTAGTTTAGGGAATTCCATGTTATCCTGTTTCTGTCTAAACTCACTGCCTTGAAGCATTTATCTCTGATAGTTCATTGCCTGCCTTCATTAATAAGAAGGCTTATTTTTCACTGCTTTAGGATCGCAGAGTATGTGTCGCACAATTCATTGAGGCACAGTTCTAAACGAATCTAACTCAGCTGTCATTGTAACTTTGTAACTGACTGGAGTGTTTCCCTTGTTTTAGAAACTGATCAAAAAGTCCCTACAAGGGTTTTTTTTTTTTTCGTTYTTTAAATTCAGATCAGCAATGAGTAAAACTTCTAGGGCAATTCGTAGTATTTATTCTTAATATTAGTTTGATAACTGAACTTATTGAAAAGTATTTGTCAGAATTTAACGAACATTACAGTATTATATGAAAAACTTAACTTGTTGGGGGATTTTCTTCCTCTTTTCTAGCAGTGACAAGCAGAAATGGTGTGATGTATGTAACAAGCTTGTGGAACTATACCATCAAGAAAAGAAATATTTAGAGGTAGGTCAAGCACTTCTTTTTCTATCAATAATTTTCTGTTTGATCTAATKACTTCTCATCAAGTAATCCCCACTCTTATGAGCCACAGACCACTCGAGATCTCCTTGTGGACCACAACCAGGAAGAACTGATTTTAACTGTATTTTGTATTTTTCCACTGGGTGTGGCTTGGATGCAATCCATTATAAAGACACAACTGGCAAAGACCATTAGTATTGAGACTGAAAGGGCAGAATACCATTCTTCTGTTGTATTTCTAGGAGTCAGAAATGGTATCAAATGCACAGTTACACACAGTATGTGTGAGTCGGGTGTCCTTTGCCTGGCTTGGCCAGTGCTGGGTGTCTGACGAGCCTTTAACTGGTGGGGGATCCCTTCTTAGGCTGTTACTCAAGCTTCATTCTGGAGGCTGAGGTGGGATATATACACAACCTGAACTCGATTGGATGTGTTTTATATACTGCATTCCCAGCACAATGATAAGGGCACAAAAAGCCTCTTCAGAGAGCAAAGCTTTGCAGAAATCATCGTGACACTGGTCGGTACCACGAGGTGGAGTTGTTAGATGCCTGTGTGGTTCAACAGTCATGCTTCCTGCAATCTCTATAATATTGTTACAAAATGTATATTTTGGAGGTATGCTGTTCACTTTTCCTTTACTCTTTGAAAAAAGCTGTTTTCTTATATGGTACTCCATGTCACCTTCCCGCTTTTCCTTCAGCAATGGAAGGTGAAAAATTTTACATAGCACAGAGCGTGGGGCTGAAGACTGTTAAATAGCTCCAAAGCCTCATTGTATACCAGCCTCGTAAACTAAATTTAATGCTAATAGTTTAGCATATGAAGGAATACTTTATATGGAACAAGAAACTGAAGTTAGCCTTCAGGATCCTATTTTTTGTTTTCAGTTTCTGTTGACTTTTCCACTCTGGAGTTTCAGTGTGGACTGCTGCTTTTGTTCTCTTTCTGTTCGTAGTGCTCTAGATCTTTAGGTCTACTTTTACTGTTGATTTCCTCCAGGAAATTTTCATATGCTCTTGATGTTCTTACTCTACCTTGGAAGGTGGAGAGGTCCCACACAATGCTTTGGGACTTGCTGTTTATTTAATCAGAAAGCAGGTAGATCTGAAGAAGGATAACGGGAGGACATAYGGCTTAGGAATGCAGCCGCAGCTGAAACGACAGTATAAAAAGACTGAACCAGGGGCGGGGTTTATGGAAATAAGTGATTTTAATATGTATATAGTGACTGTGTATAAGCAACGCACTTGCAGAGGATCGGAATGCGCTCTAGGTGGAGCACCCCCCCGTGCATCCCTTACCCTTTAAATAATGCCGACTTCTAAAAGCTACATTGGTGTTAAGGGCTTTAGTCACCCAGTTTTCAGTTAATTTTGGTGACAGGTTGACTGTTTATATTGGACTTTCAGCTCTTTAAAGAGTAACAGCATRGTCATTTGTTCCTGTTGACAGGTGGCTGAAACTTGGCAGAAACTAATAAGGATGAAAGAGGAGGAAGGTGCTGAAAAGACAGAACTTCATCAGCTTTGGAAGAAGATGATCCAGTTACTGAAAGACAGTATAAGGAACCAGGATAATAAGACTGGGCAGTTGGTAATGTTTCTCACTCCTTGTTCAGTTAGGTACATATATATGTACATTGCAACTAGTAATTGAAGCCTGTTTGTCTGAGTTGACTGTCTCAATGTGCAGAGGTACTAAGCTTCTGAGGAAAAGCTGGGTAGTTTTACTCTCTGACAAAAACATGAACTGTGCAGCAGCCTGAGATGAGCCTTAGGTGTAATGAGTCCTCTGAATTCTTCACAAATTGTTCTAGCATGGATCGTTCCACCCTTCTTGCTGAAGGGTGCAGCCCTTCGGCAAGACTGCTCCAGCCTGGGTCCTTTTCTTGCTTTCAGATATTCTCACTCATCTTCTGCCTATAAGTKCTGTGGCACTGCTTTCTTCCCCTTATGAATCTATTATATCAGAGGCACTACAGCATTGCTAATGCTCTCGACCTCAGCCAACAGCATGTCTGTCTTGAAGCTGCTGGCATGGACTCTTTTGGACATGGGGGAGGTTTCTAGCAGCTTCTCATAGAACCCACTTAGCCTCCCACTAGCAAAGCTTTGTCACACAAAACCAACACAGATGTTCTTCAAAACAACAGACTTCCCTCTGCTTTCATCCAGGTTGGAAGAGATGGCTTTGTGAGGTTTTTTCCATTTCTTTGTACCTATTCTTCATTCTAGACAGGAATGCTTTGGTTCAAATTTTCTTTTCTCCTCTATATGTTAAGCTTTAACTTCTTAGGAAATTATCAAAGGTGGTTGAAACCAAACAGAATGATCCTGTGTTTCTGTGGATAAAGTTAATTTTGTTTTAACTGATTTATCTGTTCTTCGAAGATGAACCTCCTTCAACATGAAAGGTGGAAATGTCTCATCTCCAGTCTGCTTAATAGCAGTATTTCAGAAAGGAGAAAATAAAAATGGAAGTAATTTCAGATGGCAGAAAATTGAATCTGGATCTCTACTTTTGGGAAGACAAAGGCTTTAACTTACAAACTAGTATAGAAAAGAGGTGCTGCAGGCAGCTCTGCTTTCTTTTTTGGGAAGAAAAAATAACTTGAAAATATTTTTAAARTGGCATTAACATCAGAGATAGGTTTCACAAGCAAATCTACAGTTTACTGAAATTTTGAGTGAAGTACCYGAACCTGGAAGGATGGGGACCTGAAGGCAGCACACTTCAGTATTTCTCTAGTGACAAGTGTGTACAACTTTTTGTTCAGCATGCTTGTTTGTAAGCCTGCACTCTGGTGCCTGTGTTCCCCAATATATAAAGAGTCAKGAAAAACAGGCTGGACTTCTAGACCAGAGTAGAGAGAAGGGCTGACAGCTAACCTTACAAGATAGTAACCTAGTTTCCTTTTTTGAATTGGGATTAGATTTTAAAGCGGAATGTATGTTCTTATAGATTCTACCTTCCTTGTACTATCTTACATTATGTAGCAGCATATTATTGCTTCATTTTGTACTAGACAATTTAGTTGCTGAGTGCTGCTTCATGATAAGGAACTTGCTTCATGACTTTCTGTGTTCTAGCACTAGTGTAAACTTCATGAGTAGGATCTAGGTAATAACATGTAACTATCCACTTTAATATGGAAGGGCTGGAAAGCATGTTCTCTAAGGAGCAGATGATAACTTTGGGTTTTCCTAGTTTGGAGGAGACTGAGGGGTGCCCTCTACTGTCTGCAGCTTCCTGAGCAGGGGAAGTGGAGAGGGAGGTGCTGAACTGCTCTTTCTAGCATCTAGTGATAGAATGTGTGGGACTGGTTCACAGGACTTGACATGTGGCCACATTTCTGTACTAAAAGGGTGGTCAAACATTGGAACAGCCTTCCTAGAAAGTCAGTTGATGCCCCAAGTCTATCAGTGTTCAAGAGGCATTTGGTTAATGCTCTTAACAACATACTTTAGCTTTTGGTCAGATCTGAAGTGCTGAGGCATGTGAACTAGATTATTGTTGCATGTTCCTTCCAACTGAATTGTTCTATCTTATGAAGATAACTTTTTCCTAGATTAATTTTTTTTTTGCACTCCTGATTTTTTGTTATTTCAGCTTTTAACTGCATTTGAACATGCACTGCTCTCYGCTGACCCTGTTCCTGGTGAAGACCATCAAAATCTTTACAAAGACTTCATACAGTGCTTGTCAGAAGTAAGGTTATGTTAAAATGTCTTTCTGGTAAGAAAATAAGTGTATTATTTTTCATCTGAGAACTCACACAAAAAATAACTGTTTACTTTTCTTCCTTTCAAGTTTCCTCATGAAGTAGCTAGGTTGGAAAAGGCTTGTCATGATATGATGGCTTTGTACCCTACTATGGTTTACCCTTTGGAAGTACTTTGCTTGCACTTTGTTCAGTCAGGTGAGTAGGATAGATGTAGGCATTTCTGGGGCTTAATTTTTCTAAATAGTTGGTTTTGTGACAGTCTGTTTACAAGTTTTTACCTTTCACAAATCTTTACTTCTGTGTTATGTTTCTGGATAAAAATAAAGTGTTTGGTCCTATGACTTGTCATTTCCTAGCCCTGTAACTGAGTAGTGACTCTAAATGAAAAAAACCTTCTGTGAGTTAAGTCCAACTCTTTGAAGTCTCAAAGAAAAAATGCCTTACTTGAAAAATGGCCTCTCCAGATAAATGAAGATTAGCTTCTTGACCTTTTAAGAAAAAATGAAAGGGTGTTAACCRGTGCTCTGAGGTTCATGATGGACTGCACTTAGGTTATTCTGGACACAGATTCTTTGTCATCACAACAAAAAACAAAGCAAAAAAAAACAACCAACCAAAAAAAAATAAACAAACCCAGAGAAACATTTGTGAAACCCTGTTAGAAAGTGTGTCTTATGAATAGGGAATAAACAGATCTGTTTAGATATGTATTATGAGTAGAAAAGGAGAATCTTTGAGGGGAAGAAACCAAAACATGGTATGTTCAGAAGTGCAGGGATCTGAAACTATGCATTGCTATTTTGAATCATTTACTGAACAACATTGCAATAGTATTGGACACTTTCTCATGATTTTCAAAGGTAATTATTAGATTTTAGGTTTTCATTTTATTGTTTAAGGCATCAGAAGTTGATTTGATTTCTTTTTTATAGCAAAGAAACCAAATCAKAAAAGAAAACCCTCTAGAAATAATTTTAAGCTTCGGTAGAAAAAGGCCTTTTCATGTAGCAAAATAAATCAAGTGAGAATTTTTCACTTTCTTTTGAAAGTATGAAGACAAATGAGGCCCAGACTCTCACTTTGTAAAGTGTTTGAAAATGCTTTACATTTTTGAGAAACAGGCAGAAATTAATCTTCAAATGAAAAAGATTGTGCAGTTCTTCTGTAGTAGCACTCTGGCAAAATCTTGCCATCCTACAAGCTTCTTGAAGGGGCAAGGATGCTGCTTGTGTTTTAGTAAGGCTATGTGTTTAGATCTGAGTCATAGGTTTTAATCCTTCCTGTCCTGCACTTCTCGTAGGCTTGTTAATTCAGTTGCATTGTAAAGTCACCTTTAGCAGATGCAGATGGAGGCAGCTGTTATGCCACATGAATCAGTAATTTCTTTAAGAAAATAATAGTTTGAAGGTTGTTGCAACAAGTCAGAAAGTGCCGCTAAACATAGCCAAGTCTACAATCACAGCTAAACACAAGCATCAAAAGTTAGTGGCATCAGTTAAAATTAAGCTAAAACAATAAATTATATGGTKTCATGGCAAGGTAGTTTCAGCAAGCTTATCACAGCAAATTGGTGGGTACACAATGTCTCTTCTGGTAGAAAATTATTTGGATTTATTTATGGCAGACTTTGACATTTRGGCATTCGGCTGAACTTACATGAAAAGCATATGAAGGAATTAATATTTATTAATAAAGGAAATATACCTGGAGTAATTCAGCAAAAGTGGTTATTCAGGTTCACACTGTCAGTTTATTTTGTTTCATAGTACTGAGTAGATTGCTTTTTGGGTTTTGGGTTTTTTTATGGGATAGAGGATGATAAGTGTACAGTGCCTTTGGAAAATCACTTTGAACTCAAAAGATAATGATCAAGGTAAACTGTTGTGGTTGTTTTTTTAATCTAAAGCCCTGCAAAACATGTCTTTTTCTAAAACCAGGTACTTTGTTGGAAAATGCTCTGCACTGTTTCTCTAGGCTTTTGGAGATGGATGCAAACAGTGGTCCAGGCATCATTGGTTTTGGAATAAAATGCCTCAAAGAAAATAAATACAAAGAGGCTGTTAAGAGTCTTACTGAAGGTAAATGTGTAATATGACATGTAAGTAGTCTGTAACTTGAATACCAGCTTTAGTTTATGTYGAATAGTTAGGGAATCTCATACTTGCATGGTGGGTTGTGAATTCTAAGATCAGCTAGATTGTAAAAGAATGCTGAACACTTTGTTTGCTTGTGTTGAGATTTTTTTAAATATAGCTTTAAGTATAACATCTCTGAAGCCTATCATTTGTATTATAGCCAGCTCTGTAGTGTTTTAAGGTAAACYATTTTTAATCCCACTATTAATGGGGAAATAACTATATGAAACACTAAATGGAGCAATAGCAGTAAATGAAGGAATGTGGAATTTATAAAGCAAAATGTAATGCAACTTCTCTAGTAGAGTCACTGCATTTCTGTATCTGAACAAATATTACTTTTCTCTGAAGTTACTTCATTTTAAAACCTCTTTAACACTTGCATTGGGTAAAGACTTGGATTGGGTTTCTAGAGAGAAATAATAAGAAATAAGAGTTTCTTTTTTGTTGTTGTTTTACAGTAACTGTATTTGCTGAAGACTTTGCTTACTCATCTGTAAATTAACTTGCTTGTATTGAAATGCCAAAACCCTCTCCAAACTACTCATAAATATACTAGTGGGAATTCCCCACTGTCACTGTGCTGCTATGGCAGCTTATAGTGAAAACTGGGTAAATAATTGGGATGTAAGCATTCATGGGTCAGTCAGACTATGCTGTGATGTCCTGYGTCCATTCTTCTAGGTTTAGAATAAGATTGTTTCTGAAATGGAGTTTTGGAATATTCTGCAGCGAAACATCTTGCATAAAATGTGAAATAGAACTTTCGTGTGCCTAAGAGCACATGAAGAGGAGAAATTGTTCCTTGGAAAAGAAATTCTTCTGGCTTAAATTGCCATTGTATGTTTTGACAAAAGATAGTATTTTATTTTAATGAATTAAGTTGTTTTTCTGTTTTTACTTTTACAAGTAGATGTTGCTTACAGCAGAAAGAATGCAAGAAAGGCTCTTGGTGTAGCGTGTAAATGTAGAGAGTTTGGCAATAATGTCTATTCCAATGAGCCACGTGTTTGCATCTTCAGCGTTCAGGCTTCCAGGCAAAAAAAAAATAAATTTATATATATATATACTTATATACTCCATACTTACTTAGTTCTATATCAAAAAACAGAAATTCAGTTTTACTAATCAATCTTYAATTAAAGCAGGTTCATCAGAAAAATTCTGTATATGTAATGTTACATGCAAAGCTAAGCCTAACTTGCATGCTTTCCAATTTTTCCCTCATTGCATGGAGGCCTCTATGTCCGAAACAATCTAAAATAAGACTCAGAAAAAATTACTGCAAGTCTTACTATCTGATTGATAATATGTTTTTGATGGCATTATATGGAAATAAAGTATCTGCTAACTACTGTGTCTTTGCAACCCTAAGCGACCTTTTAAAGTGTTTTCTTTTAAACTCTTACTAGGTTTGCAGAAGACTAACCAGTGTCCAGCAGCCTGGCTTTACCTAGCAGAAGCTCAGATGAAAATCCATGAACACAGGAACGCTGTCCTGTCCTGCAATCAGGGTAACTGCCTGCCAATTRAAAGAGCAATTGCAGAGCCATGCTGCTTTATGTACTGCAGCCACTGTGGCCCTTGTGTGTTAGGTCTGAATTAGCTGCTGTCACAGTCCCCTGCTTTTTGCAATCTCAAGCTTGTGCACGTCTCTTGGTTTATGACAGCTGAAAACCACTTTATTCTGCTTAGTCTCAGGAACAGAGAAAATATTTGGCTGAGTGGATCCAGAAAGCTGTCTGATGGTTAATATTTAGAAGGTTTACATGTTCTGGTGTGCTGCTTCTGCTTCTGTGATTGACCGGTGCTGGCAAGCAACAGATTGCCTGAAACCACAAGGGTAGTTGTCACAAGTATTTAGCCTGGTAGATACCATGTTTAAATCTGAAAAACAAATTTTTAATGAAGTTAATGTAAAATGCAGAAATGATGAATAGTACATCTGCATTTGAAGAAACTCACTGAATGTAAAACTTCATCTGTGCTAGCTGGCAGTGAGGGCAGTTACTGTGATCTAGTGATACATTTGTCGTCTGAACAGAGCCACTCTCTGGGGGTTATAAATGAAGAGGCAGCTAAAGTGGACTTCTTTTGTGGCAGGGACAAATGCAGTGAAAAATTTCTCAAGAAAGACTTGAAGAAGTAAAARTGTACAGACCTGGCCAAACAATCATGGGAAAGTACTTGCTGGTGAGGAAAATTAAAAAGACCTATAAATTCGTGTGGAGGAAAAATGAAAACTGAACAAAATAGATAAAAAAGAAATTTATTGGAGAAAGAATGAAAATGAGGTAATTTTTTTCCCATTTGTGTTCAATGTGGAAGAGCTCAGGGTAACTTTACACCATGACCCTTCTTTTCAGCAGCTTGGTCTAACAACTTGTCTGTGATTAATAGCAGCGTATGTAAAACAAGACAAGGAAACATAGCATTAAGGAGCTATGAGATACCAACTTAGGAATTGACTGAGGAAGATAAAGATGAAAATGCTGAAGTTGTAAGGGGTTTCCATAATTGCTTGCTGAAACTGTCTTGGCACCCAAATGCTTGGAAGTAGGTAGCATGGCTCTGAATTTTAAGAAGGGTTCTAGGAAAGTTCAGGGAAACTACTGACAGGTCTGGTATATTTARTAGTTGAAATACTCAAAAATAGAGTTAAAGAATTTATGTAGAAAAATATTTTGGAGTAGACAGCATGGCCTTTTTGAAGTTGCTTATTTAGTACTACTTCAAGGAGCTTATGAGCTCATAGTTTGAGGAGATTTCCAGGTGGTATTTGGTAAGATCCCTTACACGACTTAGTAGCCTTGTGTTAAGAAGTAAAGTTGTAACACTGAGAGTTGCGGTTTTTTAAGTAAGTTGGAAAGTAGAGCCCAGTATATTAATTATGTCTGTTTTCAGGTGGAAGGAGGTGTCCCTGACATTCCTTGATACCCGTGCTATTTATGAATGCTGAGTAATAAGGTTATAGTTTGCTGCTATGCAAAGCAGACTGCAAAACTTGGAGGTGATTAYCAGAGTGCATAACTGAGTGTTAAGATTCTGGAATTTTGTTCATTATTTTAAATGCAGAATGTGGGAAGAAGGTTCACACAAAGCTAGCCTAGAAGTAGTAGAAGAGTGCAGAAGGTCCTCATTTGGTATGAAAAACTGGGACTRTTTCTTTCCTTTGCTAAGCTTTACAGGCAAGTCAAATACTAGCAGTTTCAGAGAAGGGAATGGTTAGTGAAACATGCCATTAGCATGCAGTGGCTTTAAGAACTTCAGCAGCATAATAAAATCTGTGTGTAGTTTTGGTAACTGTCCACTCCATCTCAAAAACAAAGTAAGAGTAGAAGAATAGGAATGAGATTGGTCAAATGGGTTAAAAAATACAGCATATGACAACAAGTAAATAGCCTGTCAAGTCCTTTTCCAGCCTGGAGAAGAGATAATTTTGAACTCTGTGAAGATGCAAATGATGTAGAATATAAATAAAAATTGAGTTTTTTGTTTTTCTGTGTTAGGTCTGGCTAGTGCCAAATGCAACTAAAATGTCCATCTCAGAGCAAACAGAACAAATTTTGTTTTTCATTGGAAGAAGTTAAGTTCCTTGTTAAAAGATGCTGTTGATTCAGAAATTTTTCTTGAGTCCAAACCTGTGTGGAAAGTTGGAGACAATTTTGGGGAAACACTGCTTTTTACTTGTCCTGTCTTAGTAGCTTTATGAAATGAGACTAAAGCTCATCATGCACGAAAATARATAAATGCAATTAATTGAGTTACACAGGAAATTCTTGCCTTTGGAGAATGGTGATGCTCAACAGAGATGCGTCAGTCTCTGAGGGTGAGATGACACTATGTATTCACAAAGCAATCAGAACTGCATTAGGGGGTACAAAGTACCTTTTGTACAGGCCCAACTTAAATTTGTTTTTCAAAGGTCATTGTTTCTTTAGAACTCCAATGAGAAAAATGGTAGCATTTCGTTTCTAAAGCCAGCAGCTAGAAAGCAATCAGTATTCATGCATCTGAGATGACCTCCTAGGAATGACTTAAGTTTTAAACTTGGATGGATAGAAATTTTACAGGAAAATTTCTTATATATGGGGAGAGCAGTCTGAACGGTGTCCTATTAGACAGAAACATTGTAATTAACAAGATTTTTTAAAAATTTGGAAGAATGCTGCTCTCTGTACTTCTTCTTTTCTCGTTTAACTTGGTGAGAGGTTCTTCTTGTCAACAGCTCTTGAGGCTCTTGGGACTCCTGAGGGTCCTAATTTTCGGTGGAAGAACCTTGCCCTTCAGTTGAAAGCAGAGACTTTGGTTAAAATAGCTGATGCTGAAGCTGCAGAAGAAGCCATTAAAGCACTTGAGCAGGTATTTTTATTGACTAAAATGTTTGGGTTTTTTTTTTAATTCTTAAAAAGTGCTCTTTCTGTATTTAATCTGGGTATTTCTACCCTGGCCTTCTTTCAACTTCGTGGTTTAGACCATTCCTACCAGCTGTCATGTAAAACATTTCTTCTGTCCCTGCTTTTTCAGGCTTCACTGCAGCTCCTTTTCATTTGCAATTCTAATTTTAGAAGCTGTCACTTTTGACTTTGTCTGGTCTTGCTCRCTGTTGTTGGTTTCTTCCTAGTTCTGTACTGTTACTCATCTTAATTTGAATACATGTTGTAATCCTGCCTCATGTTTGTCACTCACTTACCATTAGTCAAGTTAATGCTTTAAGTTTAAATGGTTAAACTTCAGCAGAAGTTGCTTCCCCTTGTTTTTGTCACATGGTTTCAATCTTTGTTGTTGTTCTTTATATTTCTATACCTTCATACCTTCTTGTCCTTGCTCTCTACAATCTTATAGCTGATCTTCATCTGAATTATTCTAAATCTTCTCAAGGGTAATAGAGAAAACCTCTAAATGCTTTCTTGTATTTATCTTCATGCAGTCTGTCTGCTTTTGACAACTTTGACTTCTTAATGTGGGGAGAGAATAAATTAATCGTGTTTATTACTTGGTTTTCTAGATTGCAGATGGAAGCAGTGACCCAGTGGTTTTAGCTCTTAGGGGTCRGGCTTATCTAAACAAAGGTTCAGTGGATCAGGCTTCAAAGGTTAGTGCTCTTTGTCACTCCTGTGAGCTGAGTATAATTCTTGGTTTCATAGAGGAAGTAATTACAGAAAAATTACATCCTTTTGCAGATTTCACAAAAGCTTCTGTTGTCCCACCCTCATCTGGCTGAGGCCCATGCTCTAGAGGGTTTCATCCATTATTCCCAAAACAACTATGAACAGGCAGAAAAAAGGTAGACTTCTGYTTTCTTTCTTCTGACATGGAAGTGTTATGGGAGAGTAGAATATGGTGTTTTGCAGCTTTTGAGAATTTGTCTGACCTGAYCTGTGTTTGTTTTGTTTAGTTTTCTAAATGCTATTGAAAGAAAGGCTGGAACAGCAGAGTATCATCAGTACCTGGGACTCACGTACTGGTTCATGAGTGATGAGACAAAAAAAGACAAAGGAAAAGCACTCAGTCAGTTCTTGAAGGTAAAGTCTGCTTTAGCTGTTGATGTAGAATTAGTGTTCTCCTATGTCAGAAGCCAAATATGGAAAATACACTGACTGGAAGGAGAGACTTGATTATTCTCCTTGCTACAATGTGTGAGTCTCCAAAGCCTGCAAACAAAGTTCTGCTGTGCARAAAGGCATCACAGGGAGCTCTGCAGTTACCTTGAATCTCCCTGCTTTTGTTTTCCTCTTTTCAACTAATTCTTTAGGCCTTTGAATTGGCAAAACTTGGTGGTGGTTCCCTCAATCTTCTCTTCTTGGGGGTTGGAAAGTGGAGGCATCTATGTATGCTGCTTTGAAGACCTTTCGAAATGGGGCTGGCAGATTCCAATTGAAAAAAAAACATGAAAGAAAAATGTTGAGAATAGTGTTTCATTGTCTGTCCAGTGATGTAAGTTGGTAAAGCCCCATAATTTATATGCTTTTCCTGATATCTTTGGGGTTTTCRTAATTGTGGCTTTTTCTCTGAACAYGGATCATAACATGAATCCAAAAGATGTAGTTTGACTGTATTAGTATTAGGACTGTATTAATAACTTGGAAGTATGCAAAATAAAACTCTAGCCACTGAAACTCACCATGTAACTTCATAATAGGTATCAAGAACTCAAATCATTGCCTGTCTGTTTGCACTTTAATAACAGCAGGGTGTAGTGGCAGATGTAGCTGAACAGTTGTTTTGCTTCTTAACCATTTTATGCAATCTTTATTAGTATTGACAAAGCTTTTTCCTGCTGCTTGGAGCCTGTGGTTTTTTAAGTATAAGCAAATCTGCTAAATGCATCTAAGGAACTGAAATTTTARAAATGGCTGGAGTTAATTGTGGTGTAATATGGTAAGTGTATGAACATAATGATTGAAACAGAATAGAACATGAAAATTTGAGATGCCATAAAGATTTACTTTTTCCTAGCACAACTATTTTAGTTATTTGTGTACAAAATGCTTTGTGTCATGAGATCTGTAGCAGATTTTCCAGATACTTAAAGCTCAGGTAATCTGTGCAATTTTAAAATAAAGTTTGGCAGCTCAGATATATCACAGAAGTGACTTAAAAGATGCGATAAGCAGAGGCTGAACAAGTAGCTATCACTGAACCTGTCCATGAGTATAATCCTTCAGAATGCTCTCTGATGTTGTATTTGTGTTTCCTTATAGGCTGCAAAATTGGACAGCTACTTGGGATGTGCCTTTCGTTATCTAGGTAACTACTACAGAGACATTGCTGGAGACAAAAGTAGAGCTCGTGGTTGCTATAAAAAGGCCTTTGAACTGGATGAGACGGATGAAGAATCTGGAACAGCAGCTGTCAGCCTAAGTGTGGAACTTGGAGACACGGTATTGTACATTCAGAATGTCAGATTACTGCTGTTTTGTTGTTYTTCTGTTAATCCTCCTCTTTGAGGTATCACTTCAGGTTTCTTCTGTATTTAAGATCAAGGAAACAAATGTTCTGTCATTGCTTAGCAGCAAGTTGGACTTGCTTCATTTTTATGTTGCAATTCCAAATTAAATTTGTCTGGGGAGAAGGGTGGGAGAACTAAGCATTAGAGTCATCATGTGTGATATAAATGAAGGATTTTTTCAGTAGGGAACATAAAGAGAAAGTTGAGGGTTTTCTTTATTTAGCTTGTGTAACTTCTTTTTTCCATCCTCCACCTTGATGCTTTAAGGAAAGCAATGAAAGTCATATTAATATTTTTAAATGKTTTTCTTTACTAACTTGGCATTTGATGCTTTGTTAGGACACTGCTCTGTCAATCCTAAATGAAGTAACTGAAAAAGCAAGACCTGGTAGAGCAAAATGGGCCTGGCTTCATCGTGGACTTTACTACTTGAGAACTGGTCAGCCGTCACAAGCAGTGGCTGAGTAAGACAACTGGTGGCTGGTTTAGATCCTTTTCTACAAATCCCAATGAAATGGTCTTTGCTCATAGCAAGTTTCCAAAATAAGTTAGGTGATTGTARCTTGTACTTAACAGTGGGAAATGGGTCTGAGCAAACTGTATTTCTCTTCAATTCTCTTCAGTTCTAGAATTCACAGAATGTAGTCTTGTTAACATAGCAGTGTTTTGTACTAACAAGCCTGGTGATAGGCACAGACAAGCTGCTACAGCACTGAATAGCCAGAGTGAAATACAATTCCTAAAACTGCGTAACGCCTTCTGAAGATGAAAAAGCTACTATGCTTTGTTTAAAAGTTCTGTGCAATTGTGCATTTGTGTCCTGAAGAGTATATAATGCAAAATTAGTGTTCTGAGCATATACAATGAAGGGAAATAATTTATGTAAAATTGTGCCATATTGCATTTAAATAAATGTTTGTCTTGATATCTTCAGTTTACAGGCAGCTCTCAGGGCTGATCCAAAGGATTCCAACTGCTGGGAGTCTTTAGGGGAGGCTTACATGAACAGAGGTAGCTACTCAACAGCTCTGAAATCCTTCAGGAAAGCAAGTGAGCTGAACCCAGGGCTTGTGTACAGCGTTTACAGAGCTGCAGCACTTGAGCAGATTCTAGGCAAATAYGAAAATGCTATAGCTACCTATCAAGAAATTTTAAAGACGACAGAAGACTATGTGCCTGCACTGAAAGGTAGTATGTCTGAATTTGAAAGTGTTCACTTTTCCTCCCTTTACACACTGTAGTGTCCCAGTCTTTTGGAGGAGTTTTTGGTGTATTGAGGTTTTCTTGTATGGAAGGATATAGTTGTATTTTGGGTGTGTAAGACCACAAGGTCCCCTGCATGAAAGCTAGTTTGTAGTACCACAAATACYTGAAAAACTCTTAAATCATGATGAATGTGAGTGATTATTTCTCTTTCAAGTAAGGAGGAAAGGTAATTAATCCTATGTGTCTACCAGGCCAAATGAGAATTGAAGATACGTAGAGGAAGCCAGCTAACAGTGCTGCAGTTTTACTTAAGCAGTAAAACACTGGCTTAACAGGCAATAAAATCAGACTGCCATTTCAAAGAGGTGGGCTTCTGATGATTTTCTTCTGCTCTCACCATGCATTCCTCACTTCTTGTGTTAGCCTACTGATTCAGACCCCTCTTGAGCTTCTTCAAGTAGTGAAAAATAGCAGCAAATCCCAGTTGGTGTCACAAGTATTACAGGTGGCAGGAGTAGAGAGCTTCAGAATATAGGTAGGAGTAGAGGGAATTGGGGCAATTAGACCTTCTTCCTTGTGATGGAACTGTGATTCAGAAGGTATATACTGCAGGGAGTGTATAAGATGTTGATAAAAAATGAATAATTGCTCTGTTTGCATTCTCCCTGCCACTTAGTCTTCAATCATYCTCACCCTGTGTACCCATCTGAAACAGGTGCTGTTTTCTGCTTGATGCTATTTTGGATTTTTAATTATTTTTCTCATTGTATGCAAGGCCTTTTGGTTTTTAGATTAATCTAAACTGATTCTTGTGAGACTTAATTCAGAAATGTTTGGTTATTATTGCAACAGTGGGTTTTTCATCTGAAAAAAGTTACAGTGTGGTTGACCCTTCTACTTCCTCCTGTACATCTCCACTGATTGTTTTCCAGACTAAAGTGACAAGGCAAAAGCTCTGCAATGAAGTTAGAGAGTATTGTATTTTTACAGTTTTACTAGTTGTTGGGCAAGAAGGCAAGAGCTGACTGCAGCAGCAGTTTGCAAAGGTGCTGTATAGACATGTGCAAATGCTTTTGGCTTTTTCAGGATCTGCAGGTAGCAGTTGACAGTGTTATTAGTATTAAAACACTTTAACAGTACTGAAATACACAGTATTCCTACCCATAGKTGCCTTTATACTTACTGCTTCCTTATGTCTCCCAAGTTTTCTTTCATAATTGCTCACATCATAATCTCTGGTTTGTTAGCTCTAAATCCATTTGAGTCTCCAAACAGCCTTCACTTTCTTAGAGACTTCTTAGGATGTTTGGTCCAATATTTTAATTTTTGTGGACCTTCTTAAAACTTTGTGAAGTTCTTWGACTGTCACATCAGTGTTCGTTTTTTACTGTTTGATCAATTTAAACAGTTTCTGAGCAGCGTTGTTAGAGGCATACTCTCTAGTAGTTGAGAGAATAACTGTACTGGTTTTGTTCAGTGCATGTTTTCAATGTGTTTTGATTTTATGCTACTAAATATTTATTCTCCTTCTGTTTTAGCGTATCTTTTATGTCATTTTGGGGAATTAAATTAATTTTGTTTTTGATTACAGAGCATGTTGACATCTTGAAAGCATATGATCTTGGGACTTCTGGGGGGAGCCAAGATAAAGACTCTTTTCAAAGCACTATTCTGGTATAGGTGCAGGATTACAATAGCATGAGGAGGGTAGCTTCAGAACTATCAAAATAATACTGAGAATGAGTGGCRCTCATATCCAGTGATTTACTGCCATACAGAATCACTGCTGATGCCAGCAAATGCATAAACCAAGCAGTTACTATTTCCAAAATACTAGAAATTGTGACATATGATGCAGCTCCTTTTTAATGGTGGGAATAATTTCTAGTTGTGGTGGGTTGACCTAGTCTAGACATCAGCTGCCCACCAAGCTGCTCTGTCACTCCCCTTCTCAGCAAGGATGTGAACAGAAGACAAAATAAGATTGAGGAAARCTCATGGGTCAAGGTAAAATCAGTGTAACAAAGCARATGCACAGGCCACATGCAGAAGCAAAGGAAAACAAAMTCGTTTTCTACTTCCTATCAGCAGAAGAAGTCCAGCCAYTTCTCATGAAGWAGGGCTTCAGTCTGCCTAGTCATCGCTCCAGAAAAAAAATGTGATAACAAGTGCACCCCTCCCCCCACCTCTTCCACACTTCTGTCAGCTTTTGTGGGTAAACAGATGTGATGTGGTATGGGTGGTCACTTTAGGTCAGCTGTCCTGGCTTTGTCTCCTCTCAGGATTTTGACCACCCCCAGCATACTGCTGAAGCAGGGAATTTTGGAAGGACTGCCTTTGATGCTGTTCCAAGCACTGTTTATCAACAGCCAAAACACTGGTGTCTTACCAGCACCTTTCCAGCTGCCAATACATAGCACAGTATTCTGAGGGTTGCTATGGAGCAAGTTAAGTCCATCTCAGCCAGCCCCAGTACACCATATGAAATAAATTCTTACATAAATAGGATAAATAATGCTGGCTTCAGGTTTTCTTCATTGGAGACTTTCCCTTCTGCCTACCCTAACATTCTTTATTCTTTTTGTTTCTCAGGACTCATTTTTGGCAAATGTAAACTGAAAAGTTGGTGTATTTCTCTAAGATGTGACAATGCAGATTTCTCARGAGGGGTTTACTTAATATTTGAAGACAAACCAAAGCTTAAATGCTGTTTTTTATAATTAATTAGGTTTATTTTAATAGCCAAATGATTCTACAGTTCACATTTCACAAGATTAAAAGCAAAGTCGCTGTTGTCATTGTGGGTCATTTGATTCTGTTACAACATATGCAGAGTATAAACTTTAGCATAAGACAGAATGCTGACCAGGCTTCCAGGCTGCTTCCTGGCCGTACTTGTAAGCATATCATAAAAGCATTTCTTTTCACAGAGGATATTTTCTCTTACTCTCAGGACTTGGTGAGTGTTATCTCATGCTGGCAAAATCGGCCCTTGATAATTATTTGGATAGAAAAGCTGTGGACTAYATAGAGCAGACCCTTGCTTATTTTACAAGGTTGGTACTAAATGCTCACTTATTTAATTTCCACTGGGATTGTGGGTTGACACGCAGAAAAATAAGAGTTAAATGTTTGAAAATTTTCAAACTGAAAATTTAAACTGAATCAAGTGGACTAGGGCTTCTAATCTAGAAGTAAGAATGTGTTTATTAAAAGTGGTTTGAATAACAGATTGTAAATGTAGGCTGCTTAAATGAATGGCAGTTACAGAGTTCTTTTTTTTTTCCTTTTCAAAGATACAGAGTCCTTTGCTTCTAAAAGAAGTATGAAATGACACAGGGTTATCTTGTATAGTCCTCCTGATACATGGATCTGGGAGGAGTGTATTCTTATCAAAAATGATGGAAAATAATTTCTTCCATTTCTCAGTCTTTTTGTTTTGCATTTCATACAAGATGTCCTAAATTAAACCTTGGAATAACTGCTGTTAGAGGAGAAAGTCCATCAAGTTTCTTAATCAAGATGATTAATGTCTTGTAATATGACAGTGCAAGAGTGCATGTAGTCAGCTGACATGTTGGGGTGTTTGGTTGGTTTTKATTGTTCTCTCTGTAAATTTTGATCTTTTAGATCTGTAGTTTATATTGGAGGAAACTGGRTTAAATCAAACACCTCATTGATTAATTGTGTTTGAGGTTGTACCACTCTTTGAAGTGGCACTTTCTTTCAGAAAAGGATGTYGAAGTGTCTGAGTGGGTGTTGTGTGTGTTTTCTTCATAATTGTAGGGCAGTAAAGCACCGTCCTGATGTATCTTGCCTCTGGAAACTGTTAGGAGATACATGTACTAGTGTGCATGTTATTTCACCAACCAAAGTGAATGTTCAAGTACCAGGATCTCTACTGAGTAAAAATGCAACAAAACAGACACTGAAGAAAAATGAGCTTCTCATACTGGGAGGAAGGTAATATTCTTTTACTGGCAAGAGCTTCTCTGCTRTTTAAGACTCCATAGAGTCTCAAGTATTCTAGACTATTTAATTTGTAGAAAATAAAAGATGTGCTGATCTGTTAATAGCCACACATTGGGTAAAYAGATTCTCATGCTTCTTCCGGATTGCACTACTCATTTCAGGGTATGTTTCCTGTATTGCCACAGTGCTGTCAGCACCTGCTCTTTCTGTCTCCAGGTGCATGACTCCATTCTCCCTGCTATTCCACAAATCCCACCTGTTTAATTGCARTATTTGCTAACTAATTCTACCAGGACAAAGTTCAAAGCAATACTTTCAGCTTTCTCTCTGTGGTTCTTTCTTGTAAAAAATGTCATAAATCCACTGTTCTGTGACTGAGCTTTTTTCAGCTGGATCTGTAAGGCAGGAAATGCAGCTGCTTGGTGAATCTCAACCATGATCTGTCAAGTCAAATACTTCCTAGGGGAAGCCTGATGAACTGTAAAAATGACTGATGTTTGTTTTAAGTAAAAGCATGCATAATGTAACTGACAGAGCTTTGATTTAATGCATACTTACATAACCACACCTGTGGCTTCATAAGTGGTGAGCACTACAGATTACCTTTAGACCAGGATGATTCTGATTCAGACACAATAAGTGTCGGAAYGAAAATGTATTTGTTGGTTTTTTTGCTTTCAGTTCTTGCCTGATTTTGTTTGTATTTATGCATGTTTACTTRGTTTAGGGTTTTTTGAATGCTTTTGAATGCTTTTTCAGCTTTCTGCTCTTCATGTAGAGACTTGGAATAATGATTCTGTGATTCATGTTTCTGTAGGTGTTATGGCAGAGCTTTAAAACTGATGGCTTTGCCTAGCATATGGTGTGATCTTGGAATAAATTATTATCGGCAAGCGGAGCACCTCACAGCAGTGGGCACTGACATGAAYGAGATCAGTGAACTGCTAGAGAAGTCTTTGCAGGTATTGCCTGTATTTCCTGGTACATTCTTTAAATTGATGTTCATGCTTCTCTGCATACTTTTTCTGTACACAATAAAACTTACATCTCTGAATAAGTAAGTGCTTAACTCTTAATTTTTGCTCTCCTAATCATTATAATCCACATTTCATTTTCTTCCAGTGTCTCAAAAAAGCTGTGAGACTTGACAGCAAAAATCATCTTTATTGGAATGCACTTGGTGTAGTTGCTTCTTGTAGTGGTAAGTCTTCAGTGACAGCCCTAGATCTCTAACATCCTAAATTAGAAGGCAACTTGACTAATGGTGTTTTGAAATTCAGATACATCTAGGTCTCCTTTTTTTTCTCCCCCAGCTATTGGGAATTACGCTCTTGCTCAACATTCGTTCATCAAATCTGTTCAAGCTGAGCAAATTGTAAGTGCTGTAGACAGCTGCCATCTGTTTCAAGTGGGCATTTAAGACATTTCCCCTTATGCACTGCTGTTTCTGAGGAGTGTAATAATGTATTGGTTTTAACTGTATTTCTTCTCTTCAGAATGTTGTTGCCTGGACCAACTTGGGGGTTTTGTATCTGGTAACTGGAAACATTGAGGTAATCCATTTCCCATCTTCAAATATAATTTTCCTTTCTGTTTCTGTTAAGGATGTATATGGGGATGGGAGTGTCCCTTTCAAATTCCAAAAATGGATGTCCTTTAAAAGAAACTAGATTGGCACTTGAGGAATGCAGATAAACTAAAAATCTTTTTCACAATAAATTGTGAACTTCTGCTGAGTTGGCAAAGTTTCTTTCCAACAGCTGGAGTGAAAACTTACTGGAAGGACAGAGAAGTGGTTAGTCAAACCAGGGCATGCCAGATTTGGTCAAGAACTTTTCATTTTAGGTCRTGGACTGAACTCCCAGTGCTTGGGTTCCCATCGATACCTATTCTCTCATCAGCAGATGTATGATTTACTGTAACACTCAGAGAGTGTAAACTTCAGAGTTTCTCTGGAGCAAAATTAGAGTACATATTAAGTAAAGCGTGAAGCTGTCATGCAGTTAAAGTACATCCTGTTCTGTTTGCTGGTTAGAGCTACAGAGATTTTGTTTGATTGGAAATCTGATGGTCGGATTTATTTTTAAGAACAATAACTTGACAGTACAGACTGTGTACTGCTAAGACTGCTAATGGCAGGACTTGGTGCACCTTGTGCCAAATTGAGGGAGCAATTCTTAAGCATGTGTATGCCAYAGGGAGATGACTTGTGGGTGATAACCAGTTTTATCCTTTTGAAAATATATTTGTATTATAAAAAAGCAAATTTTCAAAGCTGGATCCTCCAAGAGTCAGGTTTTTAAATTGTTCTAAGAGCTGATTTAACTTCTGAATTCTCTAGCTGGAAAGGAAGTATATTTAGAAGGAAGGGAAACTTTGATATTTTGAAATTTTCTAATTTTTTAAAATTTTCTTTAAGACTTAACTGGTTTATTTCTCTGGGAAACGCATTATTCTGTGTGATACAGAAGATGTTTTCAGTAGTGATCTAATTCGGTCCATTAAATCTCTCTTAATACTACTGCATGTTGATACTTGTGTGTACTCAGAAGTGCTCTGTTACCATGCCAGGCAGTTCAACAGCAGTGTTCTCTTTGGTTCTACAGCAAGCTCATGAAGCCTTCAAGGTAGCCCAGTCTCTGGAACCTTCTTACCTGTTGTGTTGGATTGGACAGGTATGATGAAAAATCATAAAACTGCGCACAAAAACYGGTTGTCAAACAATTTAAAATTCAGCCTAGTAACTGGCACTTAACTGGCACTACTCATACTCTTAAAAATTATGTTGAGTTAAAGAGAGCTTCTACTTCCTTTGTTTTCATTGTGGTAATACAATGGAMGTTACTGTGTTCATCAGACACAATCACATGTTTTTCTGGCTGATATTTTGAGTTCTCTGACAAACTGTTAACAAAACAATCACTGTGCTCTGAGGCTTTTTTTAGACAACTATCAACAAAGCACTATCTTTATAAGGTGATAGTTACTTCAGCTTCAGCTGTACCACCAGTTCATTATATGGCACCACCCAGCTCTCATCTCAGTCTCCCTTTCTAATGCTGCTTCTAGTGTACCTGGKACAAAGCACTTCTCATTTCCTGGGCAGTCCCTTCCTCCCCTGACACTGAGAGCTGATGTGCTCCTTCTGATATCTAGTCTGTGAATAGTTGAGATGCTTGTGACTTTTATGATCATTATAGATCAATTTCATAATCCCATGCTGCTCATCTCTAATGATACCTAAATGAAAACTGGATTCTAGGAAAGAACTAGCCACCATCACATGTTGAAATTCAGCTCCTGTCAGATGTTGTTATAAATTGTTCTAATACAGGCAAGTCTTTGTCCTGAGGAGTCTAGAGCAGCAGCTGAAAAGCTTAAATTACTTGTGACTTTTTTTTGATCAGCAGACTCTGATTACAGAGACTGCTTGTGCTCCTCTTTTGTTCATTTTGTTTTTAAAACCAATCTTGCTTGGCGACTATGATAAGAAAGTGTCTTCATGTTGAATGTTTAATATATGCCTGACATAATATGTGCTAAGGTTTTTGTCAATGTCATAATTTTTAAAGTACATAACCACAGCAACTCTTGCTTCTCTCTAGGCTCTTATTGCAGAGACCGTAGGCAGCTATGATACCATGGATCTCTTCAGGCACACAACTGAACTCAGTATGCATGTAAGTGTAACAGTTGTATTGTTCTGAAGTTTTTGTATGTCCAGTATCTCTTCTTAGCAGATAATTTTTTTTTAAATAGGCATGTCTTGAGTAGTGAAATTCCTACAGTCATGTTTTAGATGATATTGTCTGACTTCCATGTTGTTGTTTCTGACTTATGCTGGTATTGTATAGCAGACTTTATAAAATTCTTTAGTCCCAAGTGTTCACGAAATCAGCTCCATAAGTAATGGAGAAACATTCTATATGTTCCACAGAAGTGGACACAGTTCAAAGGCATAAAATACTCCTGGAGAGAGCAAGGGTATTGCCAGGACCCTGAGTTCTAAAAAACTCTTTCATAGCTTTTTTTTTTCACGTTGTCCCTACAGTGATCTAGCACATTGAAGGAAAATGCAAGAATTTGCTTTGCTCAAAGGGCAAGTTAAAAGTATGTGTAGTAATTAAATTTGGTGTATTCTTCTGCTTAACACTGATGCAGATTTTTAGCCAAAACTCTGTTCTAAAACATAGAATTATTGTAATCTGTAGTTATTTTGCTGTATCTTGAGCAGGTTTAATAATTTCTAATTTGGGGGGTGTCTGTTTGTTTCTTGAGACTGAGGGAGCAAAAGGCTATGCCCACTGGGTGTGTTCAACGCTGCAGGATAAAACCAACAGAAACACTGAACTCTATCTGTACAACATTGTTCAGATGAATGCTATACCAGCAGCCCAAGTGGTCTTGAGCAAATACACAGGTAGGTGATTTAAATACCTCTCTAACCTGTCACACCTAACAGATGCATTCAGAATGAACACATACACTTCTACTAGTTCTGGACAAGAGAGGTCTGGCTGAGGTGGGGAGAGGCTTTTTAGCTGTAAAATAACCGTAAGAGAGGGTAAGCAGACCACTGACCAGTTTTTATTAACACACAATGATGAAATACATGTGGGTTCTGTCTGCCTACTACTTCCAGCTGTTTCAATGACCAGCAAAAATATGGACCAGAGTCTTGTCATGCTTCTTATAGGGTGTTTGCTCTCAGACTCCCTTTGCATGTGTCTGTATGCACAAGTGAAAATAAATACCAGATCCTCTGCCTCTGTGGTGTGATGCTTGGCAGAATATTGTTCCTGTGTGCTGTGTAACTCTGTATTCTCAAGCAGATGATTTTGTTAACCTTCAGCAGGTGATGGACTCTGGTTTTGTGCACAGTTCCAAGTCAGCTTCCCCAATGGATATGTCCAGCCTGGAAAACAGATTGAGCAAATGCAGATTTTTATTAGTCTGCAAGTATTCCTGTAAATAAATCATTTKAGTAATCTGTTGCTGGTTTTTAAGAGCCAGAAAATGCATCTCACTGTAAAYGAGATGAATGTCAGAATGTATTTATTTGTGCCTTGTTCTTAAGGGGACTCTGGAGAGTTTTCTTCCTTGTGTGGAAAGAAAACTTACTGGTCTGAGATGAATGGACAGCTGACAAATTTGTGCCTTAGCAATTAATTAAAAATGACAAAATCACTCACTCATCTTGGAAGGGACCATAATGGTCGTCTGGTCTTACCTCCCTGCTCAAGCAGAGCAATGCTACAGAACATTGTACAGAACTGTTTCAGAGTGTGTTAAAAATAAAACATAGAGTTCTGCTGGTATTTTACTGGAATCTACGCAAGATGAATACTTTCCCATTTCATTACAAAAATAAAAAAATCTACCTGCTGAAAAGCTTAAAAATCTATTGAGTGCATTATGCATTACTGTTACATCATAATATTTTAAACATTTCTTGAGCCAACCTGATGCCAYGTTTTGGGTCATCTATCTCTTCTGTATTTGCCTGCCAGCCTGTCAAAATTATTCTAGTGAGCAACTGACAGAAGCRTTTGGCAAAGTGCATGTACTGTAGCTTCAATGTAGCAATGTTTTTGTAATGCTTTTTCACAGCTTGCTGATCTTGTTTTCCTACATTGTCAATTCTGATTTTTCTAGAAAGAAATCCAGATGATGCTTCTGCTTTCACAATGTTTGGGTTTTTGAATGAGTATCTGAATCTAAAACAACAGGCAGCCTATGCCTATGAGAGGTAAACTGCACACCTTTGGAAAGCTTAGAAAAGCTCCTTGACTCCTTTTCCAAGCTCCAACTGAAAAACTTAAGGGCTTTTCTTTTCCTTAGATAAACTTTACTTTCTCAGTTCAACAGTGCATTTCAACTAAGAGTGTTGTAGGGGTGGGCGTGCAGATGTTCCCATACCAAATTTGGAAAGACAACACAGAACTGGAAAAGTAAATATGTCCTAAGACTTGTATATCTTACCAGGACATTAACTCACTGTATGGAATTTCAATGAAATTGAAGGCAAAGGCAAGCGTGGTTTTAGGTTTATTCTCTATCCCACTCTAATTAATCAAGCTGGTTGGCCTTTGGGTTTGTTTTGGATTTTTTTTTTTCTTTCTCTCTCCCTTTGAAAGAGGGGAAGGGGCAAGTGAAACAGTATTTGGTGAATGTGTTTGTTGATGCATTAAAACAGTGAAATGGACTCTGTTTTTGTTTAATTAACATAGAAAAGCTTTTGCATAAAGCAGTTGTCCATTTTGCTCTGAGAGCTGTTCTCAAAATACGCATCTTGTAGTCAGATGGTAAGTAACATCCATTGTGGTTATTTTTAGGGCAGCTTCACTGCTGAAAAACTCAGAAGATACTGAAAAATACAATACAGCAATGCAAAACTATGGCAGGTCACTGTGGTAAGTGTCTGTTGATTTTCTGTGCCCCTAACATCAGCTTTGGAGATAGTGAATGCAGTGGTACAAAATACGCAGTGGAACTTAGGGTGGAAGATGGTTGCTAAAAATAATCTATTAAACATTATTCCTAGCTGAAGGCAGGTTTGACTGAACTTTATATTTGCTCCAGAAATGGATAGTGTAATTAAAAAAAAAAAAAAAAATCGTGTTGCAGAGAATTGCTGTGTGTCTTCACAGACTGTAACATATCAGTGATTCCCATATCCTTGGCTTGGTACTAATGTGCCCTAGTGTAGTCTATATAATGTAGCTGTTACATTATCTCCAGAGTAAATTGTGGGGTTTTTTTGATTTTTATTTTTTTTTAATCTTGACTCTTGAGCTATGTGATAGGCTTACTTTGAATAAAATTTCTGCTCCAAGGTTTGATGAAAATCCCTTCTGCCTACCCTTTGAATTTGTATTGACTTTCACAAGTTGAAAGGTTGTGAGGTTGTAGTTAGTGTTGGATACATGTGAGTGGTCTTTCTGCTGATGAACCTTCTGTTGTAGTCCTACTCAAAGTTCTAAGTTCACTTCACGATGCCTTTCTGTTTCTGAGGGAATGCAGGACACAAATATGTAGACTTTCAGATTTCTCCTTAATATGAGGTAGTTCAAGGTCTACTAATTAAATATTTGTTAGCTCTCTAGGGAAACCTCATATATTTTTAAGTTTCTGTACATGACACTGAAGCTTATAACTTATGACAAAGGGATAATTCATTAACTGCAGAGAAGATTTTAAGAACAACTCTTTAGACTCCTGAAGTCTCACATCCAAGCTGTATGTGTTATTTCATGTGTGCAACTTCCACAAGATAAATCTCTAGTAACTTATAAGTGGTTCTAATAAAAACAATCCCATATTATTCTTTCCATAATGGTTTTAGAACAAGAATGCTGCAATCTCCGAGTGTGCATTTTCCTGTCTGTGTGCATGATCTACTTTTTTGCAAAAAAAAAAGCTTYGTTTGTGTTTTTTCATGTTTCTCCTTTGCTGTTTTGTCCCCCTGCACTGTGATGACCATTAAGTCATTTGCCTTATATACAGCTGTCATGCAGATGTGGGGGACTTTTTCCTATCAATTGTTCTTCATGCAACAGATAGTTGGAGAGAGTAACTGCTGTAACAGGGAAAGCGTGGGGAATACTGCACACTCTTGTCCTAACATTCCTCTTTTCTAGGTGTCTGCTTAAAACTACTGTGGAACAGAGGACACTGGTCCTCAAGGACAGCTTGTCTGAATCATAGCAGCTGTTCTTCATACCAGCAGCATTCTTCATACCAGTGACTGCTTTTTTTTTCTCTCTCTTCGCAGTGCTCTTGGGCTGTGTGATAAGGCCATTGAAGTTTACACATCAATACCCCTAACTGAGTTTGATGGCATTGTGGGGCTAGCCTTAGCTTACTTCAAGAAAGGGCTCTTAGAAGAAAGTATCAAAGGTAAAAATTCAGAGCATTATGGAACACTTCTCTTGAGGTTAATCTTAACAAAATTAGTTTGTCTAGCTGATATTCGGTCTTTTGCTCTTTCAGTCTTGCTGCGTAAGTGTAAATGCCACAACCATTTTAATACCTTGAGTACCATGTGCAGCTTTGGGCACTACTATAAGAAAAGACATTAAGCTGTTAGATAGCATCTGGAAGAGGGCTGTGAAGATGGGGAAGGGTCTGGAYGGGAAACCTTACAAGGAGCACCTGCGGTCACTTGATTGGTTTGGCCTGGAGGAGACCTGATTATGGTCTTCATCTGCTCAAGGCTCCCCAGGGAAGTAACCACAGCACCAATGTTATCTTCAGTTCAGGAAGCTTTTGGACAATGGTGTCAGGCACATGGTGTGGTTCTTTGAGTGTCCTGCACAGTTCCTGATGCTGGTGGGTSCCTTCCAACTCAGCCTATTCTATAATTCTTTGAAAATCATTAGGCTGTTAGTATTGTCCAAATGTAGTAAGGAAAAATAAGTTTCTTCGAGTGTTTGATTCTTGTCCATTAAGCTGTTTTTCTCTGAGCTTCCATTGTTGTCAAATGAAATTATTTTCCTGGAAGAATCAATTGCWGTGTAGAGAAGAGAAGACTGAGAGGTGATGTCATCAATATAAATATCTCAAAAGCAGGTGTGAGGAGGATGGTGCTAGCCACTTTGCAGTGGTGCCCATCAACAGGGCAAGGCAYAATGGACATCATCTAAAACACAAGAAGTTTCACCTCAGCCTGAGGGAGAACTACGTTRCATTGAGGGTGGCTCTAGAACAGGCTACACTGTGAGATTGTGGAGTTTCTCCCCTCTGGAGACATCCAAAACCCACCTGCAAAGGTCCTGTGTCACCTTCTGTAGGTGGCCCTGCCATGGCAGACGGGCTGATCTCCAGAGGTCCTTTCCAAACCCTAATTACTCTGTGATTCTGTCATAGGAGATTAATGTGTTGCTCAAAGCTCTTCAGCTTAGTGGTAAATGCAATTATACTGTCATGTTCTGCACTTCTGAAATGTACAACTTCATAAAAAGGTATATGCAATGATCAGTGTAGAAGTGTAAGTGCTCACAAAGGAACAGTCAGCTCAGTGTTGTAAATGATTTTTTATTTTATTTGGGATGAATGTGCCCATCTGAACTACTGTTTCATAAATATACTATCACAGGGAAGTATTTATACCATGTTCTTACGGACTTTTTCTGAATATCCCAATGCTGCTTTTCATTTCTGTTCCTACTTGCTATGTGTTAAACAACTCCCAGGCTCTAAACAGTGAATCTTGTGTTTCCAAACATAGTTACTTCCTAAGTCTTAGTCAACTTCTTTTTTCTTGTCTTCTGCTTATGATTTGAGGTAGCAAAATGCAGTGGATSTGAACTTAAAATGTCTCTCTGTTCTATTGTGCTAGCCTAAAGGCTTTACAAAGGTTGTGTTTTTTCTTCTATCTCAATTCTGAGTTCTGAATTTTTACCAGCCTACGAAAAAGCCTTGTCTGTTGCTGAGTCTGAAAAAGACAAAGCCCATATCCTGACTGCCTTGGCAATAATAGAATATAAACTGAACAAAGTGGATGCTGCCAAGACACTGCTGTTTAAATGGTGAGTGGAGGGAATAATAAGAATGTGATATTTTATTGTACTGTTGAATCCCCAAATTTCCTTTYTGTGGGAACTCAGGTGGATATTTTCGTTGTGTATTGCAGCATAAAAGTGGAAATGGATGCATTGTACTTATTCGCATGATATGTCTGGTTTTGTTTTATGATCTGTCTCTTTCACATTCTTAAAGCAGTGCTGAGTGGAAAAGCTGAGCAGTTTGGGTGCCCAACATCCTTTAATGGTAGTTGTGGAAACTTTATCTTTTAAGATGATATTACTTTGTGGTTGTCCTAAGCACTAGGGGATATTTTTGCTCTTTAGGTGTGAGAACTCTGAACGAGCGGTGAAAATAATTTCAGTCTAAATAGTCAGAAATCTCCAAATTATTGTGCTGGGAACAGCAATGTAGACCAGGACAATCCTGTAGCTTTCCCATAAAAAATAAATCAGTTCTCTATTAGTTGTGCAATTAAGTGGTGAGTGCCTGATCTGTGGAGGCTAATAGCCTGTGCGTCATTGTTAACGTCCTAGTAGCAGATTTAAAAGTTACCATCTCACCTCTCAGGGGCAACCCTCTGTCAGTAGAGAACTCTAGTAGTGGCAGTGCAGCACCCCTCTTACCAGCAGACTCCTGAAGTTACTAGAACAGTGACGGTCCATTACCTAATGCACTCTAAACCCCAAGTAAGTGATGATTAGTTGGCTAGGAAACTGATGTTTCCTACATCTTATAAATCACTGCAGACTTCTGGTTTTGTCATAAATGTGAACAGTGAGAGTTTCTAATGATGTTATTTGCTTATGTTTAAAAAAAAAAGGTAGTGAACGGCTTAGGAAAGAAACATCGCAATGAATATGTCTAGATCTGAATTGGAAACAGTGCTGCAAACATACATGATGGATTTTACTAACAGGAACAGAAATGATGCATTCTGGTCCAATAGGAAGATGGTTTTCTTGACTGGAATTTGTGCTAGGTGACTTAAAATGCCCAAGTAGGACCTTGAACATGAAGCCACCTTTTTCATTTCTCATAATCAGCTTAGCACAGAGATTTTTAACAGTGAAGATTTCTGGATAGCTAGTATGATAGAACACCGTTTCCTGCTTGTCAAAGGGTCCTTTAGCTGGCTGTTCAAGTTTGATTAAGAGCTTTTATTTTTTTCTTGCTAGGGACTGAAAAGAAAAGAAAATCAGAAGCTTATATTCTTGTCTTTTTTTGAGGGCATAGGTAATCATTAAGAGCTTGATTAGGTGGCTATCCTTCAAGATAGATCTAGCCTGATCCAGGATCCCACAGTGAGAGTRTTAATTCAGTATAACTTTCATGATGCATAGGAACAAGAGGACTCAGAAGTAACAAGAACTCTCATGTTAACAGTAAATTTAGCTTGTGCTCCAAAATAGTTGTCTCTTTCTCTCTGGTTCAACAGCTCATTAAAGGAGCCTAGTACGGAAAGTCTGAAGGCTTTGTGCACACTGGGATTGGTAAAGCAGGATGCAACACTTGCAACAGCAGCCCTAAAAGAATTACTGAAGCACGAAAAAGGGAATGATGGGATTTATGAGAGGTGTCTTATTGCATCTGCTGTTTATGCATTACAAGGTAGAAATGTGGCAATCCAGAGGGAAGTCTCCAAAGCAATACACAGGTATAGTTTGTCTTGCTTTAAATTGCTTTGTAAATGTATTGCTTTGATTACATTGAAGAGTAAGCAAACCTGTTTATTTCAATCATTATTCTAAAAAAAATTTTTAAATTCATTTTCAAAGGTCCTCACCTAAGGTTGTACCTTTAGTTGACAAGTTTGCCTTCTTATTTATGGAATCAAATAGCAGAAGTTTCATAGTTTGTTCAGTATTTTCTGATTTTTTTTGTGGCTTTTTTGATAGGTTAGTTTACTCTTCTGTGAAAGCATTTTTCTTCCCGTGTAGCATAACCTTCAGCCTAGAAAAGTCCCTTGGGTTTTTATTTAATATTTTACAGTCTTTGAAGCTGTTTGTTCCATTAGCTAAGTGTCTGTGTTTAGATTTGATTTGATTAGCCTTAGCATTCTGAGCCTTTCAGGAGAGCATACATCATAGTCTCTCCAAGTGTTTTCAGAAGCTATTTTCATGCAATTGTTTTTTTTCTAACCACAGTTAAAATTCCTTGTTCTTCATACTACGAAGACAAGACTTCCAGCCCGAAAGTTTGTTTTCTTCCCATGAATATGCATGCTGTACATTTTTTTTTCTTTAGCTAGCTGTATAATTTCAATATTGTGTTGTTTGTTTTTGCCCGTATCTGTCTTTTACTACATTGGCATTGTTTTCTAAATAGAAAACATTTATTTGGTATTTATAGCAAGTGCCTACTGTGTACTGGAAGACYCAGTGCATATCTAAACCAGAAAGTCTAATACCCTTTTCTTTCCCTAGTTACCCTGATAATCCTGCCCTTTGGTCTCTCCTGTCTCGACTAGTTCCACTGTATGCATCAAAAAAGCTRAAAGTAAGTATATTGCCAAAAATAAGGATAATACATTTGTGCTGTTTACATTCCGAGTAGTCTGTGTTGTTTCTTAACTGAAAAAAGCCCCACCCTTCAGTGTGTGGACTCTCTCAGTTAATATGAAAACTTAAGGCTTACATACAGAGCAGTGCCCAGCCATATACTGAATTTATATACCATTATTTGCTTCTTCAATGAGKTAACAGTTCTTGAAATAAACTTAGAGGATGGATCTGCTAGAATTATACCAATGATAAAAAATATACTATGTATGATTTCTTTAGTTTTATAGAGATGTGTTTATGTAAATAAATATATATTAAGATTAACTATGTTTAATTTGGTTAATGTARTCATCATCACTTTTCACATTAGTCAATGTTTTCTTGCCACTTTTCTGCTTATTGTTAGTGTTCCTCCACATAAATACTTCTTGTCTTATTTAATGCTGATTATATAAACAGAAATAGCACCTGAAAACAAACCCTTTTCAATATGGAGCTAAAATTGGAAACCAGTCGTATAGATAAACTCTAGTCTGGAATGTCTCTTGCTAATTTTTTATAAAAAGATCATGCTGTAAGCCTGATTGCCTCAATGTGCAAAATTTTTACWTGTAAATAACAAAGATAAAAAGATTTTGGCATATTTTGCATAAAAGTAATTAGCCATGTCAAGAAATCAATTGTTTGTTTTTTTTAATTTTGCAGGGAGGAGCTGTGGCAGGAAGTGTTGCRCATACACTTGATGTAAACCATGGAAAGGTTTGCCTTTCTTAAAATGCAGATTTTGTAATTCCATAAACAGTCCTAAAATTAATTCTGTCTGATCACTTGCGATGTGAAGTAACTGTTATGTTCTGTTTTACAGGAAGTCCTGCTGAATATTGCAGTTAATCAGTTGGCAGCAGGATGTCACATGTTAGAAGATCAGAAAAACAATCCTCTGAAAAATATTCAGAAGGCCATCCATGTCTCTCCAGGTTACTCTTGTTCTCAAGCATAATAGTGATTGTTTGTCTTTTTATCCATCAGAAGCAAAAATTACTGGATTAAAGTAAAATCTACTTTAGTTGGGTTGATCTGTTGTTTAGGGTTACCCATGTATTTTTGGGGGAAAATGCTTAGAGTGGAAATTGTCMCTGTTGTTCCAAATTTACTGGAATGGGAATTAAGCCAGGCAATAAGAAAAATATTACTGGGTTTTAATGCTTGTTCTAAACTATAAGCAATTTCTTAATCTCTCAACAGGAAAAGACAAGTATTATTTAGTATACTAGACAAAATTGAAAAACATATGTTCCYGCAGTATGCAACACCAGACAGAAGAGAATTATTAATCTACCTTGAGATTTTGGATTAGAAAGGTTCTGTTAAAATGTGTGGATTTTGAAGAGATGCAGAGACCTGTATGGTTGTCTTACTAAATTATCTTCTTCCTTTGGCATATGAAGTGCAAGCCTGGTGGGGTTTTCAATTGCTAATTGTACACGATAATAAAATACTAAACATTGCTTATTCTGGAACCATTCTGCTCTCATGCGTAAGGCTGCCTATAAATTAAAAATTTCAGTTACCTTCCTACAGGAAATATCAGTTTATGACTGCTGTTTAAAAGCAGTATACTTTACTTTGTTAGAGCCTCAAGCTCTGTTTCATTGCTGGCAAAATTAATTATTTCAGGGGTGAAAATTTAAATAAATAAAATCTTTGTCAACTTCAGGACAGAGATTGCTCTTTCAGTAGTAGGTGTTCTTCGTGGGACTGTTTAAAGGTGAAGCTGACGCAGGAATTAGCTGGCAGTGAAGTAGGCACCTATTGCTGTAACTTTCATGCTGGTGGGCAGAAGAGGCYGAGTCTGTGTGACTGAAAGCTGTGGATGGGATYTTGGGATTTTTGCTGCCACTCTGTGTTTTGTGACAACTCTTCAGTGATAGCCAAGATTAACCTGTGTAGTCAAAAATAAACTGGCAGCTTCAGGTTAGCACACTGAAGCTCTCTGTGAAATAGACATTAGTTGGCTTTAGGAACAGCATCTTCCTTTTATACTCTGATGAAATCTTACTAGTTAGAAGTAAGTAGTTGTCACCTTCCTTGGTTTGAGCTCAAATACTTCTCTTACTTGTTGGTATTTTATTTACAGTGTATGGTTCCATTGATAGGTATGCTTTTATGCTTCATCTGGTAAAGACCATTTTAAGTGAACTACCAGCGTATTTAGAATGGGGCTGAGTTCCCTTTGACCATTCTTTTTTAGATAATCCTGCTGCCTGGGCCGTGTTAATGGCAGCCTGCCAYGCTGAAAACACTGTTGTCTGTCTAAACAACACCGAACCAAAACGAACCGGTCTAGAGATGACACTTGTGTCTACAGTTTCAGCCAAAAGTAAGCTATACAAGTTTCCTATTTTAAAAAAGCAAAATTATCTAAGTTTGCAATACTCTTCTGAACATGCAAATAGGCGGAGGATAACTCAGTATTAGTATGAACTGTAATTGTATTTTACACAAAAAAGCCTTTAAATTTTAATATACAGCTAGGCTTAAATCCTTAATGGCAGTTTGCTTTCCCCTCCAAGGCTTCAAATGGTTTTCTAAAATARCGTTTCTGAACTCTGATGCCTACACCCATGAAAGTCGTTGGGTGTATTACATTGCAGCAGCAGTACTTACATGAAAATACTACAGTAATTCAGTAAAATTCAGTAAAAACTCTTCCAATAGATGCTCAGTCTTGTTCAATGTCTACAGCATTTTGAAAACTGTAATTAAAATTCCATGTTTGAGTGATCTCAAACAATTAACTCAAATGGTGTATGCTTACTTCCCCTCAMGCTTTTAATTTTGCCATCTTTGAATGATCCTACTAATGAAGGGAGCCATGTTAGTTAAAACTCATAAAAATTCTCCCTCATCCCCCAGATCTAGAGCTTGTGACCATGGTATGGTACTACAACATAAACAGTGATCTTAGTTTAAATTGTCTGTCTTTACAGCTGGAGACAGGAACCTTCCACATAATTATGTCCGTACTCTTGAGGACTGGTGTCTGTGTCAAGCTATTACCAGTCTAGAGGAGACTGGTAAACTGACAGAAGCTGAAGCTCTTTGTAACAAGGTATGATAGATAAACTGGCAGATTGTGATAGAATTGTATAGAGGCCATTATTTGTGTGCATTATACAGAGAGGTGACATTTGAATTAGTAACTGTCTGTTCCATTGCRGCTACAAAATACAGTAGTTCACAGAATCACAGAATATTCTGAGTTGAAAGGGAGCCACAAAGATCATCAAGTTCAGCGCTTAAGTGAATGGCCTGTATGGGAATCAAACCTTCAATGTTCCCATTATTAGCACCATGCTCTGACCAACTGGACTGGTTGTTGACATATTCTCCCTACCCCAGTATACTGTTTGCAACATCAAAACTGCATTAATAGTTGAAACAAGTAGTGTGTGTCATGRTAAAGCTGAAGTATCTTCTTCCTGCCTAGAATTAAGCAAAACATTACCAAAATTCAGGGCAGGAAGTCAGGGTAGGAGACATACATGGGACTGAGTTCTTCTGAGCCCCAAGTGGATGCTATAAGTTTAATAATTAAATTAACCTTGTARTAATTGTCTTGTGGCAACACAGCTGAGGAAGGGAGCTGGGCTGTTAGCAACATTCAGGAAGGTATTTATGAGCAGACTTGGCAAAAGGTAAGCAAAAAAGCACATGTCCCCAATTTTCATTAAGGAAAATTACTAATCACATGCAAATGTGATCCTTGTTTTTGGTATGTTTCATTAAAGTGGATGGGAGTTAAAAAAAAAACAAAATGAACCCAAACAACAAAACCCCAAACCAGACAAAAAGACTGAACCTGCTGGTTTTCAAGAGTAAATTCTTTCTTGCTTCTTCGTTTGCTTGATGATGTGTTTTCCTTCTATGGCCAACATGGCTACTGACATACCTCCTATTAACAATTATCAGAGATTTCGGTACGTACAAGATCTGTCCTTCCCCCAGTTTGGATATGAGGGAAGGTTTTGGTGGATTTTGCTTGTATTTTGTTGATTTTTGTTGGATTAAATAACCTGGGGAAGAGGACAGTCAGTGTCTTTAATTAGTGAAGAAAAAAAGGATAGCATTCCTTAGTACTGTAAATTYTCAGTGGCAGTTTTGGACCCCAGAGTTCTCAGAAAGCAGTATAACTAGGAGTGGTGAGTCAGATACTGCTGTCATTCAGTTGTGAAGGATTCACAGGCTACATACTTCTTTTAAAATGAGTGAAAWGTACAGGTGTTGTTTGTTTAAACAAATCTGTTTTGAGCTATAATTCTTGGAAGTATTGTGATTTCAGCATGGAAACTAACATGCAGTGAGGTTTGTAGAAGCTTCACATGCTTCACCTGAACAGAATAAAGCAACAGATTGCTAGTTTTCTGTCTTTGCTTTTTTGTGTTTATTCAAAGAAAGACTCTCTGGATACCTACTGAGTAGGAAATATTTAGTAAAGTGCTTCTGTTCCAGTGAAAATAAAATGCCTTATCTGGGRGAACTGAAATTGCTTGAAGCATAATCAAGGTCTCTTTTAGCCCAGGACAGATTTTTGCCTCTATTAATAGGCCCAGAACTTGTAATAATTGTCAAACCAAGTGAGAGCTCTCTTTCAGAAACCTGTAAAAGCAGGGAATGTACAAAATTGAGCTTAGACTTCAAATGTATTTTGGGGACAGAAAAAATGTTACCTGTTTTTATGGGTCAGACCTTGGAACACTCCTTTGTGCAGAAGAGAAAAACGCTTTGTTTCAAGCATCCTGAGAATGTTTTCAATGTTGTTTTCTGTAAAGAACGGGATGGAAAATCTAGGTATCCTTGATACTGGGCAATGATAATTCTGGCTGKTTTGATTTTAGGGTTTAAAAAGCTGCCCTGAGCACCCAGCTCTGTTTTTGCTTTTGAGACAAGTTCAGTGTAAGCAGCTGTTGCAGTCTCACAAAGAACTTCCAGACAACATCCTGGAGGAACTTCGCAAAACAGTCATGTCCACTTCATCCTCAGCTGCAGCCTGGCAAGTAAGTGTGAATCTCTTCCCTGAATGGTGTGCCCACATTTGTTTCACTGCTTGATTTTACTTATCTGCTGACAGTCAGTGACAGAAGAAACAGCTTAAATTGTATTTGTTCCAAAGCTGAAATGTTAACTTGTATAAAAGTTGAAATATTGARCAGTAAGACCAACCAGACATGGAGGCAGAAGAATTAAAAGCTTGAGATAAATGCTTGGAATCACTGTCTTTAGGGATCTGTGATTTGACATATGAGCAGAAACAATTAAATACTTCATAACYCATAAGAATAAATAGACGTAAAGGGTCTCCTAATGTAGTAATACACAATTTCTTATTTAGGGTCTGAAAACCTGAGTAAGTCTCTTTCTCCATAATGTGCTGACTTCAGGTGTCACTGTTCTCTTGAGGAAGTTGATTCTGTGGAAAATCACTCCCAGTAACACTGATCACTAATTTCCTTCTGTAGCATGATGAGTGATCATTTTTAGTTGAGATGAAAGTGCTAAAACTCACTTCATATGCTGCTTCTGTGAGTCAGTCTGAGAAGTCTCACACATGCCGAGAAATCCTTTCAGTGGTGCCGTACCAAATATGTGTATTTTCTAAGACCTGCTTTTTAGTTTACCAATTACCTGTCTTTATCAATGTAAGTAGCACATYATTTAGAAAAAATACGTGAACTTTTAGCATCTTTTAGCATCCTTAGCTGAAGGATTTATGATGCTCCTCTGCCTGTTAAAATAAAACCCTGCTTGTGGTAAGATTCTGTGAAGTTGATTTCACTCTTAGAAGATCAGTGCAAGGCTACTGTACACATCATGATCTCACTTCTTAGAAGGCTGCTGATCCTCTTCAGAAACACCAGGAGCATTATTTCTGGGGAAGATGCATTTTTGGTGCATTTTTATGTGATTTGTGAGATTTCATCTTTCTGAATATAGAACTCATTCAGGTTGAATTTGCAAAACGGAACATGCAAGAAATGGTTGTAGCCTCTATTTTAATAACATTTTCTTAATTGAATTAGGGTTTGTATACCTTCTTTAGCATCCCTTGCATAGCCAAGTCATCTTGCTCACAAGCAGGGAGAATAAGTGAAATGAGTGCATGTGATATGGAGAGTGGGAGGGGATGATTTGTTTTGGTCTTCTTAATCTAGGCCTGTGAGGAAGATCTTTTTAGTCTTCAATTAAGGGAAGTATTTCTCAGGGCTTAGATGGCATTCTGAAAAACTTGGCTGCTACATATGCTCCTAGTGGGTAAACTTATGCTTTTATGTCTTCTGTCTCTAGACTTCGTATGAGTTAGGTTTATCCATTATGATGCCTTTTACTGCATTAGAGGGGCCATTAACTTTTTTCTTTCTGGTTAAGTTTTTGGCTTTTGTCTAAATTCTTACTTGGGWTTTAAGAGTGTTGCTGAACTGCTTTTTCGATGGCTGTTCTGCTTTCTGTGCTGTGACTTGCCAGGAAAATAGAGAAAAGCAGATCTGGCAAAACTGCCTTTGTGCCTTTGCACCTTTGCATGTGGGTTCTCTTGTTTACTTCTTGAGTGCTAGACATCTTCAGCTGCAAAGAGGTGAGGCTGAGGGTAGCTTTTTTCCCTGCACATAAATGAAAGTTTTACTCTAAAAAGCAGGCCTGCAGTTTGAAGTCAAGAATGCACAATATGACTACTGCTAATTAATATTAGTAATTTTGAGTGTTTTTCTCTGTAACTGGAAGTAACTTCTATGCACCAGAAAGAGTTAATAATTTTTTTGCCCCCCCTCTAACACCAGGTAGTCTTTACTAGGAAAAGTYTGGGGGCCTTTGATCAAAAGCAAGGGAGTTGCTTTGTTTACTTGGTGATCCAGCAGCAAAGAATATTTCTAAATATGGCTTGCACATCTTAATGCATATCATGTAAAGGATTTGCAAATATGGCTGCATCTGCTTCAAAAAATGTGTGATGACTACAGAATTAGAGAAGCTAGAATCCTTTTCCTTCTCTTCATGAGGAAATCCAGGACATCTTGTGCTAGCAGAGCTGGCAGCAGCTGAGAGAGCCTATCAAAAAAAGTCCATGAGTGGGCTAGGGAACTCTCAAAATAAGTTACTGTAGTGAGGTGTACTGCCAGCTCTGCAGCAGACTGATTTTTCTGCAGGGCAATGCACAGTATGTTGCTGGAATGAGGAGTGGGTGTATGGTTCTAGCTAATAGTATGCTGAGGTACTCTCATAAATTGGACTAAATGATATTACCTAATGGCTGTGTGTTTTGGTAGCTCCATAACTGATTTTGTTGGATGTTTATTTTCAGTGGCTGGCGAAAATATATCAGTCTCAGAGAATGATGACTGGAGCCGAGATGTGTTACAGAAAGAGTCTGCAGTTGGCATCACAGCAGGGCAGCTGGAACGGGAAGTTATCCAGTCTGCTGAGACTAGCTATGCTCGCACTGGAAATGTGCATGGTAAGGTAACCAGTGTAACATTACTGCATGATTTAACTGATGTTGGTGGGATACAAGGCTTCTGTAGTCATTAAATGAAGCCCCTGTTGAAATGACTTCACATTTTAAAAATGACAGCTARAGAATAAAATGAGACTTCAAAGGGCACTGGCTTGTTCTTAGAACATGTCTTTGTAAGACAGGTTGCAGTGTAATAATCACAGAGAACTAGTTTATGCCTAAGAGGCTCACTGGCTCAGTAAGGCTTGCCTATAACAGCTTTAGTTGGGTCATCCAAAATTGACATACCCTTCAAATGTCTGTCCTCTTGTTCAGACAACTGCCTGAACAGATWTTTTTTTCTTCACTGGTGGCTGAAGAAATCAGTCAGTCATATTTCAAGTATTTTTATGTTGTATGGTCATTTCCAGACATGATGCCTTGCACTGAAGTCTGAGAATAATTTAAGGGAATTGGATCTTGTGGAATAAAGAAAAGTACTCTATTCCTTGCACTGGGAGACAAGATGAACATACCTCAGGGTCTTGACAAGTGTTTATCCTCTTCAAGTAGTGCACTACCAGAATCTAAAATCTACTATAAAATGTAGATACTGATGTGATCTTGGCTAATGCTTTTTCACATTTTAATGAATGACCCAGCTGTAATCAAAATTAGGCAAAGTAACCCTATATATCTTGAGATCTTGTGTAAGAAAAGACTGTCAGATTTACTGAGGCTAAAGCTGCAAAACTGTTCTTGTTTTTGGAGCAGTGAGTTGTCCTCAGTWTTTCTCGCAAGCATATTGCTTGCAAAGGCAGAATTTTCCCTGCTGTTATTCTGTCAGCTTTTAGTGGTCTGCTTTGTTTCTTATTGCTCCTAAATGCTTTCAAAAGTCTCAAGATACCATCTAATTTGATTAATACTATTTATTCAGGGACTGGCCTGAATTGCTGAAGAACAAACAAGACTTTATTTAAAAATGTGATTAGTATGAATTTGATTATCTCCTCTCAACTTTTTAGATGAGCAGGGAGCTGATAAGTGGATATTTTTTTGGCATTTCTGCACCTGTTTATTGAAATTTATAAAAGCCTGATGAAAAACTTGCTCAAGTCCAAGAAARCTCTGTATTTGAAAATTGCTTGTRTCCCAGTTATCTTCCAAGTAAAAATTTGGTCACCTTTCAAGTACAGTAATTTGAATGCTGTCCAGACACAAGGGGGATAATAAGGTTTTTCTAAAGACAGTTTTTATTTCYTTGCTTTCCTTGTATTCTTAAGATCCATGGCTTTTCTCAATAGTTGCTCTGTTAGGTGATTATGGTGTAGGAGTTGTTTTTGATGTCTGGTAAAAAAATTATGCCACTTCTGGGGAAAAATTCTACATTCTAGAATAGTTTTATATATGGTATGAAGATTTGCAAGGGTTTCTGAAGCACTGCTAAAATGTGTATGAAAAAAACAAAAAGACTGTTTGCATAAATTAGCAAGAAGAATGCTGGCAAGGCTGATAAGTTAACATGACTTTTCTAGGCCCTTCTAACCACTGTTAGTCTGGGKTTTTTTTAAAACAAATGTCTTTCTAACCTGCCAAATAATTCTCAGAACAGCTTGAATTAAACCTGCTTTTTAGAGAGATGCAGAATACTACAATAAAGTCCTTTTTCCACCTGTTTTTTCTTCTTTGTTTTTTTAAATTTATTTTATTATTATTMTCTTTCTTTATTTTATTTTTATCTTTTATAATAGGCTAATGTCTCAAATGAACACTGGCCATCCTTGGTTCAGGAGGCAACGACTGAAGCTTTGAAACTTTCTCCTTGCCCTTTGGCAGCTCTGCTTCAAGCCCTGCTACAGTATAATCGCAAAATGGCAGCAAGGTATCCATTTTCAGTGGAATACAGTGTCTAAAAATACAAGTGTCATTTTCTGCAGATCTAACTTCAAGAACTTAAAGAAGCTTRAATGTGGAAATTAATTCTTGAAATAGTGTGGCAATTAAAAGGGAGAGGGGAGGAGGGGTTTGTAATGTGGGGAGCAGCTAAATCTTCCATTATTTGTTAAAAAACACGAACCACCCAAAAAAAAGACAGCTGTAGGACAACTTTTATTTTAAAAGCATGTTATCTAAATAAATTCATCAGGGAGACTACACATTCTGAAAAATCTTCTAAAATAGCACCATGGAAACACATATCACTGCCCTGACTACTGCTGGGATTAATTTTGATCCTAAATTGGGCTCACAGTGAAATTTCATGCCCAATCCTGAGCAGCCCAGGGGGCACTGTGGCRCTGAGGAAGGGGGGAAGCATTTAGGGAAGGGGTTCTTGGAATCTTCCTGTGTTGTGTATTTGGTTGTTACGTCTATTTTGTCTTTTACAGTATTTTTTGCTTAAGCTATGGAAATTGGAGGGTTTTGTATGAATTTGTTCAATAATTCACCTGTTTCATAGATAATTCTAACAAACAGGCTTACATTCTTTTCACATTAGGCTTTTTGGATAACAACCTAATGTGATTGTGATGGTTGTCACTTACAATAAAATCAGGATAAAAAATTAAAATCAGTCTTATTACACTGTCATGTAAGTTAGTATCTGGAATTGTATCAGAAGATCTAATTTATCAGCCTAGGTGTTTCAAAATCTGGAAACAAGAAATTAATCTTAAATACAAATAGCAAACAAAAACATGTAACTTCTCAACAGCCCGTTAAATAGCAATGTATTGGAATATCACATTGGCTATAAAGGACAGAATTCTTAGAACAAGAAGCAAAGCTGATGGAGCATCAGTGAATCAATATGACGTGTAGTTGCCAGTTTTTACCAGATTTCTRATGGCACTGTGAATTTGAAAATCCCTTTAGGGGATGGTGTATGTTGGGTATATGGTCTGTTGGTGTTGGAAGGTGGTATCAACCAAACAGAATTTTAGACTTTCTGCACTGATTTAGTGTAGTACTCTACTGGTGTAGTACTCTGTTCCAAATACCTTCTCTTCTGCAATTTCACATCTTGTCTCTGTTTGCAGGAACTTCAGTGAGGGCTTTCCCCTATATTACTTCTGGCCACTGTTGCTTGYTTTGTTATGTTACATGGAGCCTGTTCAGTTGAATGTAATTTGGATTATGTTTCCATTTCCAGGGAGACTCGGCGAATGTTGGAGAGAGTGGTTTATCAACCAGCGAATCCAGAAACCATAGTGTCAGTGGCACGCTGGTACCTCCTGCAACACCTGTATGCCAAAGATGATTGTGAATTAATAGATGTAAGACAGTCCACCTTATACAAAACTTCTATTTGTTTACATTTGATGTTATACTTGCAACTGGGAAGTGGGGTAGARGCATGGTGTTGGCGGACCTGCTCATGAGGTGCAAATGTACTTCAGTTTTTGAAATCAACACCAGTTCATTTGACTGCCTTCCATTCCCATGCAGTAATGAAAAATAAACGGTGAAAAGTCTCTAGTCCAAACTTGCAAGAGTTCTACTGGTGACTCTTCAGTAGACTTGAGGACCATTAAATATAAATTTTAGCACTGAAAACATTAATTCCCTCTTGCCTGGCTAGAACATATCATGTCCCTAGCCAAAAATATCTGAACAGTAGAGATGTTGTGTGCTCTGTATTAAAGATTTATGTCTGTAACTGTACATAATTTTCAGTACACAGTAGATGCTGCATTAGTTTCTGTTGACAGTACTTCATAATGTATTTGATCAAACTCACAAATCCATGCAGCTCTTTCATGAAGTGCAAGTGGGGTGTCATTTATTTCGGCTTATGAGAACTGCTTTTCTCCTCAAAACCTGAACACTCTCCTATCCTCATTGGTGCCACTGGCAAGGATGTCTTTGGCCCAGATTATCAGCTGTTCCCTGGTGAAATACTGAATCCAATACGAAGTACAATTGTAGGCACATATAAAAAGGTGTGGACAAAAATCCATGCACAGACATGCAGGTAGATGAAAAAAAGCTAGATTTAATGAGTTCAGAAGATCCTGGTATGATCTCATTGCCCTTGATTTTGCAAAGTCATCTATAGTCCCTGTTGATGAGTATGATAATAATGGCTGGAGATTTGCTTGGTTCTTCTTAATGGTTTTCCTTTTCAGTATGTATAATGTCATTGGGTTACAAGAGATGTRCCAGAAGCTTATAGACATTAGGTTGCTGTGGGACCTTTTGTAAGGTCCCTAATAGAAAACCTCCAAATATGATGTGTGGAAAATAAATCAGGGAAGTATGAATTTAACTGGGGGAGGAAAAAGGATGTGGCAGCTTTTTTAAAGCAGCTGCAGAGGACACTTCAGTTTGGCAAAAGGAGATTTATACAAAGGTGAGATTTAAACAAAGCAGGAGACAAGTATGTCTCAACAGGAAAATGGATCTGCTTGTTTTATTGCCAGCGGGTAACTACTTGTCAGAGTAATGCTTTTAATGTCAGTTATGCTTTTACAGAGCAATGGAAGTGATTGCAGTCACTATAGTGCMGTTTGGATCTTTTAAGCAAGTTGATGTGTAATGTTGAATATTTTCTATCTGGGGATTATGGGTTGGATGGTCTTTTAGTGGAACTGGCTAGCAGGAATGAAAGTACATTTCAGGTTGCCATTAAAACACTAACAGTAAAACCTTAAATTCTCAGGTCATTCTTTGTTTTTTCTCTGCAGGTGCTTATAGAAAATGCCAAAGCTAATGGAGATGTCAGAGTTCTGGAACTAAATGAGAAATTGTCAGCAAGTGCCTAGAATGGACTATCTCAAACAATACTCTTCTGTTCATCCAGTTGAATTAGTTCAGCTTCCAGAAGCATATRTAGTTTGGGCTGTTTTGTTTGTTATGTCTGATTAATTTTTTTCTGTTTCATCAACTGCAGCCTTGTCTTTAGTTTTGCTTTTTCTTGAACAAAAATAGGTTATTTTCATATTGAGTTACACACATAAAATCACATTTATTTTTAAAAGAAGACCCTGAAATTTGCTTTTGTTTGCTCTCCCACTTCGTTGCTATTCACAATAGAGTATTTCCCCCTAGGATGCACAGAGAAGTACAATATTAACTCCACTGCCAGCGATGCCAGGTTTTCTTGGCACAGAATCTTGAGAGCTAAATAGCAGCCAACTTCTGTCATCTCTCGGTAACTCAGCTGCTGATTGCTTAATTGGATGAATCATGACATGGCTCTTAAGACATGTTGTTATTTTGCATTTATGTACATGAAAATAAAAAGAAAATAAAGCAATGACTCTGACCTGTGAAAGTTACCATGAGGATGTTCGCTCTGTTGATAAGAGTCATGATAGTGGTCCATTTTCTGGTTTAAATATTGTTAAAATTTCTGTCCAGCAGAAAGGGAGGAAATAGAATAGAATAGACTAGACTAGACTAGAACAGGCAGGAAAGGGCACTTCAGAGGCATGCAGTGGGACAGCATTGAACATGCACTTGCTTTTGGAACCAGTTGTTCTGGACTTAGAGAAAACAAGATGCTGAGTTGGGGTGCAGGTCACACACATAGATCTCTGGAGAGTGTGCCACTGTCATTTTAACAGGAAAACTCAGATCAGTGGGCTGGGGCTTCTAGTCTGTGAAGGTAAGACAAAAACCTCTAAATAGCAAGAATCTCTGCTTATCCTCCACACTCATTCTCTCACTTTCCTTAAAAAGATTTTCTTTAAATTTAGATTGATTATACTTCCCTTTGCAGCCTGCTGTCAAGTAGCCTTGAACTATCAGTAACTGCACATCTTAAATGGAAATGCTGCAAAAGCCAGACGTGACTCTCAAGAGGAGCTGTAACTTTTTATAGCTTCCTGCTATTAAAAACCTGGAGAAATTCTTGCAGCCTATGGTTTGTATCCTTGGCATATGGTCTTGATATGCGTGCCACCCACTCTAGTGGTAGAAAAGCTGTCATCGCCAGCTTCCTGGCAGCACAGTAAGCAACTGCCTGTCCCTATTGATCCTTCTGTTTGAGCGTTAGCCTAGACTTTGCTAGCACTGAGCCCTGAATACCTTCTAGCATCTAGGAACACCAACAGGTGACAACAGCCCAGAGATGCCAGTTGAGAAACCATCAACTGTGAACACTGTTAGAAAAAAAAGCAATAGCAGTATGGTGTTTTTTCTCTTTAGAAGACCATGAACTTATATTTACTGTGAACAGTGATGAACTCCTTGAATAAGATAGTTATGCAGCCTGAAGTTGTATTACATATGCTGTAGGAGAAAAACTCCACAAATCTCTGCCACCTACACACTGAAAAGTACTCGGGAAGAGGAGTTTAAGCTTCTGTAACAACAGCATGAGGTAAAAGTCTTGCTCTCCTAATTTTTTAACAATGTATAGCCTCTACAAAATTGGCATATGGTAGGCACAGTGTTACTGATGTAACACTGGCAAAACTTGGAAATTCATGCCGGTTCAGGCAACCATGTATTTTATGCAGTGTAGAGCACAGCAAAGCACAAAGACACATAAGCATCACTGATTTGGAAAACTGAGAATTGTTTATGGATTTCACTGCATGGGAAGTCCTACCTTCAGCTGCTCTTGCTGTAAAGGGGGGTGGAAATAAGCATTGTCCAACTGTAAGTTATTATGTTGGCATATGCTGAAGGCAAAATGGAACGAGATCTAATGAATTGAAGGAAAAACTTTCATGGCTTCAGATATTAGAGGTTACTTTTTTTGAACCCTGTGCTGGTTCTCACTAGAGAGCAGCTGCAAGACTCACAAGTGTTACTCTTTGGTGGTCGCTCTTCTGGGAGRTAACTTGGATAGTATTTTTTTCATGTCTTTCTGAATATTCTTTTTTTCAGGTTTTCAAGTCTTTGTGTTCTGTATTTGTTTGAGCAGCTCCAGAGATTCATTAATAGATTGAAAACCTGTAAAATAGGAACAATTAATTAAATAGTGGTTGCTTTCAACACATAAAAAGATGATTCTGTCTCTGTAAAGGTTTCTGATCCATGTTTAATACAAATCACATTAAATCAAATCTATCCCATTATTTCATTGAATAGCATCAAAACACAATAGCAGCTTGGGTTACAAGCTCCTTGTTAATTGGGAGGTGTCTTCCAATACATTGGACAATACCAAGCATGATTACAACCATGAYTGACCTCAGGCATGTGATGTGGCAGATTGAAGACACTGTCTTTTTAAGAGGGGACATTGTTTTTAAGGCTATTTTTTTTCACTGAGCATTCAGAGTTTTTTGTTGGTTTGTTTTTTTCAAGACCACAGTCAAAAACTGTTTTTTCCATCAGATGCTGATACTGTTGCTCAGCAGTTTGCCTACCAGATAGCAGTTGGTGCTGTGGATTTCACAGAGTTGTAGGAACTGTAAATAGACTTACTCCTTATCTGAGATGGACACTCTTGTGCACTTCTGGGAGAATGGGAGCTCAGCTTCACCAGCTGTTGTGCTGTTTGTAAGTGTATAAAAAATCTGAGAGAGAAGAGTGCAGACAGTTTTTTTCCAAAACACAGCTACAGAGCACCTGAGACACATTTTTTTGCACCACTGTATAGTCAAATACTGTCAATACAGACTGAAGAATTGCAGTATTGTAGGCTGCTGGTACCTCACTGATTGCAGAAACTTTAAAATCACAATGCAGTAGCTCTTTGTTCAGCATCTCACATAAGTGTTAACTTCTTAGGAACTAAGAACTGAGCAGCCTTCAATTTTTTTCTTAMAGTGCTCACTGTAACGTGGCTGCAATGACATGTTTTTCTTTCTGGAACAGTTCTTTAATGTGGATTTGTTTTGTCACTGCTGCAGTCTAGTTAGTGTTCAACCAAATTGCTTCATAGTGCTTTGAATTTTACAAATTCCAGACACATCTCTGATTTATAGAATGCCAATCTGTGCTGAAGCACCAACAGCTGCTGAGACAGACAGTCAAGAGGCTGCCTCTGTCCCCTTCAAGTGGCTCTGTGCCTCTTCAACAGCCTCCTTTTCCCCTGTCAGCCCTGCCAGAGGGCTGTCAAGGGAAAGCAGTCCTTGGACTTGAGTTTGAACACAAACATGGCCAAAGTTTGGTATAAACAGATTTCTTCTGTCTTTACTTCCCTGAAGTAAAGAACTCTCTCAGCAAGATCACCAAGATCTTTTATTCTGAAATTTCTTAGCTATAATTTTATTTGAAAGCTATCTTTTGCTCATCTCAGAAGGTCTTGTAGACAGCTAAGCCTTGTCCTGTCATCATAGAGCTTAGTTTACTACAGCCTTGGGGCAGGGCTTTTGGGTGGGTTGCAGATGATGAAGGAATTGGAGGTGAAGTAAAGAGCTGGAGTACTTATCACAGACAACCTGGAAGATGAGAAACCGGACATTCAGATTTCAGCTGAGAACATGTAAGATGTGAAATACTTGAATAGTGATTTTCAGGCTTCTGTTCCTTTGGAGAGACAGCTGGGTGATTTTTTTGGATAACCTGGTACGTCTCCTGTGTTTCCACCATCAGCAGCAAACGGGAGGGTATTACAATGGATTAGGTTTGMGTCACACAGAACAGATTACAGTGGGTGAAATCTTCCTCGTGAAGGCCATGTACTCAGTGACTCAGAAGAAAGTCTTTGTAATTGCTGTGAACAGCCAGAATCATCTGGTGAAGTAGCTCATGCTTTGTCAGATGCATCACTGTGACTGTCCTCATAATAAGCAGCTGCCATGTGCCAGCAATACCATCTGACTGCTTCCCTCTTCGTTTACACAATGCRTGCTCTATGTTGGGTAGCTGCAGCTCATCCAGTTGCCTCTTTTTCCAGCTATTGTTGGTGAAGCATGGGGACTAAAGCACTGAAATCATACAAAACCATTAAACATGGTCACAGCCAGCAGGATTTAGACAAGAGAGAATGACTGCTGCCTCCATAGGAAGGTTAGGGTTCTTCCTACAAAGAAATGGGTGCCCTAAAAAAAGCTGGAAAACTGATTGTGAAGTTGCTTTTAAATGGAAGACCATTACCTTGAAACTCTTATGCAAAAGTCATGCTGGCTGTTTGCAAAGGCAGGTGGGCTAAACTCAGAGAGCTCTGTGTGGGGGGTTTTCGAGAGAGACAAAGTCACTTTAGTATCTCTTTTGTTGGAAAGTGGTTTCTGCAGTAGTAGTTTACTGTAGAAATATCTTTTTTAAATAAATTGAATGAAATCCCATTCTCACATGATCTCTGTTAATTTTGCACTTCCTCAAGCTCTTTCCAGATCTGTCTTTTAAATTTGGCAATTCTTACATGCAGTTTTTTAAATCACTTTTCATCTGATACARCTGCTTTGCATATTTCTGTGGGTTATCAAATTTTTCTAGTTTTAGTGATAGAATTATCAGCTTTTCTTCTGCCCTTTTTCTGCTSTTTCCTTTAAATACGTAATACATGTTCATGCATACATTAACCTGTCTCATGCTACCTGTATGTTGAGTTGATTTTGCTTTCTAATCCCATGTGTGACAGCACTCCATAAAATGCAAGGAGAGATCTGGTACCCYAGAAAACATGTCAATCCTCTTGTCCACAATGAACCAAGTAAACCAGGAAATTTCTTTTCCTGGCTGGGCCAGGACAAATGTGCTTTTTAATAGTTATTTATTTGTTTGTTTATTTATTATTCATTTAAATGATTTGATCCCATACTGTGCAGTGTGAGACTCTGAACATAGACAACCCTTTTCAAGTTGCGTTCAGGAGCCTATCTCAAGCTTTCCAACCAAAGAAGTGCAATGCAATGGTATAAACCCAGCTCAGCTGGTGGCACAAGTAATGAGGCTGAGTCTTGTAAGAGCTGCCTGTCTGAGGGATGGCAAGTTGTCTCCTCCCACTTCTGAGCCAATACAGCTCTTGGAGGCAATTCCCCCTCGATGGTACCCTCAAACGTGAGCTGCCCAGTATCCACACCCCTTGGTCTTCAAGTTGCGCTGGGTCCTCTGGTCAACTCSAAATCTTGTCAATATGGTCAAAATCCTCTGACCTTCTTTAGCYCTTTAACACAAGGGAGTCCTGTGGCTCTGCCCCCAGGGAAGGTGTTTGCAAACCTGGCAGAATGGTGGAGTTGGAACACGCTAGGAGTTTACAAACACTGTGCTGGGCTGGCACAGGTGGCTGATGGAGTGAGTCATTTCCCTGAATAACTGAGCTGCTGCCCTCTGCTCCCAGAATGGCTCCACCACCCATGGACAGCGTGCTAGATCTATCAGCCCTTGGGATGGCATTCCTTCTCAGACTAATGTGTAAAGGACTGTGGCTGAAGACAGCTGYTGGAGCAGAAAATGCTGAGCAGAACTTTCCTCCTGGTGCAGGCTGAAGCTCATCACCTGCCTTTCTCTGGCACCCATGCTGAGGTTTCCTTCAGCTCCCAGGGCCTGAGCTGTGCTCCCACAGAAACAACATGTCTCTGAGTACATGTGTATACACAAAAACACATTCCTTATTCAATTTATTTCAGAGTGGCTTTGAAAGTTTTAACTCTGTATCTGTTAATTCTGTATTTTTTTTTTTGTCACAGCAGTCCTTCTTGGGGGAGAGTAACCACATTTATTGGTTGCTGCAAAAATAATCACAAAATCTGTTAGTGGAGGAAGGAAATTCAAATGATAGCTTTGGTAAAACAACTGAAAAGTCTGAAACATTTTTAATATCTTTCTGGCTTCACTTAGTGTTGTTTGTCTTAAGTACAAGAGATTATAATCAGGCAAAATTAATGGAGATTGAAGTCCAGGAGCATAATAATTCTAAGCAATTTCTGAATCTGAGTTTGATCTGCTGCCTTCATCCTGATGGTAAGATACAGTGATCATGTTTTAATCGCTTTTGAAATCTGAAGTGGAATTAACTGCACATGGCAAAAAAAAGAGAAGCTTTAAAAGCTGTGAAGAAATTAATTGAAAGGCTTGGTGGTGTGCCAACTGCTGCTGTGGAATAGAAATGTGTCATATTATTACTGATCACACAATGGGGAGGGTTTGTTTAAGTTTAAAACATGGAATAGGACAATCTCTTCCTTTTCTGAGTTTGTCAATGAATGATACTGGATGGTGCTCTGTGATGGCATCAGTGCTCATCTTTGGACAGGGAAAAACCAAGGCTGAGTAATTTGAGGTAACACAGACATAAAGGGGTGCCATAATCCAGGATGACTTCCTTTCCTCTGGCTGATCTCTGTCTTTGGAAACAAAAATCATTTGGATGAGGCTCAGGCCTGACTTTGCTTTTAGCCCTGCTTGAGCAAGGGGTTGATCCTTATCTTGGAGATTTCCATTCCAAAATTAATCTCTGATTATCCTCTGATAATAACTCAGCATTTTGCTGGCTGTGTCCTACGGCACCTGGTTTCATGTTAGTTCTAAGGTTCTGTGTAGGTGATTTGGTACTTCCTGGAATAAAGGTGACAGGAGTGTTGCTACTCACTCCTGCTCCTGGCATGTCTGGAGGCCACCTGAGTGCAGTGGGATGTGATCCTGGAGAGTCTTACCAGTCTCTCCTTTATGCAGTTAAGCAGCCAATGTCTGTACTGGGCTTGATTTTCCTGAGRCCATGTCAGTGCTTCTGTACACATCTGGTGAAAGAGTAGCTGATCCTGGAGTCATTTAGAATATTTGTCAACCTAAAATGATGAYTATGTCTCTGTCAGGCTATAGAGTAGTCTTGAGTCACTTGAGTAAATTGTTTCATTTACTCCAAATATCCTCAATASCTTCCTAGCAACTTCTAAATTTAATTTTTTCATCAATTCTTATCTTGAAGGTTGTACCTACATGCCGAAATATGATTTCTGCAATGCTTCTACTTTAGGAAAATATCTGARGGGTGAAAAGTGTTAATTTCACATTTGAATTAACTCTGTTGGAATAAACTACAACACCTCATTTAACATGGACTGCATTGCTGGGCATCACACTGAGTGTAAATCACTTGYAGTTTGAAAATTGAGTTTGTAAGGATAAAAAATGCTTGGTAGTAAATAAAAAGAGACTGCAGAGTTCCTTTAARGCAGCAGCTGGACAGACATGAAAACACACAAAGGCATTAAAACAGGCAGCGCCCAAAGACAGGCAAGTATAACAAAAATTTTAATGTCATTGTGTTAATTTCTAGCACATGCTTGCTAGAAAGCAAGAATCACTCACAATTTGTTTGGGCCTCAGTTAGGATAACAAGCCTGCTTGCTTCCAGCCCTTCTCATATTTAATACCACTTTTCAAAAGGATGTTTGAACTGAAGTGTTTTATATAGGGAGTGAGTGATAACAGCTCTGCATCAGTCTAATGAAGTGATAACTACTGTAAATGTGGTTAAAAACCCTAAGGATAGCAAAATCTATTCACTTCGTTTGTTATTGCAGTTTGTTTCAGACAGTATCTTTTCTAAATCATAGAATCATWGAACAGTTTGKGTTGGMAGGGACCTTAGCAATCAGCTTGTTCCAACCCCTCCACYGTRTMSTGGGACACTTCCACTAGACCAGYTTGCTCCAAGCCCTGTCCAACCTGRTTTCAACAGTTCAAGGGAAGRGTTATCCACAGCTTCTCTAAGCAACCTCTGCYAGCACTTCACCACCCTCACAATAAACAATTTCTTCCCAACATCTAACCTAAATCTCTCCTCTTTTACGTTCAAAGTGTCCCCTTACAGAAGCAGACTGTTAAGTCAGTTTATCACTATYAGTCATTTAAGTAGTTATAAGATTTAATTTTTCAAGAATAAAAAACTAGTTGCATTGGTTTTGTTATTTTTAATTTAAACCAATCACCTGTGCTCAGAGAGTTTGCTTCCTGGAGCACTAATCTTTGTTCAAAAGAAAACAAAACTATGCTGTGGTAGTGTGTTGGTGATGCAGAGGAGTATCCAACCTCAGCAGAGGAAGCAGAGATCTACAGGCACTGTTTGTTACACCAGTGGTATCGAACAACCTCTGTGTACCAGTCCCACCCCTCCTGGTTACTGCAAAAATTAACCCTGTCCTGACCAGAACCAGGACACTGGAAAAAAGGTGAACGAATTATGCATAAACTAGAATCAATGGTCAGATTTGATCAAAGGCTCAAAACCAAACCCTGGCAGCTAGCATCTAATTTTACTTCCATTTCTCTGARGGTGAAAAAGGAGAAAGAAGRGAATAATTATACTTAAAAGTTAGTTATTTGAAACTGTATTAGGTGACTTAGGAAAGATTTGGCAAAGTTTGCCTTGAGGAGAAAGGGAGAACTGTGGAAATWATTGACTTTTTATAAAGTTATTTAACAAATACTTAAAATTGTTGTTATGAATTACATCAGCAGTTACCTTGTGAGCTTACAGGGCCTCTGGTTTGGATCAAATGAGCACAATGGTCTCTTTGGGATGCAGATCCTGCCAGCCTCAGCCAAGGTGCTGAGGAGGATGAAGGTGRCTGGGGTCAATCTTGAGGGAAACACTTGACAATGACAAAATGATTAGTATTAATAATGTAATTTTATTTTTTAAATTGTCTCCCATTAGTATCCTTCTTCCATGGAGTTTACAAATATACATATATAGCAGGAATAAGGCCACAGATACAAACAGTTTGTCACACCATTAGGCCCAGCAAAGACTWGAAATATTAATAAAGAGATACTTGTGTATATTTAATAAGAGCACACTCCAGTAGTACTACAGTTAATTAGAATAYGTGAAAATAAATCTGTTGGTAGTTGAAATTACTTTAGGCAGAAGAATGCAACTATTCTAACCTATTCTAACCTAACTGACTCCAAGAAACAAGAGATAAGCATTCATTCTTCTGAGAAGGGTCAAATTTCTGAGCAAGGCTCAATTACCATGAAATCCTACCATATGTTTAAAAATCATCTGGATTTCAGTAAAAATATCAGTTTGTACGTTTACAGCACAACTGCAGACTGCAGTCAAAGATTACGGGGTCCCAGACAGCTGCACATTAAAAGAAGAGGTAACTGGGCTTTAAAACTGATTTTGACTTGTCAAGTTTTATGCAGAAATTACAGTCTGTTCCAGAAGTCACCGTTTATTTCAGTTCTATAAAAAGAGCACATAAGTCTGGTAGATTTCTAAAGCAGCAGTGTAAAAGGAGACAGATATTACCTAAATGATATTGATTTTTAAGTGTTATATTAACTGGAAAAATATCTCAATATTTAGTAAATAAACCCTTCTTATTTTATTTTAAATATTAAATACCAACATGTGTCTACAAAGCCTCCTGTCTTCAAGACTCCTATTTCTGATCACAACTTTAGTAGGGTCTCATTAGATTTTGATAAACTCAGCTTCTACTTCTATTTCCAGTTTCTTTTCTGACGTTGTTCTGTTCTTTCTTCCTTCTTATATTTATGACCTTACTTGTCCCTTTCACATAATCTCTATCATTTACTGCTCTCTGTCTCCCYGTTTCTCCTTCTCTTTTCCCAACTTTAATTCATTGACCATTTTAGCCTGGTATTTCCTCAATCACCTGTACTCACTTTCCTTTCTCTTGATGACCATTTTTTTCTGTTAAAGTCCTAGTCTATTTTTACTGCTGAATAGAACTCAGAATAAGTCTTACGTAAAATGAATCTTCACTCAATTACTTTAGCATTTTATTGCCTTTGAAATATTGTTAGTGAAAGATTGTTAAAATCAGGTTTTAAATTTTTTTGCACTAGGCGTCCTATTCAGTGCTTAGCTCCTCTTTTTCATTGCTCTGAATACGGGTGCCAGATGCTTTTATTCACTGCATCCTTCCCTGGAGCTCCCCCCTCTCTAAACCTTTGCAAGATTAACATTTCACCCCATAAGTATTTCTGAATCTACAATAGCAAAAGTACACTAGGTAAATGACAAACARATAAATCACAAAACCATGGGCACTTGAGGCTGTGCAGACACTCTTAAGGTGTGCCCACCTTTCCTCATCAGCAGCAGCACCCCTGTACCAGGCAGCTGCCTCAGAGGCTGGTTGATACGCAAATGCATAAAGATTTTTTCTTTTGTACATTAAGCAAGTCACAAATTAGTCACAATTATAGTGGTAAATAGAACCTTTGTATTTTGTGCCTTTCTTTAAAATATGGAAAGTTAATTGGTTTRCACCCTTCTTACAAGTGTCATTTAATGCCTCACTTTGTTAATTAGTTTGTGGGATAACACACTTTCATTTTGTGTTTTCATTTTATTTTATAGCATAGATATTCACTGACTTACTCTTAKCATTTCAAATGGATGTTGATTAACAGGTTTGCTCTGCTGTTTCRTGCTGACCTGTTCATCACTTGAAAGCAGTCAGAGTTAATGACCATAATGAAAAACCCTCCATCACCTTGCTGACAGACTAAATAGACCAGCTTTTTGTGCACACCTCTGGAGTGCACAGATCAAGCAAACACAAGTTAACTGCAGATAAAAGAACTTCAATCAAAAGGAGCCATTGATTTGAAAAACAAGGGGACCAGGGYTCACTTCTCCCGTAGGAAACCCAAGGCAAGAGTTGCAAGAATTCACAGGCAGCACGCAATGTAAGAAAGAAGAGGATTGATGGAGCAGACATTCAGTTAYAAGAGAAAGAATCCTGAATATTCTGTACAGGGAACACTTAGAAATAGAGGGTTTGAAGAGAGGATATGAAAAGCCCAAGAACAACGTTTTCAGCACATGGGTTAATGCAACTCCATCCACGTTACTGTGCAGCTGGAGAGGTGAGAGCCCTGCCTGATGACCCACARATGCAGCAAACTTTGCAAAGACCCTCAAGTGTCTTTGAAGTGACTCAAGGCTTGATGCATCTCAAGATTTTGTGCCTTCTCAGATCTCACTTTCCCTTCACATAACATGGTTATTGTGGGCAAAGTGGCTAAATGCATTATGTTTGGCAGACTGAATGAGGAAGAGAWTGGGGATAGCTGGGACTTGCATAAATGTTACCCTAATTTGTTGTTTCCCAGAGAAGACATTCCACAGCTTACAGCAAGTGTGAGCTTTGACTATAGATAAAAAAAGTATAAGGAAATGAAAACCTCTGATGGTCTTATCAAAGCATTTCATAAGAGATGGAAGTATAGCTACCTGCTATATATTTCAACGACCTTTATAATTCAAAATCATGGTAGGAGCAGTGTATATTGGACTCCTGTTTTTGCCAAAGTATTGCGTTTTATGAACGGTTGAACAACCTCACAGGTGCACACCAGGGCTTTTGATTGAGTAGTATGTTGGCTCTCCTTCCTGAGCAACAAAAATCCATGAGGTAAACTAATACAGTTGTAACCATCTGTGGATTGCTTACTCATTTTTWAATTCATTTATTCTCTTCTCAGTGTGCCTGAAAAAGAAAATGAGTCTGTATTTATCAGAAGTGTGGCTTTTTTACCGTTTATTACCTAAATCTTGTTGCCATAATACATATTCCCATGCCAAAAATTCATATGAAGAGGTACAATGCAAATGAAATATATATTTCATTCAATGAGAATGCCAGTGTAGCTAAGATGTTGAAGGCTGTTTTTTAAAAGATCACTGCTACTTGACACATAAATATTTACACAGTGTACAATTGTACTCAGAAGAGCACAATAACAAAACAGTAACAAAAAGCACCACAGTCAGCAAGTATCCATCTRTTTTTCAAGGAAAGAGACAGTAAAAGAATAGACACAATTTGAATGAAGAATCAATCCACATTAATCTTTTATACGTGGCAGAATAGAGGAGAATATATCATCTGTGAGAAAGAGCAGTGACTTCCTTTAAAGTTTATTTATTTCCAGGTAGTTTTGGGTTAAGGTTGGGCTACAAATAAAGAGGAAAGCTGTCATCACAAGTTTTCATTTGGAAGGTTTTGTTTCACTCGATATGTGTAAATTACATAAACATGAGCATTTGTCTCCGATCACTCTGTACTGTTCTGCGTGTACACAGCAATTTTAAATCCTGAAACTCGAGAACAGGAAAATGTGAAAAATYAATGATGTAGTGGCAGTCCTCTGCCAGCTCTGGCTCGTATCTCAACCACAATGGTGGGGGCAGGTATGCAGTTAAAGCTTGGCSCTCCCCAAGGGGAACTTCAGCAACAAGGAGAACAAGAAAGCACTGATGAACCTTGAATCACAAAAAGCCACACAGTGCCTTAGCTTAATGGCAATTATTCATGTAAAACTGAATTATAATATTGCTGTTAAAATGCCATTGAAATGGCAGGTCTGACAGTGCAATTCCAGTGGCTTTTAATGAAGCTTTCCTTAATGCAGCTTTCCTTTTTCTGACCTTTAAAAATAAAAAGGGCTAGGACTTTTTGTTTCTAGCACCATAAGATGATTACTTTGGTGCTTACATTGTAGAATTTCTATCTTCAGTATTGTTCTGAGATCCCCATTTCAGATGTGGGAAACATTAACCACTGCACCTAATGTACAGACAAATAAGGAAGAGGAGGAAGGGGCCTCATAACATTGTTGTGTCACTTCGTGAGTGCTCAGCCTCTTGTTTCTTTGGAGTGTGGGTTTGGTTTTTTCTTCTTTATGCAAGTAGAAGTGGACTAGTCATTTTTCCCACAATTACTCTGCTTTCCTGCTTTCCTGAATTGCTTTTCTTTCCTCTGCTGCAGGCAAATACCCCAGCACAGAAGATGGGGCCAAGCTCCAGTGCAGATGATGAAGAGAAGCATCACACCTACGAAAACRCTGCAGAATGAGGTCATGGCTTTCCTAAAAGCATATTGCCTAGGGAGTCTGTCAACCTGAATTATAAACATCAGGAGACTCTTGAAGGATCACCTACTTTGTTGTAATGCAAATCAACCAYGGAGTTAAAATGCCCCCACATCTTTCTCTGCCAATTGTAGATGTATTGGCATCAGTTTTTCATCTTGGATTCCCTGTCTGTCTCTGCAGTATGCTGGAATCCTTTGGTACCCTGTGATTTTTTCCTTCCTCTGCTGGTAATTACACGCAGAAAGGAAGACATCTTTGGATACATTTTTTTTTTTTTTGTAAATTGTGCATAGATATTGAGCCAGCAATTTTCCCTGTCCTGCCATTGCATTCCCGGCTCTTCTTTACACCATATAATTTTCTTAATTTCAGAAAGTGGATGCTGGGCTTGGTACACTATTCTGGTATCAATCTCTGTGCCTTACAAAGAGTGGTTTTAGCTCCCTATTTCTCTCTGCTTCTCCTGCCCAAGGCCATACTCCTGGCATTTCTGATGCTACAAAAGTTCATGCTGAGTCATTTAGTGATTTACCTACTACACTCCSCCAAACTTTTCAGGGGACACTCAGTCATAAAACATCCCTTATTTGGAATCCAAAATAATTTTTTTTCTCAGTCTAACAATATTTTTTTTTCTCATACTAACAATATTTCTGGTTATTCTATATTATATTTCCTCATTCTTACTTGATCTATTTTTTTGTTATCCATAAATGTCAACTGCATAGTTTTATATGAGGGGTGTATAAAGGGCCTCCAGAGGTTAAAAACAAACAAATAAAAACAAACAAATAAAAACAAACAAACAAAACCACAAAAAACCCAAAACATCAAAAAACCCAACCAAACAAACAAAAACTAAAAAAAAACAATGAAAAAAACCTCCATCAACCTACTTTAAGAAGATTTCTTCTTCTTAATTTCTTCTTAATGATTGCTTTTTCTGATATATCCATTCAGGAAATTTTTTATCTATGTGCTTTCTTACATAGCACATTTCCGCTTCGTCTTTCTCTTTGAATCATAGTTAYAGTGTCCCATGGAAGTCCACACATGTTAAATACATGCAATTACTTTTATCAATGAAAATTTATAATCTCACCAAAGGAATAACTCAAGTTTACTCAAGACCTATTTTCCAAAATAAAAAATACAGATCTTATTGAAAAAACTGGAGAGATATAAGTAGGAAGAAATAAGTACTTCAGATGAAGTGTAGACAAGCTGGAAAATAAAAAAAGTCACCAAAATTTTAAGTGTGTGATGAAGAATAAGACAGGAAAATATAGTTATTTTTTCTTGGCTTGAAATTTTTTCTAACATGAAGACATCTGGTACTAAAATGGAGATATAAAATGAGTGTGAAATACATTTATGCTACTCTGAATTGTTTCTGCACCAATGGCTAGCGGAAATAGAAATGAGTGTCCTAGGATAACCCAAAACGTTGCTGTATTCCATACTCATCTGTGCCCAAAAATTGTTGCTCTCTCTTGCCATGCCAGCCTTGCCCTGCCCTGCTCTCTCAGGCCACGAGGAAGGCAAAGCCTCTCCCTGAGTTCCAGCCCCTGACTGAGTGCCAGGCTGCCTCTCTGCACTGAARTGCTGCTGCTCTGAGGGATAAGCAGTAAAGAGGGGGAGGAAGGCTGATGCCACCTTCCCTTTTCCTCCCTACATGAGATTGCCCATGGCAGCCTCCATCTTCAAAAACCCATTCTGGGTTTCTCTTTGCTCCTGAGGAGTTTGTGAGATCTAGAGATTTTATACCTAGTGATGATTCACTTTTTTTTTTCCCTGTTGCTGCTTTGCTTCTTAGTAAAGTGTTGCTTTTTCCCTTTATTTCTGCTCATATTAATTTTTTCATTATTGGTGGAAAGGAATTGGTTGAAACGAAGGGGAGGTTASTCATTTTAGATCGCCCACCTTTGAAAGTGTCTTAAACCAAGACTCATTGTTATTCTTCCACACAGGTCTCCAACACTGGTTGTATTTACAGTCAAATTTTGAACTGCCAAATTAGTTTCTATAGTGGCACAACCTCGTTTGCACCTCAAAATTAACATTTCAAAACAGGACTGAAAGCACCATTTATGGGAGCAGGTCATAGAATGATAGAATCACACAATAGGTTGGAAAGGACCTTGTCATATTCCAGCCTCCCTTGGTGACATTCCACTAGATCAGCCTGCTCAAAGCASATCCAGTCTGGCTTTGAACAGATGGGGCATCTACAACTTCTCTGGACAACCTGTTTCCAGACAAAGTTTGTTCTTCTTTCTTGGGGAAAGTACCTACATTTTTTCTCAAAAACCTATATCTGCAAAAATAATACATCCATTTTCCCTTTAGAAACACACTTTAGGTTGAAAAGAGTGCAAGAAATTAGGAAATGCCAAAATTGGAAAATTAATATTCTTCTCCCCCTCAAACACCTGCAGTACAGTGCTGCCCTTAAAGAATAACCCCACTTTGGCTCCCTTTTAGCAGGGAACTCAGGGTGTTTCCCAGGAGGGGGTCAATGGACAAGTGGAGAAGGCATTTGCACGAAGGGATGCCCTTAATACGCACAGTTCTGACCAGAGCAGGGYCTGGTTCCAGCAATAGCATGGACCTGTCAAAGTGGCTTATGGATACACCCAACCAGCCCTGAACAAGGATGCAGACCAGCAGAAGTAGCTCTTTAACATCTTGTTCTACCCTTCTCATTCAGTATGTGTCCTGATCTGTGATTCATTGCAATTTTAAGTCTGGTCTAAAGATGGAAGGAATGAGCTCTTCTGAACTGACTCATCCTGATGGTATCTGAATAGGTCACAAATATTAATTTAAGGAAACCCTTGGCAGTTTCTGAAACCTTTAACAGACACAGAGAGGAGCCAGGGAATGTTTTTTAAAATCTGATTTTACTTGTCAGGCTGAAAGGAGACACCTGGGGCTGATATTTCAGTGTAATTCAGCACTACACAACACTCATCTGGTCAAAGCTCTAACCCCTTTAAAAATAAATGTCCTATTGTGCAAAACACAGTTTCTTTTATTGGCTTTTTAGCTGAAATGTTCCTTATTGAGTRGATTTTAATTTTTAATGATATAGAAAAGGACAAATATGAAGGAAAATTTCAACTGAAATTTGCAAGAATTGTTGCCATTGGGTCTGTTGGTCTCACGGGCTTGTACCACTACTGGAGCTGTGGGAGGACACAGGGACAGCCCTGCTGGATTATGTCATAGTTGTGCCAGTCCCACTTTTCCAGCAAAGGGAGACAATTCAGCATTCACCAAAATTGGGGCACAGGTGATGGAGAAATCTGTAATAACTCTGAAATAAAATGTAATAAAATTTGTCATTTATGCACCTCATCCCCCTTGCACAAAGAGCATGGGTAACCAAAATACTGAGTATATTGGGCATTCCCACTTTTGTTCTGCATCAGAAAATAACATTCTCAAAGGGTGGAATGTGCTGCACAACACAAGTGTACTTTTGGCAGTCTATTTAACACCGATGCAAGCCTGATGCCACAAGTCCATGAAGGCAGAGGCACAGAATAGGATCACCAATCTCTTGCTGCAAAAGCACTACAAGATACTGCTTGATTCATTAGGATGGAAAGCAGCTGCCTTTTGTTTATTGAGGGAAATCCAAAGTCTCCTTCTCCATCTTGGTCCCTGTACTCCTGGCAGCACTACTGTCCTGGAGCTCACCACCCTTGGGTAAAATGGAGCCCTCCTGCTCCTGGTTGCTGGTCATCCTGAGTCTGTGTGCAGATCCTTGACTGAAACACAATTACCTTGTGGGTGTTGTCAGAACTGATGGCAGGCCCATCTCCCCTCTACCCCAAGATTTTTAGTAGAAATGTTTTTCTCCTGCAGTTTGCAATTGTCTCCCTGCACGATGAAGGATGTCTTATCAAAGGTCTGATCTGTAAGGACCTTTCCATTGACAGCCATTCATGATTTTCCACTCGGCAGTAGTTCCTTTGATGTCCCTGATGCAGGGACAGCTGGAACATTTCTGTGACTCTGTCAGAGGAGTGTCTTTAGTCAGGCTCAGTTTCATTCTCAGTGGCAACAGCAAGCCAGCATTTTCTCCAACACAGGCTTTTTGGAAGGATATTCTTCATGCTTTGGGGGAGATTTAGCATATGAGTGAATCAGATTTCCTCATGGAACCTTTCTTTTTATGCTAATACTTGAGAAATCAACATTGCTCAACCACTCTGGTTTGGTACATGCCAAAAGCAATTCTCCAGATCGCTATGAATTCTTTAGAGGCTTTGACATGTTCTCACTTCACTGTTTTCTGTGCTCTACCCTTATCAAATCCTCACAACCATAACACACTAAGCAAACAAACACCTGAGGTTAGGATCTAGAGAAGTGTAATTCACAACTGAGTGAAAAGATTGCCTTTAGATGGCAATATTTCTAGCAAAGCTGTACTGCAGATACTTGATCAGAGTATCAAGAGATCAGTTAGAGGAACTGGATAGTTTAAAATAAGTAAGTGGTCTTATAACATTGCTTACTTCCATAGTATCAAAGTCTTGAAACAAAAATCAGTATGAAATTAGCATAGACCATAATTTTAACTTCAGTTCAGGTGAGCCATGACTGCATAGTTCTTGAGATAAATGTATAGAAGACCAATTATTTCTTGAAGTACACAGAAAACCAATTGTGTGGTGAATTTGGTGGCATTTGAAAGACATTTGAGGCTTCAAAAACAACAACGAAAAAGTGTGAAATTCTATTTCAGAATATTTTTTGTATTTTACATCTTTGCCCAAAACAGGTGTTGGTAAATGTCACACATAAATTTGACAAACAATAATAAATAATCAAAGGTCTTTAGACAGAAGAAGGGCAACCCATTATGCATCTCCAGTACAAAACCATCTCTCAATTTAAATAAAAAGTGAGCCTGAACCTTCATTGCCATCTGTTCTGAACTTTGTGAAGAGTTTGATTGTGCTGAAGTTTGTACAGATTAGAATATAAGGAAAAGTAAGAACTAAACCAAAACTTAAGTCTGGATGTTATATATGGATGGAAATGCACTCACTCTTTTGCACTTTTTGTACCTCCCTTGAGCTCAATCTCCACACTCTAACAAAACTGAAGGCGAAGAGAGTCTAAGCCTTTGTACTAAAACAACACCAAGACTCTGCTTTTTATTTAATATAACCTTTTCCCTCCTTTATTCCCTTTCCCCCCTTTTTTTTCCTAGACCCCTCACCTCTGTTTTCATAAGTAACTGCAAGTTCCACCATACAAGAAAAAAAATCACAGTTCCGCTGCAGCGTAGTGGCCATGATAAGACCTTTGCTGCTGCTGAAGCCAATCTTAGTGCTGGATGGACCATGGGCAGAGCAAGGGAACTGCTCTTTGGTGTGTGTTACTGGCTGAGCTTTTTAACCATGCTTGTGATGTGGATTTTCAGCCCCTGGACATCAGTCTCCTTGTGCTGATAACCTTTGCGTCCCTCGAGACAGGAGACATGGAAAGCCATGGTTCTCTCCCGACTGGATAATTTCGGTGAGCCTTGTTTTCAAGGCAAGGAGGAGGGGAAGGGTCTATCCTGTGTGTTGGGGAAGATGAAACAGGATAGCCTTCTAATTATGCTTGGCAAAGAAATTGTGAGAATATGAAACCTATAAGCAAGGTAGAAATGAGAGCCAGCTTTGATATCTAAGATGCTAAAGCCAGTTACTGAATAACTAGAAAAAACAATGGTTTGGCCAGCCAAAGGAAAATCCCCTTTGATTAAACAATACTGAGGGTCCAAAGATTGGAAAGACCCTGCCAACGTGGCAGAAAGAAAAAAGAGCGTTTTGGAAGCAGATTTTAGGGTTTAAAATGTAACACAATGTGGTAATGTAGTAACTCTTACAAGCTATATTTAAACTCTATAGGATTTGTGTCTTGTGCTGTTGGTTACTGTGAATTAGAATATTCAACACAGAAAAAGATATAATGTATTGTAACAAGAATTTAGCGCTCTTGCTTGCTTGCTTTCTCTCTCTCTCTCTCTCTCCTTCTGGGACTTGCTTTTAACTGTGGCTGGCAGCTTGAGTAAGCCCCCCTCTTTGCCCACAACCCATATAATAAACTGCATGTTCTAAGAGCTGCCCTGGACTCCATAGATTCTTCGTTACTGTCCCAGAACCCCACCTAGATTCCTACACCTATGAAAACAAAAATCTCCTGTGTGGTGCTAGACATGGTCAGCATGGTCTCCTGTCTGCAGTGGGGCCAGTCTCACCCTGGCCTGTCTCATCCCTGACTGCTGTACCTGGGGTTTTGATACTCCCCCTCACTGCTTGTGCACCTCTGCAATAGCTCTAGAAACAGCAGCACGAGGGCTAATTTGGACATAGGCCCCTTCAATGGCCTTGGAGATGTAAATGATGTTTTAGTAGCAATTAAGCAAAACCCAGATAGCGTCAGGATCTAGGCTAATGTTCAGATACAGAGGTTTTGAGGTACTTCTATAATGCCATTACTGCAGTCCTCATTTTAAGCTCTTCCTGTGTCACTTTAAATAAAGGCAAAAATAAACACAGTCAATAACCATGTTCAAAAACGCCCTAGGGGATATGGTGATGCTTGTACAGAACATTCTCAGGTTCCTGACTGGGAGTGGGCAAAAGGGGAATGCATGCCAAGTCCAGCAACTCCTGTGCTTGGCTTTCCTTGGTGTTATATACAGCAACCCACTGTAAGGAAATCTGAAGTCCTACAAGTTTTCTTACAACTACTGCCTCCTCTGAACCTGCTGCCTAAAACCCTTGCTGAGCCAGGAGCTCAAATATGCTCAGTGAAACAGAGGACACATATAGAAGAGACGAAGGATATTGCGAGGAACTGAAGCTGGCAGCTGCAGATTGAAGTTCTATTTAGATCACTATAACCCGGAGTTTGAGGGAAAAAGATAGCCACCTTTTTAAATTTCTTTTTTTTTTTAATTAAAGCAGGAAAGAGAACTGCAGAACTTTGGGTTTGCATGTTATCCTGGAAATAAGGTTTGCTTTATGTTTTAATTTAACCTAAAGTGCCTATTTTATGCTGTCAATGTTATATGAAGTACCCTTTGATCCAGGAGATTACCTAAATCCTGTAGTTTAAAGGTAAGAAAATGCCCAGTAAGTTATTTGGAATGAAATAATTAATATTTTCTCTCAGTCTATGGCTTTTACACTGCCCTAAATAAGGGCTTTGATGTAAAGATAATTTAAGAAACAATAATTTAAGAAAAGGTGGATGTCCTGGGTACAGAGACAAGTGGTTGGAGTTTTCAGTGCTGTCTCTTTGATATCACCTGCATCACTCCTCAAGGGTGTAGTTTCAGCAGAAAAAAAAACCCCAAAAAAGCCATAGCCAGAAACAGAAGGTTTGGCATTTTTGCAGGGCTTGCAGAAGAGGGTGCATGGGACCAGGGGTCAGAACCGTGTTGCTGCTCAGCACCAGGAGACAGCACTGTCACACCTCAGCCAGAGCCAGAGCCGTGTCCCTGCAGCCACCACTGCCAGAACTGCCACTGCCACAGCCACCACAGCTGCCACTGGAGAGCTCACCTGGGCCCCGTCCTGCCTGGTGGCCTGAGGTCATCGTTTCAGCAGCACAACTCCTTTGGGCAAACTAGCTATCAAAGTCCTTTTGTTCCCACTTTCTGGGTTTTGGGTTGTTTTTTTTTTTTCTGGGGGGTGCAGGGAAGTGATTTAGTTTGGGTTTTTCAAACTGGAGGTGGAATTTARGATGCAAGAGCCTCCCTGATATRTTGTGTTTGTTTTTYCAMMRAAACGTAAGAATGGTTGCCATTTTGCATTTATTTGGTGATCAAGTTGGGCACTGTCTTTCAGAAGTTTTTTGTTTGTTAGGTGGGGAATACCCTCTTATGGATAAAACTCTCTCTCTTCTGTAAACTATTTTATTAATATTGATGGGAAATTACTGTGACTTTTCAGTAAATTGTGATTCTGGTTTAGAATCCCTCCTAATCCTCTGTTCCCCCACTCCACTATTGGAAGGGACAGAGGTAAAAAGGGACAGCTTGAGTGGGTTTAATTTTCTGKCAGGGTTTTAAACCAGCACAGTGAAGAAGAGAGAGTTCAGATACCCTGCTCCATCAATACACAAAATGCTAAGGTGATAATTTAGTGACTGAAGTGGACTTCAGTCTGTGCACTCTGCAACAACTTTCATATCCACATGAGCTGGGATGGTGTTTAGCAGCTGGTTTATGTCTGTGTTTACCAGGACCTGCCTTACATTTTTCTGCCCAATTAAAATTTTAAAATACACAAAACCCTTGGCAGCTATGATGTAGCAACAACATCTAAACACTTTATTTCAATTTCTTCTTGGTAAAACCTCTAAATATCAAAACGGGTAAGCTCTCTTCTATTGGTGACAGCAGACCTCACTGGTTGAAAATTAAGTGTCTACTATCTACTTTTTCCCTTCAGTTTTGAAAAAACTTGTTTCTTAAAAACACAAGCAAATAAGCAACAACAATCACAACCAAACCCCCACCCCTAGCCAAAAAAAGCAAACATAATGTTTCAAAGGAATATAGTTGTATAAGAATGTAARCTCAGTAAAGCCCACTGGTGTAAATCTTGCCCTCCATAGTTCATCTCAAGACCTGAGCTTGGATTCTGGCCATGGCACCTYRACATTGTTACAGAGTCTTACCTGGTTTGTCCATGACCGTGACTGTAGAACACAGTACATGCAGAACAGGACATTGTAACTCAGAGCAGCCTTACATATGTCAGAAACAAGTTTTACCTACCGAATTGCATTTTTTGGTGCACACAACCAACCTCATGCACTACAGCTTTCCTCATGCACTGCTGCTGGTGTACAGCAATGCAAGAGGAATGGCTTGACTTGAGCCTATGGTCTGCTAAGGAACTACAAAGGACTTCAACATATGAGCTTTGATGTTTTATTCCTCTTGGCATCTCTGCCTGTTTACTTGTCTTGCAGCCAGTTTCCTCCAGAGGAGTGACAGGTAACTCCCTTTAACATGTAACTGAGCTGCCCCAGGGATTCATGAGACCAGAAGAGAACAGTGATGCCCTCCCCTGCTCTTTYCTCTGATCTGCACAGGGAGGAGAGTTGAGGAGGCAGCAAAGGGAAAAAAGGAATACACCAGAAAATGGAAACCAGTTGTGACCCATCAGCCTTACAAGAAGTTTTGCTTTCACAATTAGTGAAGCTGCTTCATGAAGGGCTGGAGACTGACAGATGCCAGTCACAGGCAGCACCCAAACCTAGGGGACTTCTGCCCTGGAAAGCCCCACCAGCTCTGCAGATCTGCAGCAAGCTGCTGTCAGCTTGGGTAGCATTTCTACTTCTGAGCATCTGGCACCACAGGAGATGGCTACCTCTTGTCAGCTTCCATGAATATATATCTTCCTTGTTAAGAAGGCTGGAACTATGAGCACCCTCTACCCTCTGCCACTTTGYGTCAGTGTGAAGACTTGTACACATAATTAGGGTGATACAACACCCTAATTCCTCTGTCTCATCTACCAAAGATTTAGAKCCATCATTTATAGAATGCAACTTCTGCTTTAAATCTCATTGGTGTTCCAATGTAATGAAAGACTTTTGTTTGMTTTTGTTCGGCTTTATTAGAGCCCACTTAGGTTTAGGAGGTTCAAACAAGATTATTGAAGATCTTCTCCAAAGACAGTGAGTGTGAGTAAGCKAGCCCTATAATCTAGTACTCTMAATGCATCAGTTTTAATTAACAGTYGGAATTTACTCCTGAGTGGGAAATGTTTTCAGATTCTAAGGACTTCATAATATAAAAGCATTTTTCAGCTATTGTTCTTCCTGTGCTAGAATGCTTTCAGGAGGCAGAGCTGTMTCCTGGGCCCCAGAACCAAGGCAGATGAGATGGTCTGTTCCACAGCTGAAGTCTCAAAGCATGCAAAATTATAGCTCTGAGTATCCAGGTATCAACCATGAAAGATACTGCTAGAAATTGGAGGAAGCTAGCTGTGTAAGAGCTCACTGGACCTGGATAAGCCACAGTAGCTGCTCCCCTAAGACTCAGGTTTAGAAAGCTAGGAGGAAATGGCTGTATCCAGCCCTGAGCTCTGGTGCCTATGGGATACTCAAAAGAAAGCATGCTGAGTGCTTGAAAGAAGAGAAACTGGAGAARSAGGATTRGTTAGAAGTGGGATCAGATCTACARTCTGGGTCTGAAGACTGAGGCTRGCAGAGATTGAGRRGGGARGAAGAGAGTAAGAGGTAGATGAAGTCCTTGTGGGTCATATTGCTCTCAGTAGGATAAACATGGAAGTGCCTCTATATGGTGGCCCCAGCATCTCTCCTATCCTTGGCAGGTGGCACTGGACAAGTGCAGAGGCACCGACAGGTCCCAGTGCAGCTCACTGGCATATTCATATCCATATCCATCTTTTGGAAGTCTCTTCAGGACAATCAAAACCAGGGCTTGCCATAAGCAGCTGGGGTCCTGAGTACACTTATACCAAGGAGACCTACTCAAAGCACTGTTTGGGGAACAGAACACCAATCCCAAATCCACAGCTTTACACCGTCTTGCCAAAACAATCCCTTTCCCTCTCTCCATTTCCCATGATCCTTTCTATCCCTCCAGCTGAGGTGTCCTCATTTTCCCATGGTGACCCAGCTACCTTCCCTCACTCCATCCCTTCCTCCCTTCCTTTTTCCCTCCTTCACTCCCAGTAATATAGCCTGCAAATCTTCTCCAGCAGCACAAAGGCAGCACAGCTGGGGTAGCTTCAAGCTGTGTTTCCACTTCTATCWGGTCAGATGAACAAATGAAATTAGGCAAAATTAGATAAAATTAAATTAATTACCTTCATGTTGAAGGTCAATAGTGACACTTCTCTGCAGCCCTTCATGACTAATAATTCTCCCTAAATTTGCAGAAAATCCAAGACTTCGAAGTTTCTCTGCTGTTCACAGTTTTTTAAAATTTTCTAATTTCTTGGGCATGTTAAACAGATCTGATGGTAGCTTATCCTTACTTTCCTCGATGTGCACACAGTGTAGGGATACTTACAAGGAACTATAACACACAAGGAGAACACAATTCAAATTGGGTTTCTAGATTTTCTTGTGGGAGACCAGAGTATSCCTCTGGGTCTCCTGGATGGGCAGCAGCCAGGACGGGGGGGTTGGGCTCCCACAGCCTGCATGAGAGATAGCAGTGGCTTTGATCTGACACCTTGGAAAAGGCTGCCAAAGATGTCTGAGGATTTGGATGACATGAGGGTTTGATTGTTGTGTTTTTTATTAAATTACTGGGTGTGGAAATATTAGTTTTAGATTTTTCTGTATAGCTATTATGGGGCAAAGATGGAGGCAGATCAATGTGATAAAGTCACATTTTCCTGTCTTTCTCTTCCTCTTCCTCTTCCTCTTTGCAAAGGGTGATTGTTTTTTAGGATTGGGTAAAGGTGTGATTTCACTGTGTGACTTGGATTTTAGTTATTGGATTTTAGAGGAAAACAATGTTAACGTAGTTTAGAATATAAAAACCCATGTGCTGTTCCTGGGCGGAGAGAATTCACTTTTCCAGCTGCTTGTGAACTTCATGCTGGTCTGACTGAACCTAGAGATAAGACTTCTAAAATAAACATCTTCAAACTGCAACCCAAAAGCTCTCTAATTCCTTCTTCCAAGCACGGGCATTGAGAAAATAGCCCTTCACCACCATCCGGGTTATCTCAGAAGAGATATCCCAGCATTTCTCTTTTTATTATTACTACTTCTGAGAGTGCTTTAAGAAAAAAGAAAAAGGCTTGCAATATTTCCAAACAGACTTTTCTGGTTTCACAACTGCATTTTCAACTTTCGAGACCGAGTTTAAGTCAGGAGCCCTCAGGATTAAAGTGACAGCRTGAAATTCAGAGGAGAAACAATTACAAATGTGACATCAAGTGGAGATTATAAATTTGTTTGTACTTAAAGTTGTTCCCTCAGTTTTATAACWGGAAAGGTAAGCTACTGTGGTGACACTTGAAAAGGATGTGAGGAATGAACATGCACCCTCAACTCACAAGAAACTTGGACAGTTCTGTCCTCACTTCTCTGCTCATTCAGCAGAGAGCAGGCAGGGGTATGGCTAGAGGAGAATCTGGATTATTTCTAGTCAAGCTGCTGACAGTGACATAGGAGAGAATATATCCAAGACATGAAAGTTGTTCCAGGATACTTCTGTCACTCCTGACACAGAGACTTTCTCAGCTGTATGTGCCTTCCTGACCATCCACCTCCACCATCCAGCATGGTGTCAATTACAAAAATGAGTCCTGCTCAGTGATCAACGGACAGGGCTGAGAAAGCAGCATGATCTTCAGAACTGAAGAATGACTCCTGTCCAATCTAAGTTGTTGACTGAGTTGATTATTATATTTCATAAATCACTTATTTTTGATCGGCTTTTGGAATTCCATACCCAAGGAAGAACTTTTATAACCAATGAAGCGCAGTTCAGTATGCAGTGACTCTGCATACTGAAATTTTTGCCTGCTGGGAGTAGGACAGTKTGCACTGTTGATGTAGGTCACAGTGACCTTCCTGCAGTGCCTCAGTCACTCCTTCTTCCTCATTATAACCCAGCTGCAATTTTTTTCCATCTTCTCTGAGAACCAGGGGCAATACCTGCTGTGCAGAGCTCTTTTTTAAAAGATACCAAGATTAGTTCTTAGGAACTGTCTGAAACACACAATAAATCTGTCCACACAGAATGATTTCATTGGAGCTATTTTAACTCTGATCTTGAAAGACCCTTCTAAACCTTGCAGGAATTTACTACATAACAACATAAATTATGTGCAGCTGCWGTTGCAATATAGTGACTTATGCTGACGTCCTAGGATCAGTAACTGATCCTAGATCAGTCACTATAAACAATACTTCAGCATGGGGAAAAAAATGCCTGTACAAAAATAAAGGTGAAAACTGGCCCTGTAGCTGATTTTCCCTACTCATAGAAATTATCTACAGCACCTTCCATGCTTGCAGAAGCTCCAAAGAYAAAATCCAGAGAGGCAGCCCAATTAGCTGTGAGACTCAATTGCTTTGAGACAGATAATCTTGAATAGTCATTGAAACTAACGGCTTAAAATTTGGCCAATAAGATAAAGAAATGAAGGTGTCAGTATTTTTAAGAGTTCTTAAGTAAGAGTCAGCTTACTCTTCTGGCTAGTGGAATTAGCAGGTCAAATGTTTCAGATATGTGATTGAGATTATTCCTCAAAGCAGCAGCCACAGGATGTCAACCAAGGCATGGACTTGTGAGGCAGCCAAGGGGCCACGTATCAGAAGCAGTGCTCAGCATCACCATGCTCAGCTGGGGCAAGAGCTCCAGCAGTACCCACCAAGGAAACCTGCTGCACCTAGGCAGGACAGAAAGATGGGTTAGACTTATCTTTGTGTTAACTCCAGCATGAAATAAGAGCCGTGACTCTACCTCCCTTGGTCACTGTGATGTTTCCAGCAGAATTGAAAGTGCAGGATTTCTGCTGCAGACATGTAAAGGTAGATAGATGTGAGTGGCCCTGAAGGGGAGTGGGGGGGGAGGGAAAGGCATCAGTGGCCATGCAAGAGGGCTCCAGAAGATCTAAAACTGTTGTGCATAGGTGTGTGCAGAGATACAAGCCTATCTGGGACCTCAACATTCCATTCTTAATATTCACTGACYGTCTATGAAACATGCTTGGTCTAGCGATAGGAGATTGTTCAGGGGCATGATGAGAAGCTAGTCCTAGTGTCCTGGTTCTGTCCAGGACAGGGCTAACTTTGCAGCAGCCAGGAGGAGCACAGCCCAGACCCTGAAGGTCTCCATACCACCTTACACCATGTCCTGGGGGAATGGAGTGGGGCAGTGTTTTTCCAGTTCTGTTGGGGTGCATGGTCACAGTATCAGGAAAATTAATCCATAAACATCAGAGGTTTATGTCCATAAATGAGACAGAGGAGTCCTGTAACTTTATTAGAATAAAGGGAGAGGCCATAGGGCATTCCCCTGGAGTCTCTCAAATTTTTAGAGTGTTATAAATGAAATGTATAAAATGTTTGGTAATAAATTAATAAAATAATTGATTACAAAACCACATGACAAAATGCCAGGATGCCACAGACAAAAGACAGAGCCGAGCCCAGGATGGGCGCTGGGTGAGCCGCGGGTACGGCCTCTATCTCACTGTACCCCCCAGTTCACGGGGTGTGCTCCGTGGTGTCAGTTTTTAGACAGTTTTTTGGGCTGAACCTCGAGTTGCAACAGTTCTTTTCTTTCTTGGTCTTTCTTTGCATATTCATGTTAGTTCTTTTCAGCGCTGCTGGTCTGCTGAATAGCTTTCTGGGCAGAGATAGGTCCTTGATGAGATTCCCGAGAACTTGTATTCAAGTGTAAAAGTCCCATATCCCTGGCATCGATGTTAATCATCTTGAAAACTTGTCTCATCACCGGTCCCATATCCATCTGTCTTGTGAGTCCACGCGTCTTTCTGTTGCAAATTCCTGTCTCTGGCTTTACTGGCAAGGGTGATACAATCTCCGTATGTAAATTCAAAACTGTGATATATGCCCCAAAATAATTCATGTTTCCTTTGCTGTATTAAATGTTATAATATATGATTATAATATATATAGTTATAATATATGATCACATAAACCAAAGTTTAACTCACTGTGAAATTCTGGTTGGGAATCTTGGAATGTACATCCCAAGATTGTATCACTGTATCACAGTAAGACCGGAGACCAGGATTTGCAACAGAAAGATGGTGGACCAATATTGGACCGGACAGGTGGTGGGAGCAGTTGCCAAGACCATCAGCACYGATGCCGAGGATAACTTGTGAATGGAACTCCTTGGAAATCTCATCAAGCACCCAGAAAACTATTCAAGTCCAGAAAACTACTCAGCAGTCCAGCAACACTGAAAGGATGACAGTATGAATATGCAACGAAGGCTGGACATTGAATAGACTGTTGCAATGTGGCCTCTGGGCAGAAAAACAGTGTAAAAAATGGCTCTGCTGACCAGACTTTGTGAACTGGGGGTGTGCAGTGCGATAGAGGCTGTACACGCAGTTCACCCAGCACCCATCCCAGGCTCGGCTCTGTCTTTTTTTTGTGGCATCCTGGCATTTTGTCATTCTATTCTGTAATAAATTAGTTTTGTTTCATTAATTGGGTGTTTTATATGTTTAATTTATAACACAAACCCTCCATGATTTTATTCCCATTGAGTACAGCAAGAGAAACCTGAGTTATTTTACTCACATATTATACCATTTAATACAGCAAGAGAAACATGAATTATTCCCAGTCATATATTACATGAGGATGCAGCCTCCATTTTATCCTAATTTCCCTACTGCAAGTCCCTCTCTCATTCCCATTGGCTGAGGTACTTGAGAAGTACAGACTTCCTGAAACGCCTAGGACCCCCTTCTTATGTACCTCCTCCCCCCTTTTTCTTTTCCTTKTGTCACTCAGTGGAATTTTTTATGGAATTTATGGTTCTTCCCGTTGTTTCTTTCATCTGTCAGTATCCAATTTTATTTATCAGCAGACCCACAGCTTGTTTGTAAAGACAAGTCCATTATTCCTTGCAAGAAGGTGCCAGGTTTAACATCATGAGCAAGGGTGAAATGACCCTTACACATTAAAAAAAATCCAGCTTATATATGTTTATCTTTCATGGTAACAACGCCCTGCAGAGTAGTGGGATGATAGGGGTGAGATAGGGAAGATCTTGAGAGCAATCATCTGTCATGGGCAGAGTGGGAGCTTCAGACAAAGTTTATTGGAGTTTTTTAGAGAAGCCCTCCCACTGAGCTATGAGGTGCAAACACGACACCTTTGATTTCTAAATTCCTTCTCAGAGATGAGTCTAGGTGCAGCTGGGTYCCACTGTTGTCCCTAAAAGCCATATTCMTCACCCAGTRTGCAGTAAGCCAATCTTAYRCACAGAGCAGAGGTGCTTGTTTATTGCGCAATTGTGCAAAGGGGGTGCTACGTGGTAAATCCACAAAGCTAGCCTAGCAAAACCACTCAAAATTTTATATTTTATATACATTTTTGAAAACAAGGAAATCGTAATTCATTGGCTAACAGTTGCCTAGTTTCCTTATTAAATAGTATCTACCTTCAATTAGTTGAGTGATTCTCTCACTTCTGATATTAATTAGTCTGTATGCTCAGTCTTCTTCTTTTCCTTGTGAGTCAGTGGGTTTCTTTTCACAGTGGTCTGTGGGTTGGTGGTTGCAATCTCACACGGCTAGAATCCGGCTAGAATCCCCTTCTAACCAGCTGGCTCAGTGCACACACCTCTCACTGAGCTTCCTCGTTGTGGCAGGAGCCTGGGGCAAGACGCTGTGAACTGGTGCCAATTCCTTGCATTACAAAGGGCATGGAGACCTGTGGTGCCAGCCAGGTGACAAGAGCCACAGCAGGACTGACAACTCACTAGGAAGACCCCAGAATATGTGTGAAGGGTATAAACACTCACTCACTCAGGTAGCCCTTTGTTCATGGTCCCTCCTTTGAAGTTATGAGGTTTCTCAAACAAAGCAAGACGCTGTTTCTCAACCCCCCTSCTCAGTCTTTGCAACTCTGGGCAARTTGTCAACTRTTTCTGACTCTYGAGATGTCATARTCTTAGCCCCAGTYTTTGTCAACAGTTTACCATTTAAAGGATTATATATGGAAGTGAATCTTCATGCAACTTTGTCCTGCAGGACAAGCCAGATGTGTTYATATTGAAATAAAAAATTTCTTATGATAATTATTAGATGAAAATATCTTAATCGATATCTTAATGAAATCTTAATGAAATACTTTCCTACATGTCATACGTGGCTATAACTACTGGTATGGTATAGTGTGCCATTTTTGGARCAATATTGAAACCAGTATATGAAATCAATTCTATTGAGATTGCTGTTTCTCACCCATATCAACATTAGCCTCGATGAGTAACCTTGAGGATAACCTTGAGGTCCCCTCTCACRGGAGGAATCTCCACACACTCCAAGGAGGAGTGTGTTAAAAGACCCTGCTGGTAGRAGGTGGCACTGGGCTTTCATAGTTCTTCAGAGTCAGTCATATATCCCAGGCCCAGCTGACTCAGCTGAACARGTTGTCAGTAGTGTCRCTTGTTTGTTCCTTTGTCAGGTRCTTTATCAGGTCTGCCMAACCTCRTTTCACTATCAGGATGTTCAGMTTTGGGCTTCATGAGTCAGGTTGTTCCCGGCATTCTTCAACACCAAAAGGGACTATGACATCCCCTTCTTCATTTCTTCATAACTGATGGCTTTGCTAAAAGGGTGTTGTTCAAGTTGTTTCCACCCCATTCCTGGCAGAGCATACTGCTTAAAAAGAAGAGTAAGAGCAGAAGTTTTACAATTGAATGAGACTGTCACAAGCCGTTTSTTTCTTTTCCTCTTGGAAAAGGAGGAAGTGATTGTTTGTGGGGTTTGTTTTGGTTTTGGTTGTGCCTGGAGTAAATATAACCCCAAAGAATTGTATCTAATGACAAACACRAYCCAATAAAAACMGGAATAAAGAACATGAAATCCAGCCAAAAAGCCTGTATTTGTCTTCATTGGGGCAATCCACAGAGAAAACAGAGAAGCTGAAAAYWGTTATGAAATCTAGCAATAGATACTGGACTGTGAATACCAGGGAATGAACTTAAGAATTACTAATTGAATAACCCACATTTGACCTTTCTGGAATATATCCTTAGCTTATTGCTCTTTTAATGGATACCACTGTTTCACACATTATTTACAAAAAAAAAAAAAAAAAAAAAAAAACAAACCAAACCAAACCAAACAATCAAAAAAAACCCAAAAAAAACCCACAAAACAAACCCAAAAACCAGACAGTACTGATGATCAGGAAATCTTAACTTCTGAGAATAAGAAAAATTTGGAATAAATATAATAATAATTTATCCYGTCTATACATGGGATAATCTCTTTCATGCTAAAAATTGCTCAAGAAGTGGAAATTTTTTAAGAAAAAACACATCACACTTAGAAAATTAATTGAAAGCCTTATGTTGCATTAGAAAATTGTATTTTCCAGTATAGGGTGTATCTCTTTTTAGCTATTTCTAAGCAGTTATAGCAAGAATTTAAAGATACCATTTTTCTTAACRATTAAAATATATTGTTACTGATATACCATCTTTTTAAAATTATGTAAAATTCAGACTTGTACAACAGTGGAGAAGGGAAAACCTTTTTTTAATCCCTACCAAGAGGAGAAGCAATGTACTCCTAATGAGTATTGCTATGGACTTGCTTTAAATTCATTTGTACAGGAAAACACTTGAATGTTGTAGTGTCATCTGTCACAACCCGGACATTAGAGTAAATATTAATGAAATAAAATAGAACAGTCTATCCCAAAGCAGATAGGCTTAGAAGACAATAGGGTAAAGGACCTGGTTTCTTAATTAGTGACTGAAACACCTTGGTTTTAGGYGTCTGGCTGGGTGGGCAAGTCCCAGGCCTCCTAAGGGTGTGTGGAGGTTTGGATTTGCTGCTGCYCCTGTGAGTGCCCAAGTGCTGGGCTTCTGGCACCCAGCACTGCCCAATGAGCCCTTCTGCTCCATTTTCCCTGCGAGTCAGGCAAAGAGTGCTGCTCATGGCATCTGTAACAAGCTGCATTTTCAGACAGATGGGGTCCCACATATCTTGTACCTTAGAAAATTATCTGGGGAGCTGTTAGAGCTGTTGTATAACCGTGTGTTTCTGAAGCCAGCCCCTGCATGGCAGGATCCAGCACACATGTGGCGAGGAACAGATGGGCTGCTTATATGGCATGTGTGAAAATAATGCACAACTTGTCTAGACAGGGATTAAATGGAGACAGGCACAATTCTCAAGGAAGACATGCTTGAATTTCCCATGCTGTTTTCATGATCGTGCACTTCTAACAGGAACGTAGGCAGCTCTAAAAATCAGGTTTCTTGGATGCTTTCCATTTACTGAAACTCCTCTCAACAGCATCATTGTGTTCTGCATAGATAGTTCTGTCTACTGAGGCAAGTGGCATCCTGTACTTGTACCTTTGTTTTGATTTACCTAGTTATTCATTCTTACTTTAGTATTTTATTCTTCARCAATTTTGTAGCAGAATCACAGAACAGGAAAAGTTGAAAGGGACAGCAGTGGGTCATCWGGTCCAAACTCCCTGTTCCAGCAGGGTCATGCCAGAGCACACTGCATGGAATTGCAGATGGTCTCCAGTGAGGGAGATGMCATAACCCTGCTGGGCAACCTGTTCCAATGCACAGCCACCCACACAGCACAGTAAAGAAGTTCTTCCTCAGCTATGCAGCTCAGAAATATTTCCATAGGCCACAAAGTCACCAAGAACAAAAATATATGTTTTTAGTGTGCTTTTCAGTAGTGACCCATAGAAATTGCCAGTTAAATTTTTCCAATGTTATTTTCAGACAGTTTGTATTTATAAAGTGGGAAGACTTGGAAAGGAGAATAAGCAATCCACCCGTTTGTGGAAAAGTTCAGAGAAGCACAAACATAAATACAGTATGGCTTGCTCAGAGGTGGACCCCAGATTTTTGCAAGCTGGGACATAAACCAAAGAACAATGTGCAAGAAAAATCCCACAAAACATAATGAAATCATCTCATGACTTTTTTATACAGCTGGGCATGGGAGGAGGTAGTCACAGGGAGGAGCATAGGGACAGATGAGGTGCTGTTGGTGGAAACAATGTGATGGCAAGGCCGCMATGTGGAGACCACAGGTTCCTTGAGCCTCAAGATTCCCCAAATCAGCAGGAGTCCACTGTTGGGGTCAGGCCACAGATTCTGGAGAAACCYTCAGGAGGAAACACCAGAGAGAGTCTCTCRCACAGCATCTAATAATTTACACACAATTACTGTGGGAAAATGTCTGGGGACCCTGAGGACAGGTAAATGGGGATACAATTAGAGGAAACTGAGGAGCTGTACTGGCATCTTAAGCAGGGTCATATTAGTGAAGTTACTGCAGTAGTTTGTATATATGTGCATACACATTCAAACAGTGCAAAATGCAACATTTTGGAGCTTTCAGTTCAGGACATTTTTGATAAAACAAAGAAGACAACAGTAGTATAATTTACAGATATATAAGATAACTATTCCTATACGTCAGACTGCTAGGTCTTCTGAGATGGGRTAGTTTACTGGGTTTTTTATTTACTGAATGACTAGACAACTATTCCAGTTAGACTTTAGGACTTCCTATCTGAAGGGTATTAGCTCCACTTAAGTAGGAAATGTTGCCTCAGTTATCTTAGATGGACATGTTGTCATCATATTTTTCAGTGATGAGCAGGACACGCCTTGCTCAAAATAATTTGTTGCTTCAGTCAATGCTTAGGAGTGGAAAGCACTTGAAATAATGAAGCTCAGTGCAGTGAGTTTAAGTCCTTTTCAAAGAAATTCTATTTATTTAACCCTTCCAACCCTCGCTGGTCCTTATGGCAGGCAGCTATGGGAGYGAACAGCATCAGGCAGAAAGGTCATCACTGGCCAACCATCCGGTGGGAAAGGAATGGCTCTGGCTTCAAGAATTCCTGGTGTTCCATGAGGACAACTCTTCATTTAGATGCTGTCTGTATGGTTCAACTCAGCTGTTGGTCTGCTTACTGCTGACATTCCTCCCATTTATTGCAAGAATGGGATCACAAAAATTTTAGAAATTGCAGTACTTGCAGCGGTTGAGGTAGAGCCAGTTTTATGGAGATCTCTGTTGGTCAGCACTTTACTGGCATTACATCTTTGCAAGATACTCCTACTGTGTCTTTAAGAGATACACGTATTATGTCTTTGAGAGACTCAGTGAGTCACTCTCAGTCTCAGTCATGAGGAATTACTCTCTTGGTAGCCATGGAGAAGAGCAAATAATGTAGGTTAAAGCTCAAAATACATGCATGTAGCCATCTCCACAGAGACACCAGACATGGTCGTGTTCTTCTAAAATATCTTGAGACACAAAAAATGTCAACATGAGCAAGCTTATTTTCATTGGTGGAAGAAGCAAGAGTTGACTCAGAGAAATGTTTTGTGGGATGTAATTGAAGGAAGCAATTTGGTTTGCAGTTGTTGGTAGGAATTCAATACATTTGGTTCAAATACATTGCAATCAAAAAACACAGAATATTTTGTTGCCAATAGAGTAAAACAAACTAGATAGAAACTGGAACAGAGTCCAGGAAAGAGGAAAGCATAAYGAATAATCACAGGGGAGTCTAAGAGTACTGTATATGAAAAAATAGAGAAAGTTGCCAAAGAAAAGGGGAATTTGTTCATTGCCCTCATGCTGGATGAATATAGAAGCAAAAAGACTTTTCAAATCCCATCCCCATTTCAGAACAGAGCCAGAGTTGATTTATCAAAAATATTAGTTTTCCTCATGACTCAAAAATGACGGTTAGGAGTCTCTTAGGAAACAACTCTGAGTGTACTAATTTTGTGACATTCTTCCGTTTATAATTCTGGAAGTTTGGGCTGAACAATATGAAGCCTAATAAGAACTATGCAATTTTATTTAGGGAAATAAAAAACTCCTGTGAAAATCAAGAAGGCTTGTTGTACTCATACATACTGYGCCACAGCATCCTGTGCTTTTAACTGGTTGTTGTTTAAACTGATGGAATGTGTAAATATAAATTAATACTTTTACTGCAAAAAAAAAAAAAAAGAAAGAATGAACATATATAAAATGTACAGTGTAATGAAGAGAATGTTACTTGCAATGAGCYGGCATTCCTATGGCATGGAATACTTAAGTTCTTGTTAATGACAGATCATCAGCTTGTGAAGATCAGAAAGACTGTGTAGTCAATTCAGACAGATTACTAAATAGGCATCTCACGGACACTTTTCCCTAAAATCTAGRATATTTAATCTACTTAGCACATGCCAAAAACATTTCATTGTAATTTCACTCCAAAAAATGTTGATGGTTGATTCCTCTAAGCTTGTGCAGACTGCTGACAATGGTGACCCTTTCATGTTGTTCCTACAGAAGGTCAGCAAGGCATAACCAAAGGCAGTGAAAAGCCTTCTCTGCTGTTCAGGGAGAAGTGACAAATTCCCATTCCCATCCATAAACACTGCTGGGACATCTGGGGTAACCAACTCTGGGTGCAAAGTACAGTAGGGAGGGYCATGTTATTTTTTGCTACCTGACAGTGAATTTCTAAAGTTGTGATGATAGAGAATAATAGTATTCCAGGCAGAAAATTACRCATGAACTCATTTATTGTTTAAACACATCTTTATAATTTGATCAAAATTCTACATAGGAAATTTGTAAAGGATGGGATTTGTTATTTTTAGGGTTTATTTATACTGTCCCAAACCACTTCATATCAGGTGGTGGTTTTATCTTCCTTATGTAAAACGACAGTGAGCACTGATGTGCATATCCACTAAGGAGAACRTGTCCTGCATAAAAATGCCATTTATCATATATTAATTCAGATGATTGCTTGAAGATGTCTAAGAAGGTTTCATTGACTGCAACAAGAGAGAAGGAATRGAAAAACTCACTACAAATTCCTCCAGAATATTGCTATTTTTATTGTATCTCATCTTGGCTTAACCCTAAAATGTGCGTTGGCCTGAATTCAGCTAAGAGAAGTGTCATTCTCACTTAGTTCAGAAGGGGATTATCCTGCTCACTGCCCACATCCAGGCAGGTGCACAGTCTAGGGATCTTGATAGATGGCAGGTTATTTAGGTCTTTGCAAGGTAGCAGCACAGTAGACAATCCCCTCTGAATACTAATTACGTGAGCTGCAAAGCACTGGTAACGATGGATGTGGACAGCAGGCTTTCTCAGCATGTGACAGTCCACTTTTAATAAATAAGCAAAACCTGCAGCCTTGTCCACACATATTATTGCTAATCTCAGCCAAGTACCACGGGTCTGTTTCAGGTGGGAAAAATGTGGATTTGAGGTCCTGGTGCAGAATGACTTACGTAGAAGTGAATGTATTAGTGTACAGAAAAATCTTACAGCATCATGGCACTCACACTTGATTTCTWACAAAATGTTGCCCTCTTCCCAGTAGGCACAACCATCAATTTTGGACAAAATAATTGTTGGCAGTATTTTGTCATTATTCATTTCTTTCTACCTGTAAACAAAATACAGGCCAGCTTTCTATGTGTTAATAAAATCAAATAAGAAATGAATCAGTACACCAGATCACTGCAGCAGTTAAAGGCAGAGAAATGCTTTTTATGGACTCTATTCCACACCATCATTTGGCATTAGAAATCTAATAAAGCATCAGAAAGATCTACTGTAAAMCTTAGATTAAAAGTGAAGAATATGGACTTTTTACCCATGTTGACTTCTTTTTGGTAAACTAATTGGTAGGTCAGTCATTCTTCATCCAGAATCAAAAATCATGCATGTCCTAGGGAGTATGATTTTACATGTTCTTAGTGTTTAGAAATATGACTTTCTAAGAAACAGGATCTGGAGGCTAGCAGGTGAGTGTCATGAAGATTAGGTGTACTTCAGCACCCCAGCCCTTATGACCAGTGATAAAGAACATTATTTATTCATATGGTGCTTTTTCCTACACAACTTGCCAAGAGGCTTTTTAAGAGAGGAATGATACTAGTGTATAGCATCTTGCATCTGAGTTGTTCTGGGTCACTAGTATTACACCTGATGTACCATTACCACTAACCCAAAATATCAGAGAGGAAAGATACTACATCCTTAAACCCCTCAAAATACAGTTAAAGTATAAATACATGCAACCCATATTGCAGCACAAGAAAAAAAAMCAAAAAAGGACTGCTCCTGTGGTGTATAGTTTTTATTGTCCTATTGAAGACAAYGTGATTGACTAATAGATATTTTTTTGCCATGACCAGGCACTCATGGCATGGCTCTGTCCATCATCAGCTAAACAGTACACACCGGTCATCTTCCAAGAGTATACAAAAATGTGAACACTGAGGTAGTTGTCAYTCATTGTAGCTACTTGTAAGTGTTTTTAAATACAAATGAGTACTTTTTAATGTATTTGTTTCATGGACTGTAGTCTCCATTTCTGGGATGCATAATACATCATATGATTTTCAACAACATCACTCATTAGCCCTTTTGATATATTTGAAAATGTTCCCATTAATTTCATCAGACCAAGATTGCTTTTCTTCTATGTGTAATTAACTCCTTGACCAGCTGTTGTCAAGGGTTCTTTGAGAAAAAGACAAAAAGAGCTCATAATAAAAGAAAAATCATTAAACCTAACTCCTAATTTCCTGCTAATGAATGCATTTCTCGTGGTTACTTTCAAGAATGGAGAAAATATCAATAGGAGAAAAAGCACATCTGACATAAGTAAGAAACAAAGGAAGTACWTTTTTGAAAGAAAAGTCTTTAAATATCTAGGTAGTGTAAGTAGGCAGGGAAATGTTCAAGTATTGCTTAAATGAATTTTAACACTTTACTTTTTATCCAATTATTCCCTAAAGTGTTCTGACACTTTGAACTTCTTACATCTGGCACTCAGAGTTGAAATGCGCTATGACAGACTGCAACTGATGTTGACAGAATTCCTGATTTCACTTGAAATGAAAAGGCAAAGACAGCTCTGAAAAAGCAAACAAGTCAAAAGAAGAATGAATGAGATTAGATGACACAGATAAGAATAAACAGAAAAAGGCAGTGTGTAATTACAGGGCTTGGAAGGATTGGTGGAAGTGAAATGATGGAAAGGGTATTTGGGCAGTGAGAACATTTGCAATGTGGTTAGGAAGTATCATGAGAAGAACAYGGGTATGAGAGGATAAAGGCAGCTTGCCCAGTTTCCTTAGTTTAGGAACCTGTTGGAAGGTCTTATCATGCTGTAGGAGAGAGCTATAACTCAGCACAAATATGTAGACTTGAATCCCCATTATATCCCACATTCTGCACACAACAGTCCAAAATAAGAAAAACAAATATTCACTATGTTGTTCCATGGGGACTAGCAGAAGGAACAAATCTCATTGGAGAAGTTTATCATCCTGTAGTTACCAGATGCACAGAACAGCAAGGACAGTGGCCTATTAATCTTGAAAAACCAAATCTTCCTATGCAACCATGAGGTGTGGAAAACCTTTTGAGTAAAACAGTAATTTCTGGCTTCMTTACAAACGCCATAGAAGAGTGGATGCTGAGGAGACCTCTTGCATGTAGYGCAACCAACTGGGGTTGCTCCTAGAACAGAAGATCCATGTTTGTTTCCTCAATGCTAGATACTTYGGCTTTTTATATAATTCCAAACACCTGCCATAAATAATCTGGAAAATTAGGGTGACTCTTTGCAGGTAGAGGTGTCGGATTGATGCCTCATACTCTCAGCACAACTATCAGACAACCATTATGTTTTTCAGTTCTCTGCACATCCAGTTCTTGTCCAGCAGAAAACACAGCACRAAGTGGGGAAACACAAGCAAACGCTCTTAGCCAGGTTTCATCTGTATATGCATAAATATACATACATATATCATATAATTTCACATATTTAATGRAAAATAAACTGCCTTGATAGATCTTTGCTTCAACATAAACATKGTTTATTATGTTTATGATTCTGTGATTCTGTGTTTTTTATTATGAAACATTAACTTTTTTCCACTTGAGTATATTCCCATTAAAAATGACATCAATTAAGATCACCATGCCAAGCAAATCATCTTACTTTTTCATCATCAGCAGCAAATCATCAGACTTTTTCTCCTCATTTGACTATACTTTAGTCTATCTTTTTTTCGGCTAGTCTATGTTTTCTAAATTTCTGCTTTTCMAGCTCAAGTTCTTCTACTACAATTGTTGCGGGGTTAGCTGACCACTATTGTTGGGGGGTTAGATCTGTTTCTTTTTTGTTCTTTAAGAATTTTTTCCCTCAAGTTGCTAAGACACTAACGATCAAGTACTTGTCAGTACCTAACCAAAGACAAGAGAGGTCAAGGAARAGAAGGCAGAACCTGGCTACAGCTGGTTTTTCTTCTTTTTTTTTCTGGGAGGTCCCCTTGAAGGGAAAGGAACCGCGAGATTTGGGGACAGCAAAGGGGCGGGGGCAGGGGTCTGGGTGTTCGGCACTCGGGTCCTTGGCACTTTGGAGAGAGCATGCCCAGGCTGTTCGCTTGCTGCAGAAGGAGTTTTCACTGTCACCACTGACTCCGCTCCTGGGAAAGCTACCACCATCTGCTTGTGTGCCTGGGAATTCTGAGCTCGCCTCCTGCCCTGTTGGAGTGGGCCCGGCCCTGTCCCGCCATCGCTGTTTCYCCTACACTGCTTTGAGGCTTTTGGCTAAGCTGTGACCTCACACCCCTGCCTGGCTGGGGCATCCCTGCTGTTCCAGCCACCMCTGYGGAACTTCCCATCTACCTCATCCACCAGCCCGGGATTCTGYCATTCCAGCTTGATGCCTCAGAGCTGTGGGGATCAGACTACCCCCGGCTTTGTGGAGCAAAGCCCCATGATGTTCTTGGTTCTGTTTTATTATTAATGCTGTAGCTGTTTGTTTGTTTGTTTGTCTGCTTTGTTGTATATAAAAATCAGTAAACAAAACTGTTACTCCTCACATTTTTTTGCCTGATGAGATGGGCGACATTCAGAGCCCTAAGATTGGAATGTTGTGTTGAGATATCTAGTTGTGTATGGTAAAAGGTTTTTTTTAAGGGGTTAGACTGTCCCAGGTTTTTTTTCTGTACCCCAAGTTTCCCTGTACCCCGGTTTTGAGATTTGTACCCCAGTTCTAAAGTCTGTACCCCAGTTCTAAGATCCCCTGAAGTCGGGAGGTGTTTGTCTCCTCCCTGGAGCACTGAAGGTGGGGGGGGGTCCCTTCCCTACTGCTGACGAGACCACTGATGGAGCTGCCCGCCTCCCCCCCTACCCCGGCATGGCGGGGGCCAGCCGCGCCGGCCCCTACCCTGATGAAAAACCGTCCTGGTTTTTCCCTCCAACATGGTGAAAGCCGAGTCCCGGTTTTTCCCTCCGATGCGGCAAAAGCCAGTTTTAACTCCCAGTATGGCGCGAGGGCCGAGCCCCGTCGGCCCCTACCCCGGMGCCTTGAAGACAGGGTCCCAGTTTTCCCCAGYTGGCTCCCTCTGGTCCACGGTACTGGCTCCAGCCGCYCTCCCCTCCCCACCGCGGGGAAGAATAACCCCCCTGCTGGGTCCCGGGTTTTCCCCAKCTTGTCCCCGCCAGTCCGCTGGACTGCTCTGGTTATGCCCCCCTGGTGTCTGCAGCTGYCTCAGCCTCTGCACTCCTATCATTGGCCATGGAGTCCGCCATGGAGTCCCGGTCTGCCGCCGCAKGTCGGCATGGCCCACTCCGATGGGCCCCATGTGCTTCAGCCATTCCCACCACTCCTGCCAAGGTGAAGCTGCCTCCCATTTCYRCCTCCCAGATGCCTGTTGACCACTGCCCCGTATGGAGATGACCGGAGCTCCCATGGTGCCTCTCTACACCTGGAAGTGTGATCCAGAGCAAAAACCCTCAACTGCAAYGAGCCTAATCAAAATTAGAGAATATAAAGGGTACCAGCATAGGGACAGGGCCCTGGTGCATGTATAGATACCGCTTGCCCCCACACCCCYGCCTTGCCATGATCTAAAAAGGACCTAATAAAGATGACATCCCTAGACGACCCRAGCTAAAATCAAGTTTCTACRGCTCCCGTGARGTTGGATTCCTGGACYTGYACTCCAYGGCAGGCCTGAAGTACACCTCCTCCCTGGTGGAGCAGCRGCGTAGGCAAAATCCCTGAAACCCCTTGAGCCATCTCTTCTGATTTTTAATAAAGGTTTATGAAGGAGTAAAAACACTCTCCTGCCCTGTTTATTTGTATCACCTGAAAGCCCCTTAATTTCAAATTTATAATAATTTGGGGGGAGGGGGTTTGCATTCTCTATTGCAAGGGGGGGGGGCTTCAGCTTTTCCCTAGCAGTTACCTGTCTTTCAAACCAAGACAACTTTTCACACAAAAGCAACTTCTTACATTAGTTGATYAAAGTAAGAATGCTGCAAAGTAACAGACAACGATTGGTAATACTTACTCTGCTACTGTGTAACTGGTAAATTTGCTTTTAATAGCTTTGCAAGTAAAATGATTTTTATATTCCCCAGAAAATTTACTTACCTGAATTGAATTATGAGGCTGCTGCCAGATTAGGTCCTCCTATTGGCAGRGACCATAGGCTGAGATAACAATTTACTGAAATGCAATGCAGAAAGGAACAATAGACACCTAGGAGCAGAAGCAAGCTTTATTAAAAATATTAATTTTAATAACAAAAAGGTGCTTTACATATAGAAAAGGTGCTCTGGTCAGGCTCAGCTGGGCTTGGGCTCAGCTCCACGGCTTGKCTTCASGCATTGCTTCCTACCTTGGGGCTGMTTTTCAGCACATCTTGGAGCTGYGTTGCCACTTTTTAACACCACATCTTAGAGCTAGGCCTAGAAGGGACAGGTAGAGGCAGCAGAAGCAGAGAAGAACCCAACAATCTTCCCACTGAGGAGGATGGAACAAAACAGCTCCCTTCTCCCTGCTGAGGTGGGTGCTCACCTTTCCTTCCCCCGGGACAACTCCCCCAGTAATGATGAGAGTGGTATAGAATAGTCACACTCACATGGCACTGAGCCCCACACTTCACCCCCCCACATCCCCCCTGCAACCAGGACAAGAGAAAAATCATATTTATTGTGRTTTTTCATTTGCAATGCATCAGCTATACAGATACACAAAGATATGAAGAGATCTACAACACAATGTTGGCTTTCTAGGACAACAGAAATTTTGAAATGCTGAAGTTTTGAAGTAGAAAATAGTTTAATATATGTGTGTTCTGTTGAAATACTTACAATCACTCAGGAAACGTCAGACAGKGCCAGATCTATCAATTCCATCACCTTATAAAAGCACCAAATTACCTTCTGCAAAGTAATTATGAGTTACTGCAACTGCAACATGCCCCAGTGATAGACTCACTAGGCACCAGCCATGATGCTTCACAATTTAACAGATRTGAATGGGCCAAAAACTTTCAGCAATGGTCAAGTGCTTCTTCCTGAGGCGTTAGTGTTCCTTAGTGCATAAATTGTTCGTTCAGAAGCTAAAAGGTTTTTCAGCTTCATTTTCAGAGTTTGTCTCAGATGTATTCACAGATCTAAAAATTCTGCTCTCTTAATTCCATGTAAGACAAACCTATAGTTTGTAGAAAACTCTATTACAACAGTTGTTTGCCTTGGTTTTGTGTTTTATTGGTGCCTTTTAGTATAAGAGAAGTTAGCCCCGTCTGACAAGTCATTTCAGATCAGTAATGAGTGTAAAGGATAAGCTGTARTTCTAACACCACACCAAAGAAAATAGGTGCTGAACATTGGTAGGTGCACCTGTTCTTCTTGATTGTGTACAACAAAGTTCTACGTTAACACGTTGGAAAGTATTTAGATTGCAGGACTCAACATGCAAAATTAAGTGCACATTTTGCACCTTGGATTACACTGATTTCACAAGTGATCTCAGTCACTTTTAGGCCACTTCCATGACACTGATCAGTTGCCTGGTATTTTTGTTTGGGGGGAAAATCCCAAGAGTCATGCCTAACTGGGTAATAACAGATTGAGATATTCAGACTAGAAAATCTCAAAATGAGCAGGAGAGATAAATTTGTTTGTGGTATGAGATTTAAAGGACTAGTGCTAGCTTCATGTTGCTTAAAAAATAATTTCTGCTCTCATAAGAATACTAATACTTTCCAGTGTATACAATGTAGATACTAAATACAAAACCATTTTACCATTCAGAAGTACGGAATACTTACAAAACTTATTTTAGGTGAACTTTATGCATAATCAATCTCCAGCTAATAACCAGGTAATGAGATGGTAATGGGCTACAAATTCTCTTATTTCTCATCAGAAGTCTTCCTCAAATTGTGAGATTGAAARCACTTGTTAAATTGCCCAAATCATAGCAGTTCCATTGCTCAAAACMGACTTAATTTTTCAGATCTCTGAGATTCAACATTTTTTTATGTTGAGCTCTCAATATGGTTGGCAGTTTGGGAGTTCACACATGCAAATAAAGTGTGTGCAAATATGAGCTAATAGAAAACCAGCCTGGCATTTTCAATTTTATGCTTAAATCAAAAATATAATAGTAAAATATCCATGTTCCATCCTTTTTTTTTTTTTGAAGTTGGCATATGCATGCAGGTAATTACGTAACAACATACTGCTACTTGTATTTGTCATTTAAAAATGAAATGCAAAACAGTACTGAGAAAACATGACATTGCACTCACAGCCCTGAAAATCTGTCTGTTGATGAACATTAGATTTGCCATCTGGCTTCTGCACTGTAGGTGTCTTTGAAAGCCCTCAAAAATCAGTTTTGTTTGGGCTTGTGCAGAATCCTGTGCACCAGATGGCTTTTTWATTGAACTTGTCTCTCAAGTAGTTGGCCACAAATTATTATGCATTTTATTGATGCTGTAAAACTGCTTATCATGTCAAGTGACTCTAGCTTACCTTTGAAGTTTTTTACTCCTTTTTGATAATCAGAGGTTTCCTCTGTCATTCAATTTAAGAAATGCATTTAGGGACTTGGAAAAATTTGGCATCAGAAAATATATGGTAAAAGCAACTGAACAAATCAAATGCATAAGCAAATGTATATTTGCTATGAGCTTCTTATTGAAGCTCTTAATGAGAAAAATGAAATTCAAAATTATATTAGACAATATTATGTACAAGAAAACTACCTGTTATTTGTAAGTGTCTCTGTCTACTCAAAGTATACTGAAARTACAATGAGTATTTTTACAGTATTTGATATAAATTAGAGATAGGAAATACAGACACCAACTGAGGGAACAATCTAGCAATGTAGTTGGAAAATATAATTGGTCCGTCAAGACCATAAAGCCTTTGCTTTCCAGGAGTCTAGATAATCACTGGGGACAATTKCCATCTTTTTGTCATCTGTTGCAATTTGTCTTTATCAGAATGGACACCTACATTTTGCATTGACTAATTTACATTGGCTATAGAGGCAGGAACTAGTAGTCATGTATTTAATCAACTATTTCCATACGCGCAGTCCATCAAGATGAATTTAGGATTGTATTTTTAAGACTCTGCCCACAGCAATTGTATTTAGATCAGTTTTACTTTTCACTACTGCTTTATGTTTTACATCTGCARTGAATACTGTTGATATAGGCTTGGTCCAAAAAAGTTAGGTTAATTTTATCAGATTAAGTGTCTGCTGTTCAGAAATGGGCAAGTCTGTGGAATATGGTACTAAATTGACCGGAAACACATTTCAAAAAGGTAACAGAAATCAGATTTTTTGTATCCTCTTCCTTGTAGCAACAAGCAATAATTTTTTAAAGGTAAATTACATAAGGCTTAAAGGAAGCACATTGCATTTTACTGTTAATAACTCTCCTAGTTTGCAATGTAAGATGTGCCCAAAGYATGTATTCTATTACCATCTTCATGGGYTGTTGRAACCAGKTGRGGCAGTGTTTTCCCTGCCCCCTCCCTCWGGACTATCTGCTGTTAATGGCCCATCARTGYCCTGGTCAATGACTCACAGGTAACTCCCCTCRGGAGCCATCTCTGCTTAATGGGCAATCAAGGACCCATTGTGTGACTCATAGAATGAYATCAGCCCATTGTGAKATGCTCTGCCCAGKGGGKAGGAGCCAARCATTCCCACCTGKATATRATCTGCAKCTTGGAGCAGCACAGGCCTTATTGACTGGATTCCCAGAKGACAGGAGCTGCYMGRTCTTTCYAYGRGATCAYTACTTCAACAAGACCACTTCATCTGGACTGCTACCAGCACCCTAATGAACAGGGTGTCAGGCTGTATTCTGACTTTGYCAAGGGTCTTTTCTTTTGTTCCTTTTATTATTTTTATTATTTATTTTATYRTTTYCCTATTAAATTGTATTTCTGACTTAGAGCCTCTCACTGGTTKTGCTTTCAAAYCAGTACAATAACCACCTGTCTAGTCTGCAAAGCTATGGATGCAAAGTATGTATATGTATATATTTATATTTCCAGTGTGTAACACAGCTTTGGTGTGCAAAGCTTACTCCTGTCTTTTCTCCCAGCCACACATAATGGGGAATTAGCAGTGGGAAGCTGTTCCATCCACTTCAGGACTGCTATTCCCAGAGACATCTTGGCACGACAGAAAAAAGCCATGCCAATGTAAGTTATCTGTGACTAAAGTTATTCTTCCCAAAGAGACTGTAGTGTCTTAGACATACCTTAATTTTGTATTGCCTTTCCTAGAAATTCAGTTCACAAATATTCCATTGTCACCGTTCTTCCCCTGTTCTTTTTAATTTACTACAGATTCTTTCTGTTGCTTTGCAGTCTTACTGCTGTCCACTTCTTTTTCACTGGATTCTGCACTGAATTTTCTATCACTTACTTCATTTTTCTTGCTCATTTGGAATCATGGAAGACAAATGACTTTTGAATTATTGCGTGTGGAATAATGGAAGATGAATGGCGTTTGAAACTGAGGTTTTTTAATCCCACTGGACYGAACAATAACTTTAGGCAAAATATCTTTGCCCAATTTGCCTGCATCTTGTAGTAGGATTTGTCCTGGAGATCTTTATTCAAAAAACTCAATCCAACCCCCAAATTGCTGCCTGAAATGATTATTTGTCAACCCCATGACAATGCAAAATGTGTTTTGATTTTTTTTTTTTAAATCTATAAAATGTTCCCAATAGAACAATATCCAAAGCCATTTTAGCAGGAGCAGTTGATAGGTCATTTTTGTGATAAAGACTAGGCTGTCTCCAGCCTTATTTGAACTAATGGCAAATTAATCTTTAGATGAAAATGGTTTCTTTTATTTTCAATTTGTGTTGGCTTTGAGATGTTGAAAATAATGAAGTTCTGTATGTGATACAGAATACATATCAAATAATTGAGTACCTCAATTTATTTCCCTCATAAAGCTCTAATACCCACCTAATACCATACATTATAGGCCCAGAGCTGACTGTGTATATTGCCCTGAATGTCGTGTTCATGTTTGCAATCACTGGTGATTCCTAAATGGGGCTATATCAGATTTTTGTAAGAAACCRGATATAGAAGAGATTTATAAGCGAAATATCTGTGTTCATCTTCCATGTCAACTTAAGTAAATATAATGTTGTTTTTTTCTACTTTATTAAGACCAACACAATGTTGCAGTGTTTTGGATAAGTAAATAAGACTCTTTTTTACTAACGTATTATAAAAATATATTGTTGTGACRTATAGAGAAATGCGCTAAGGAGATAAAATGAAAACCTTCTTCATGTCCAGCCTTAGTCATTTGATGAGACAGTATATGTTCTCCTTTCTCGGATTAAATGCCATCCAAAAAGAGACATAAATTATAGTGAAACTATAAATATTAAAAAGCTGACTCARATGCCAGAAGGCAAAGAGAAAATATCCAAAATACCAACAGGATAATCAAGCAGAATAATGGTTAAAAAAATAAAATCATAAACACTTTAAAACAACTCAAATAATAAAGCAGTTGTGTACTAATTCCTTCCTATGGGGAAAAAGAAAAGGAATTGTTAGAACTTAGAATTACTAGTTAYGATCTTAAAACAAGGATTTCATTTTTACTAAATACATGACCTTCTCTGGGATTTCACTGGAACCTGTATTCACATTTAATTGYTGTTCCATTACTAAAATAAAAGCAGGCAACCTAGGGATGTTTATTTACAATGTTATTTCCAATTTCCCTGCTCTAAACTACAACATAAGGTGCAAGACTTTATAGCAACAACTTCACAATTTTGTGAAGAACTGCAGGATTTCCAGAAGGCAACCATGTGTGGGAGTAGGTGCAGGCAACACATGAGAGGTGTTGTCTCCTCTCTGATGAGAGAGGAGGAGAAGCAGTCTTTTTTGCATCCCACAGGCTGCTGGAGGTTTAGTCATTTGACACTWGGTGCTGCCTGAAGTACTGACAAGTGGTTCCTGCTCCAGAATTATCTGCACTGCTGCTAGTTCACCTGTGAATGCCCTGTAGTATTTGAGGAAGCAGTTTCATTATCTCTATATCTGCCTCAGTCTCAGCATATTCCTGGTGAAACTGTTTAGGTATGGGGCACCCGAGGATGAGGGATTCTGGCAGGGGTGGGGAGTGGAAATCTCCACCTCAACTTATAATACTCACTTCATTCGCTGAGAAACGAAGAGAGAGGCTGAGCTCTTCCAGTTACCAGAGTTTACAAAGAGAAGTGAGAGCCTCACCTTTCCCCCAGCTTCCAACTCCTGCCCCTGTGTGGRAATAGCAAGCTGATAGATAATGTGGCTGTGCAAGAGAGTCTCTTTGCTGGGCAGATCAGAGAGCAAAGCAGTGACTAAGGAGTCTGGGGTCTGGTAAGGTAGGAGGGCAATGTGGGGTGCTTTTGGGTGAAAGCCTCCTCGAACATGTGCTGCTTGTATTGCACAGTGTGAACTGCTGGCACCTGCTGGCATGGAGCCTGTGCACCAGAAGCAGCACCACATAGCATTCCCCACTGATAGGGGACACTGTCTTCCCTGGGGACAGCTGAAGTGAAATGTCTCCTGTCTAAGAGCCCTGCCTTCTGCCACTGCTGACATGTCCACCACAGTGTAAACACAGCTGAGAGAGATGGCATGCATGCTTATTGCTGTTTGAGCACTAAGGAAAGGAATAAAGTTATCATTTGCCTTCRCTGGTCTCTGGGGGCAGAATATATGCTCAGAGCTATTTCTCCTTTTATCATTCCCAATTCACAGATTGTGTGATAGCAGCAGGGACCATTGTGGTCACAGTGGATCAGTGGATGTGGTTCTCACAAGGACTTAGKTGGTAGGAGCAGCTCTTTTCTTCCTTCCTCCATTCCCAAATGTCCTTTTTGTTTGGGTTAATGCAATCACAAGGGAGATGGATAATGGATGCCGATCAAAGAAGCGCAGCAGATGGTCTTGTCATTTATCCAGCATGCAGGTGATCAGCAGCTCTAAAAGGTGTAAAGAGTGGGGAGAACAGGAAAACAACAAGGTAAACTCAGGAAACTGCCCAAGCATAGGCTCTGTGGCTATGTGAATGGCAATACAACAGTGGCATCAGTAACTTTTGCCAAGGGCTGGTCATTGTTCTGGGAGCCAGAACAAAATAAAAGGAAAATAAAACAAAACACAATACCCAAATGTTTTTAAATAAGAAGCAAATAAAAAGATAAAAGTACACAGTGGTGCATAAACTAGTAATGATCGCTAAAAAGATGGGTCCTAGTAGTGGGGAGAATTTTGGTGATGACAGAWAAAGAGATAATGGTAGCTTTGTCATGTTAAATTTTGGGACATGTCAGAATTTTCAGACTGTGATTAAAATCTTGTCACTCTATGACTGCTAGAAGGGGTGATTGTGGCTGGAAACAAAGGCTCTCAAAGCCTGAGAGGTGGCAGTCAAATAAGATTGCAGTTGGAAGAATACATCAAAGCAAAGCCTTATTAGAGGAGATTCAATTAGAGCACAGTTATACAGTTACAGAAATCTCTTTTGGTTCTCACTGTTGCCAGAAATTGAAAAAAAAAAAAAAAAGAAAGAAATAGAAACAGACAAGTAATCTTTTATTTGGATAACTTCAGAGGCAGCTATAACAAGAAAGCTGAATTTGCAGATAAAATAGACATTGAAGCTTTCAGTTAAAATTAAGAACCAAGGTATTTTTGAATTGCTTACCAGATAGATTTCAATGTCCTTAGACAGGRGAAACAGTTTAAAGAATATGACTTACGGAAAAAAAATCAGGCATCTATATACAACCAGATTTATAGTTTGTAGAAGCCATGTAATATAGCTGCTAGACTCATTCCTGGTTGAAGAAATTCAAAATGTGCCAACAGCAAGCAGTAGAAATGCAGACAACAGTTTTCCAAGAAGAGAAGTTTTGCAAAGGAGAGGGGAAAATTGTATTTATAATAATAATTCTGTCTTAGAAAATCCTGGATATTCATAAGGAAGCAGTTAGGAATTCTTTAGGAAAACAGCAGCAATTACCTTAGGGAGGAGCAGAGCAGATGGGTACATAAACAAGTCAGATCCAGGGCTAAAACAATATCAGATCATGGAATGTTCATATTGAAATGCAGTAAAGAGAGATATCTGAGGTCAAACAACAGGGAAAAAACAGACATAGTACTGAACTCACTAAAATAACTGAAGTTCAGAATTGTTGACACAATTGTATCTCAAGCCAGTACTCCAGAAATCTAGCAGTCAATAAATATTGCTTATTCCTTAAAATACACTAAACTTGGCTGGTCTTCCATAATGTGCAATGTAAGACCATGTGATGAACTTAAAAGACTAAAAAATGAAAAATTGACATTCTGTGCCTGAAATTACTATAGCCTGTGGAAGAATTTATTTAAGAAAAGGTAATCTAGTGCATAGATATATGTAATACGTTCAAAATAAGAAAGAGTCATAATGTGGGTTTATATAGATTGTTTTCTTTGTACTAATAAAGAATTTATTGCTTTTTATTTATACTTTATTACTAATCCCTGGATAGAAAGGAACCAAATTAGAAATTTATATGACATTATATTTAATGGAGCTTAACAGTTTGATGAAATAACAGAAAAGACAGTGTGATTCAGACTATATATAGATATATATTTACATGCAAGCTCCAAATTATTCTCCAACCAACCTTTTCCTTTCCTACTCCTCCTTATGCCAGTGCAAGGATGARGAGGAAATGAAGGAGATCACATGAGTCTTCTACAGTCTTTCATTTCAAATGGAATTGAAATTGCTCATTGCAGTGTAGCACCCCAGTGCCACTTGCAGAATCAGGAGGCAATTCTAAATGTCAGCAATATTAATGGGAAAAAAATGCTATAATGCTTATATCTCCTTGGGATATTGAGAGCATAGAATGCTTTTGGGAGCAGAAATTATTTTAAGCAGAGATTATATATGATTAAATAAAAGTTTAAGAAAGGAAAAAATATCRTTTTCTCCAAATCCATTCAATGGTAGTTGAAATAAAAATAGGTTAAGTGTAAAGATCAGTAGATGTTCTGGGTACTGCAGTATTTGGTGTCCATACTCAGCTCCTCAGACATCTTTGCAGAGTCAACAGGAGACACCCGAAAGAGCTAGCAGAAATGGAAAAAGGATCACCATTGGTGATGCTTCATCAGGGACTGCTGTCAGGGACTACTGCCAAAAAGATTCACTCTGAAAACTTCCAAATTAATACTACAATTTAACCCTAACATTAACTGGTATTGAGTACTAATATTGATGATGAAAATCTGGGCCAGAACTAATTTTTTTTTAAAAAGAGATGTATGTTCAGTGGTGCAATCTGAATCATAGATTAATAGAATGGTTGGCTTGGAAAGGACCTTAAGGGTCATCCCGTTCCAACTCCCTGCCATGGGCAGACACACRTCCCACTTGACCAGGTTACTCAGAGTCTCTTCCAGTCTGACCTTGAATGTTTTCAGGGCTGGGGTGTCCATAGCTTCTCCGGGCAGCCTGTTCCTGGGCCTTGCCACCCTCATGGTGAAGACTTCCCTACTAATGCCTAGTCTAAACTTACTGTCTTTCAGTTTAAAGCCATTACTCCCTGTTATTTCCCTTTCTGAAAGGAAAATATTGGYTTGCATCTGAAGGAGTATCAGATCTTGATGCGTAGGGACAGCCTGCTTCTTCTCAGCCATGAGAATGTCTTGCTGGATTTCCCACCATTGTATAGAGACTGGTGTATGGGCTGACTATGCAATTTGAAGTGCTGCACATGGCTTACATAGACCAGTGCTRAACTCTGTGACTTGGCTTTTTCTTTCCTTTACTCCCAGGAGCTGCACTAGAYCTTCCTGTAAATGTCATTAGAAGAACTGTGTTAGGGATCAAAAACAACAGTCAAACAAATAGGTAACGAACATGAGCAGAAAGCTAGCAATATGGTTAAAATATTAGAGACAAAGATGTACATGAAAGGAAGGTAAATCAATCTCCAGTAAACWGAATCAACCTTTCATAACAGTGCAATTTATAATCTCCATGGTACTTTCCCACGAAGAAGGTCCTCCTGCTTCAGGAAAATGTTTTGAAGCCTGCACTATCCTAGATTAATGTCTGAATCTATATTATCATTGTTACATCCTCAAAAATTCAATAGCTGGTTAAAACCACTTAAAACTACATTAAGGCAATGAAGCATTTTGCAGAGCTAAGCTGCAATTGTTTTGTGAGATGCTATGTTTAATCACATTAGAGGAGCCATATGTAGCAGGAGCATAATCATCTGTATAAAAGCCAAGAAGAAATGTACTCATTATTGTGTACTTGTGGGTGAAGATAGGATTTATAATACTGTTTATAGCTAAGTTTGCCTAAAGCTTCAGGCAAAATCATATGACACAGGTTAAATACTTTTAAAATTTCAAAGCTCTCAGTTATTCTGACCTCAATGTTCTATACTGTGTTTCCTGTCTCATGTTGAAACTCAACTAGAAGATTTCAGTTAAAAATAACTATGGACAAAGAAGAGTTAAAGAGTAYATATTTGTCTTCACAGTGTGAAACTTGTTTACAAGAGGTTGGGGAGAAGTCATCTGAGATACTATTCATCATGCCAAGACCTGAATTTCATTAGTGGGAAGCCACTGTTGTTGTGGAGAAAAAAAACCAAGAAAAACACAACATTCAAGGCTGTACTTAAAAATTGTATTATAGATCTGCAACATAACTCAGATGAAAAAAAGGAAACACAAATCCATAATAATCCCCGCTGTAGAAAGAACAAGGCAAAGTAATGTGCAATTGGGGTTAAAAATGTGGTTCCAGGCTGARAAGACCATAATTGTGTTCAGCCTTTGAGCCTAAGGCCATCTTCAAACAAATACTGTCTCGATAAATGTCTAGTATGTATTTCAAAGTATTACCATYTTTGCTGTATTCTGAATGATGAGAGAAAGAAGGGTGCTTCAAACAGAGGAGTTAACAAAAAAATTARGTATATTTCTAAATATAGATACATATATATATTGACCTAAATATCATAAGTAACAAAGTAAATTCTTTCTTTTTTCAAGAAATAAGCAAAACCAAACCAAATTTTTTATTTGATATAAGGCACTGGAAAAATCTGGGGCTTTGAGTCATAGGCTGCAGAAGTATTAGAATTTTTTTTTTAATCCACATTTGAGTAGTACATCTGTTTTTTACAAATTTAGATTAAACTATTTAGAGCAATGATATAAATATATTTAAAATATAGACCTGAGGAAACTGATAGTTGTCTTCCTCAGAAAATGTTCTTCCTTTTTGACATGTATAGTTGATATACTGGAAATAAAGATGACATTCTTGATCTCCTTGGGTTTCAGTTTGCAATAGCAAACAATTCTTTTTGTCGCTGTTGCCATGTTTTATTTCAGCTTTCAAAATACTGAAGCAATATGGCATWAAGAAAAAATTGTAGACATCCTTATTTAAAAGGCTAATAAAGATTTAGCAGTGTATTTAGATGTACAGGTGTTAAATCCATGTTCTTGCCAAATGTTGAAATTTTTCTTTGAATGTAGCTTGAGGTTTTGCTGTGATCTTTCTGCCCAGTTCTGTTTCAACTTTAACAAATGAATACAGCTCAACCTGAGCTATAATTCAATGTGCAGAATGACTCACAGTGTTGTAAAACTGTTTACGGTGACCTGATCTGAATTAATTTTAGAATAATCCCATTCTGCCTGTTGCAGCACAGCCATTTACTGTCTTGTCAGGCCAGACAGATCTTGTCCCCAGGACAATTAGTGTTTCTGCAAATCTACTTGCTGGTTGGAGAAAAAGGAGGCAGGTTAGACAGATTTGGTAATGACACAATTTTAAGGAAASTTTAKTCTGGCTTTTGTGAAAAAYGAATCAGGAGGCCTGGCAKTATGTTACTTGGAACCACTCAATGCATGGTTCATAAAAACACAGCACAAGCCACACAGAGGCTTGTTAACAYTCCTCCCAGACTACAAACTTCCATGTACTTCCAAGATTAGTTGCTGAAGGGAATATGTCTATACAAACAACAAATTTCTGATCTTTTTTTGTTTTGTTTTTAACAGGAAAATGTGATCACTGGTTAAAATAACTGTAATTTAAAGGTATGAGAGTAGTTCAGTATTTCATAAAGTAAGTTCTTCTGAATACACTGTTGTATTCTTCCTATACCTATTAGTTTTGTGAAGAGTTGTCACTTTAACAAAAAAACTTACCTGAAAAGCTGCTTATTTTATGTTTTAAGTATAAGTTAGAAATAAAAGAGTCAAGGACAAGGCAGATAAATATATCAAAATATTTTTTGTCTTTTTCCCTCTTCCCCAGTATAGTTGGTGAACAAAATTATTTTTTATTCTTTTGATTCCTGCTCATTGAGTAAATAAACTCATTATTTTCAAGAAAACAAATCTTTTCAAGAGTTTTAACAAATTCCTTATTTGATTTAAAGATATCATCTCAAGACATTTGGACACATATGCTTCCTCCAGACCTTGATCCATTTGAGTATTGCTACCTGATGCTCTTGTTTTCAGGTAGTTAGAAGCTTATTATTTGGATTCACTTACAGGAATCAAAGTCAGTTGACTTACCTATAATTTYCTATCTTAAATATTTTTTTTTCCTGTGACYATTTTTGGCTTTTTTTCTKGTCACTYAAATTGGCAGAACTCCTCAAAAATAACCTCCAGCGGTTCAGAGATTATTTTGGCTATTTTCTCAAATACTGTAGATTGAATTCCCAAGRCCCTGATGATTTGGAAGCACCCATTTTATCTCAGTACTTTTAATTTTCCTCATGTTCAGTTCAGCAAAATTTGTACTGTCATATGCCTGGTCGCAAACTTTATTGGGGGAGTYGAATATAGGAGGCCAAATCCTCCATTGTGAGAAGTGTCTTTTAAAATGAAACCTGAAATTACACTGCACAAACGTATGGCTCGCTCTACACAAAAAGATCTCTTTTAATTGTTTGTTTCATGGAACGTAAAAAATTTGTTCTGAAATCACACTGCTGGTATGAGCTTAATTAAAAAAGAAACATCCAGAAATACAGCGATGGGGTTACTAGTACAGCATGCTATGATAAGAAAACATTTTTTTCCCCTAGTTTAAAAAAGACGAGAACGGCAGACCAGCTGAGGGTTTTTTCCCCCATAGCTGGCGGGTCCTGCCGGGCCGGGCTCTACATTCTGCACCCGCCGCTGCCAAAGGACAGAGCCAGTGACGAGACCCGTATTTCCCGCAGCGCTTTCTGTCCATGCATGACAAAATCCCACTGACTCTTCCCTCCACAAAGTAACCGCGGGTCGGGCACGATGCCTGCCGGCCAGGGAGGCGCCGCACGTTCCCACCTCCACCCCGGGCATTTCCCGGTCCCACGGAGGCTGCATCATCCCGGCGCTCCCGCTCCGCCACCCGCGGCCTCCGGGGCGTGCGCCCTCCCCAGCATCCCRTCTCCACTGCAGGATACAGGTGGGGAGGTGGGCAGGGCAAGCCCCTTCCCGCCGAGTCCTCATGTGCATTGCCGCACCTATCTGTTACGCGAGCCGCCGCTCCCCTTGCACCTCTCCTTTGCAACTTTTTTTTGCCAGGCTTCGCGCTGCCCGCCGCCACTGAGGAACCACCCAGGGTGGTGGGCTTAAGGTGGTAAACTTTCTGCCCGGATGGGCCAGGGTGGCAGCTTCATCCTTCCTTTATCTTCAGCATCCCGGCTGCAGCACCGTCCTCCCCGGGGCGCGCCACGCCGAGCGGGGGGCGGTGCAGCGGAGCCCTGCGCTCGTTCCGGCAGCGGGCGCCGCTCCGCTTCGGCCCGCCCCGCTCCGGAGAGAGGGCGACAGCCTCCGAGGGCTCTGCTGCTGCCGCCGCCGTCGCAGGAGGAGAAGGATGGAGCCGGGCAAGGAGCCCCGAGTGACCACAGGGGAGAAGCCCGCTGAAGCAGAAAGCCAGGCGGTTTCYTTCCAGGCCCGGCTGTGGAAGAACCTGCAGCTGGGGGGCAAGGGCCGGAGCGGCGGCGGGCGGGCAGCGGCCGAGCGCCGCACTGCGGAGCCCCTCGCCCCGCCGCCGCCGGCCGGAGGCAAGGGAGAGCTCCAGCCCGGCGGCAAGTGGAGCGGCTTCAAGCGGCGGCGGCAAGTGCTCGACCGCGTCTTCTCGTCCTCCCAGCCCAATCTATGCTGCTCGGCCGCCGAGCCGCTGGAGCCGGCCGGCGAGTCCGGCTCCGCCCTGCGCCGCCTGCGGGAGCACCTGCTTCCCCAAGGCAAGGGGCCGCCGCCCGGCCGTCGCACGGAGCCCGCCGGCGGTGAGGGAGGCAGGGAGGGGCGCCGGCCCGGGGCGCACCTGTCCCACCAGAAGAGCTCSTCGCTGCCCAGTACCGCCTGCCTGGAGCAGCTGCTGCAGGGCTCGCCCGCTGCCACCGCCGCCAACGCCGGCAGGACCCAGGACCCCCGGACGGAGGACGGCGAGAGCAGTGCGGTGCGTACTGGCCCGCGTCCCCCCTCTGCGTACAGGGCCGGGGGGGCGGCCGGGCCGGAGGGGTGGTAATCCCTGGGGAGGGRAGAGGAGGTGGGAAGGGAGCTGAGGTGAGGCGAAGGACGGCCACGGCTGAGTCTCAGCCCTCCTCCCGCTGTTCAGGAGTGCCTTTCCCCTAAGAGGGGAACGGCTCGGGTCCAGCCCGCATCCCGCGTCGGAGCCCGGCGCTCCCCCAGCGCGCCGTGACAGGCGGTGTGGCGGGCCCGAACCGTGGGAGCACCTCTGCCAGCMGTGCTCCTGCTCCGCTGCAGGAGCGACCTCCCTCAGACCTTCATTGCATAAACCATACCGAGGAAAGGTGTCTCGGAGGCTGGAGTTTGGCTTCCCTCGCTCGCACGCCTTTCCTCTGTGGCCGCCTCGCACGTCTGTGAGGGCCGTCKCTGCTGGTGTCTGCTCTTAACACATGCAGCACAGCTTTTCCTCAGGTAACCTCGGCTTTTCCCCTTGTTTCGTTATCCAGATTTTAATTWCTCTGTCTTTTGATTTCTGCAAGACACAAACGACGGCCACTAGTACACATTTAATAGAYGGTAGGTAATTATTTGGCAGTTACACACTGGGTACTGTCTCATTCAGCTGTCAGTTCAGTCTACGAGAACATCGTTCTGGTTTGTTGGGAGAAGGCAGTAAACAAAGCCGTAACTCTTGCAGCTGYCAGCTTTTACATTACCTGGTGAAGCTACTGTTCTTAGGGGCTGCTGAATCTTGGAATAAATTTAYTGCGAGAAAAGTGCAAAACGCATGAGTATTTTTGGATCCTGTGTAAATTCTAAGCATCTATCCACATTTTTCAGGAATAACTGAGTAATGCATATTATTCTAAACTGCCTTATGCCATAATCAGGGAGAARTTCGTAGCTGAAGTAAAAGGAATGCTGTGTGTTGTTGAAAATAGTCTGTATAAACGCTTTTGGCTACTGCCAGAGCAGTACCTATGCTAGTGAAGAATGATAGCAATTATGCAGCAATTTGCAAGTGTACCTTGAGGTCTTAAAGTGGTACTTTAATGTCCCTCTGTAGAGTTCAAAGGAGTTCATCTCCACAAATGGAACCTAGACTTAACTTCATGTTTTGGGGTTGCTTTGGTTATAATCACTGTCCTGACTGGAAACTACTGCAGTTGTCTCTTGTGTAATGCTTGTAAAGGGTTTAGATCATTGCTTTCTGAAGTGGGATTATTACAACAGGTGTGGATAAAGTGGGTATTTCCCTGCACTAGTGAATCCCTTCCTCCTCAAACTCTTGGCTCACAACAATGTGTTGCACATTTTAAGTATTTAAGTACTATTTTGTGAGATGACAGGACATTATTCTGCTTTAAAGACTGCAGCATCTAGTAAAATGAAAATSTGTGGCTTTCTTTAGTGTTGTTCTGATTTTGTGTTTAGTAAAGGATTGTAAATGTTTATTCACAAAACATGTCAAGTGCTTTTTAGTTGTGAGGGCATTACTCTTGTTTAGAACAAGGTACAGGYATAGCATTTGGGAAGAATACTGCTAAATCAAATCAATTTAGGCTCTCTAACACTTGTTTTTAATTGGCAGGAGTATGACCGATTCTTTCCAATGTTTCCTAGTATTAATTTGGGCTGTGCCTGGATACCAGATATGCTGGTTTTGATAATAAAAAAAAGCTTGTTTGTGTGTTGGTAAAGTTTGCAGAGCTGCTGATTGTGTTTGTTTCAGAGGGATGATCTGAAACAGAATAGCTTTTCTGCTATTTTTAAATAAGCACATTCACTGCTTTTCTCAACTTCAAAGTATAATCTCACTTGGGTTATTAAATCTAGTTTAATTCACCAGCTTCACTGAGCTATAGGATATTTGTGGAAATAAGACTCCAACTATAAAGCATTGCTGATTGTCTTCAAGTATGCGTGGTACTCTTCAGTGATCTGTTAACAGTGTAAGTACCTTCCGCTGTGAGCAGCTGGAGTTTCCAGTTCAGTGTACCTCAGGAGTCAAGYCTTGCATGCCTACAGGCTGCACCCCAGGGCAGTAAAATCCCTGTCTAACCTCAGTCATGGCCTTTACACCCCTCTGAGGACTTGGGATTATACATCTGGTAGCATGAGTTTGGAATAACTTGTGTTTTTCAGATCCAAGTTTTACTTGCAGCACATGCTGGCTTTAACACTGCAGGGAACCAAACTCCAAACAAGCTGTTCCCTTTCCCCCTGCGCCTTCTGACAATGGAGAGACAATAAGAAGAGATTATGAGTTAAAATAACAATTTACTAAAATCACAATAACCACAGCAATATCAGTAGTGAGAAAAGTATTTAAAAAGAGAGTGTCCCACCCACAAAAGGGCATCTATCACTGGAAACAAAAGAAAAAATGCTTCCCAAAGACAGTGCCTCGTATTGACTCCAGACAAGGGCAATATGGCTATGAGAGYTCCAGAGGCTTATGCCCCCAGCCCAGTCTAAGTAGGGCAAGCAAACCCCTTGGAATCTTTGACCATGCCACTGCCTCTGACTGCTCCAATAGTTCAGTTTTGTGCAGCTTTCTCTTGCCCTGCCACCACTCACTCGGCTCTGCCRGAACTTGGGCTCTGAATGGCTCAGCTGAGCTTGGCTCTGTGCTGCTCCTCTCTCTCCTTTTTTCTGATTTTCCCTGGACCAGTTGTCTTGGGCTTGGCATTGCTGTCCTTCAGCAGCAYGTCCTAAAGCCACAGCCCAGAGGAATGGGAAAGGGACTGACAGTGGTGAAGAGAGACTTGGTCCACCTGGCTAATCTCCATACCCTCTCCCTGGAGAGAGCCAGGCAAGGTGGTGCACTTCCCCTCCTGCTCCTTGGCTTCTGCTGGGACGACACCCTCATCAATCACAGTGATGATATGTGTGGTATGGAATAAACAGCGTCAAGACACAGCAGCACAGACTTTCAGCAGTGTCTGGATTTTCATTGCAGCCTTACACGTCAAAAGATAAAAAAAAAGGTATATCAGAATCATTAAAATGAGATTAAATTAAAAATAACTCAAAATTGCAACTTCCTTTAAAATACATGTGAAATTTTATTGAAATAGAGAGCAAGCAGATGCTACTGCCTCTTTTGGATCAAGAGTGTTGAATTTTTTAGCAAATCTGCACACAAACAGATCTGCTACATTTATGAAGAGAGATGGTGGAGAGAAATAAAATCCTGCAAATTTTTTATGCTTTTAAGCTGAAATAATACAGTTGTCATCAGTGAAAAGGCGCCTAAGTTAGTGGGTGGGAAGAATGTAAGATTTTCTATTGAGTGCAATGTAAGATTTTGTATTGAAATTTAATTTTTGGCATTATTATTAGTAAAATGTGGTATAGCGCTATTGCACTGGGCATGGACAGTCTATCAGAGACCTAGTTTTTTCAGTATTGAGTAAAGCTTCTGCTGCATTAAATAGGGTTAGTATCTTGGTTTGAGTAGTRCTGCACAAATAAAAGTGTAGTCTTATGCAAACAATACCTTTTATATTTGACCACTAAATACTAACATAGTTCTTTGCTGAAGGTTGAATACTTCTTGGAGCTGTCTCTGAACATTTTTGGAAGGGGCATTTTAAGTATTTATTGGAAGGAAACAGGTTTCTTTTAAACAGTAAATGAGATGTAAATATGTGCTTTTAGGACAAAGACATGAACATGTGTGCAATTCTACATGATCCTTCTTCCACTTTCCAAAGACTAGAAGACAGGTTTCTTTGGCCAAACTTTCCATAACTTTGCACATGGCAGCCAATCACCGTCATGTAGCTGAGAGCTGTGCATGTGCTGCATCCTTGAAGCACTGAGATGATGGTGATGGATGCCTCCTGGGGTGTCCACTGGACAGGAGATGACACAACACTCCAGGAGCAATGCTTCACAATGCTTCCAGTGTCTGAGTGTGCTGCCATGGCTCAAGGCAGTGAGGCAAGGGTTTTTCTACTTGTCCCTTTTAATTTTTCTTTCTGTGCCAGCTGGAGCATGAATTTATCTGACAGTGCCTGTGCCAGTATGGCCTTTCTCTTTAATGTGAGACATAGCTTTGTATGAAAAGTTTTACATCACTTGTATGTTGTCACAGTACAACACACACCCTACAAGTGTTTCACTGTCTTAATCAAAGAACATGGACCTGGGCATATGTCATGGAATCAACAGTGAACTTGAAGAGGGCTTAGGGAGAGGGTTCTTGATTAAGGGATGTCCAGGCTGCAGTCTGCTGACTGCCACAATGAGAACTCTTTGTAGGCACTGCTGTCCAATGGGTTTTCTTGCAAGATAACAACAAATCTGATAACAACAAATTCATGACTTCTTAAAATGTGTCCACATTGATCCGTTACACCAAAAGAGTGGGCAGCTTCTTAACCCCTTCCCTCAGTGTTTCCAGCTGTGTGAGTGGCTATGTAAGTAACTTGGAGGTGTGGGAGAGTACTGGGGTGCTTGCAGAAGGAGGATGGGGGCTCTCTAGGGCTGCTGCTCAACCTCCAATTTCTTAGCCATAAGAAAGCAAGTCTTGTTAATTTTGTGACACCTGGAGCTATTTGTTTCATTAATAAGCAGGGACTGGAAAAGAGTAGTCTAGAATATATAATACAGGCTGATGAGAGATGAGATGACATGAAAAACTGGAGATGCATTCAAATCCAGGGTCTTTCCCATTCTGACAAATAAAGGATAACTATTATAAGGATAATAAAGTCAATAAAGTTGATGTAAGAGGGTGAACTGTGTGGCACAAGAGGAGGACCTGCAGAAAGAAGGGGAGTTTGGTGAGCTGGGTTGTATGAGGAGATGTTGTATGTTCAGAGCAAAGAGCGTTGTCTTGTACTGAGATGCTGGGAAAGAAAAAGGAAATCATAGTGASTAGAAAGGAGTACAGGTTGAGCTGGGAGGAAGCCTGAAGACAAGAGAGGGGARTTTGAATTTAGTATGGAGTGGGATGCAGAGCCAATGACTGGCCTACCATGCATGTTTCTCTGCCTAGAAATTAATCAGATTGAATCTATACTTGGTTTAGAGCTGTTTGAGTCAGTGAAGTTACACAAGGGAAAATTTTGATTTGTTTGTTATAATTGGTGTATGTCAGAGGTAATTGATCCAGCCAAAGAAGGAAAAAGAAGAAGAAAAGACAAAAGGCTGAAATGTCAATGAAAAGCTACGCAGATAATGTCACCCAAGAGGATCTTAATTGCTACTTTAATTTCACTGAGAAAGATGGTGGTGAGAAAATTTGAAAATTGATGACTGTCAAGGATTAATTACCTTCTCGTGACACAATGCCAGTACAAAACAGAAAGAGTTGGAGAGAGCTAATTCACACAGGTATTTGGAGCATGATTTGAGAGCAGCATCATTCTGAAAATTAAGAGGGCGATATTTTAGAGAACAGGAGGATGCTTGCTTTTAAGGATGTGGCCTCTGACACTCAGGGAATGAGTAGATGAAAAAATGTTTAGGCTGGGTAAGAAGACCATGGAGGTGGTTAAATTACATAGAAATAGTAGCCAGGGGTAAAAAGCTGTTGCTGAAGTTTGGATCTTATTAGACAGCTGTTGCAGCTGATCAAAGCTATTTGTTTCTCCAAGGGTTTAATTAGACATCTCATTTTGTTCAGGGGTGTTCTGCATTGCCCAATTTTTCGGTGTATTGATCTATAATAAAAGGTTAATCTTTCAGCAGTTTGAGATGTACTTATCTGTTTCTTGTGCTCTGTCAGACTGTCAGTTTATTGTATTTTAATAGTGTATATGTATAACTGGAAGAAAAATCAAGATATGGCACAATAGAGTTGTATTTTATTATATTTTGAATGATCTCTGCTTAGTTAACTAAACATCTGCAGAGTTTTCAAAGTGAGCTACATGATTTTTCAGAATTGGCTAGTTTGCATTTATCCCCCTGTGAAATATTTAGGTATTTTAAAGTGAACTAATAGCAGCTGTTGACTTACTGTTTATGTGTGATCTCATTTAAACTTTACTTCCTCTTCTCCTCACCCTTTGCTCACATATAAAGGTGTTTGTAGTAAAATAATTATATTGAGAATAATAGATGTTTGAAGGATTGGAATTGCCACGGTCCTTGCATTGAATGATCAAATAAATGCTTGTTTTGTAATAAGTTACTCTGGTGTGAGGTGTTTAAGTTTCAGGGGTTTTGTCTGGATTTCAAGTGACTGTGTCAAGACTTTTACTTCAGTGTACTTCATATGTGTGTTTCATAASCTACTGACCTGTGCTGAACTTTTAAAATTTAAAAATGGAGATACATAAACTTGGTTATAGCATTAGACTTTCTTTTTTTTYCCCCAAGAAATGCTGAAAAATGTTGCTTCCCTCTTTTTTGAAATGTTGAATGCAGAAAATTAGTCATACCAGTAAGACTTCTCATCAGTTACTATCTTATTGCAGAGAGAATTACTTTCTAGTGTTTTAAAAAATATATGATTAAAACAGTTTTAAGACTGCCACTCTGTCATTTAGCACCCAGTTTTGTAGGAAGATCTAGCTTAATTGGTTTGTCTTGTGTTATATGCTAATACATTAACAGACCATTAATAATTTTTTTTTTTTTTTTACTTCTTGGATAAATTTCTGGTCTTTGAAGACATTATTTGCCTTTTCTTCTCTAATCTTGCTACCTATCCTACATCTTGGATATTACAAGTGTTATCTTCTAGGGAATTTTGAGAGGGTAGCTATAGTGCAAGCCCTGAARCTTTTAAGTTTAAAAAAGAAATATTTTCTCTTCCTTGTGAAAGAAGGCAGAATTCCTCCAATTTTTATCTATGGTAGACTTAATTTATCAAAAATGACAAATTAGATCACCTTTAGCCCAGGATGGAGGGGTTTTTTTTAATGTTTGTGTTCTGCTCAGTGTACATTCCATTCAGCGTATTTCTGTAGGGGTGAACTGTCTACAAACCACAGCAGCTGCACCAGAATTGTCTGTCTGTGTTTGTATACATTGAAGTCTTATGGAGTAGGTGATTGTACTTACTTGAAGGTAAACTAGTGGGAGAAATTAACTCCACACAAATACCTTGTGAGATATTTCAAGCTGGAGTCACAATTTAATAGGGWAATTACAATAAAGGCAGAAAGTACAGAAACACTGGCTGAAACTGACAGAGTAAAACCTGGCCTCTGTTGGTCAGGGGTGGTGGCTGCAGTCCAATAAAGCAGCAGCTACAGGGCTGCTGAAATTATGGTTGTGGTCTTGTCGAAAGCTGTCGTCCTGTGGAAATTCGGGTTCCCCCTCTGGAGGCTCATAGGTGGTAGTTGTTCTTCCAGTCCCAAAACCCCAGATTATGTACGGTCAGAGTCAGGCAGGAATGTTCAGTGCCTTCCCCAGGGAAGGGAATTCCCCAATGGAATATAATCCCRTGAGTCATGGGATGTTTTTGGGGAATCCTTGATGACATAGGTTGGTACAGCTGTCCATTGGGGCTGTTGAGCCATTATGGCCCATTGGCAGARATGACCCCTTTAGGCTGGGTGTTGTAACAGCAGAGTTAATATGTGAAGAAAAAGAAATGCTGTCCTGGCACTCAGAGTTTAACACCGCAGTTTGCAGCCTGTCGGGTTGGGTGTGCACTGAGCAGTTGTTGCAAATGATCCACCATTAACCCACCACAGTTCATCAGGAACAATGTAGGTGGGAGTGGAATACATAGTTGGCTACACCAAATTTTCTTTCCCCTGTAACCACCACAGTGACACCTTGCCAGCAAGCCAGAGGTTTCGTATTTCAAAGGCTTAGGAGCAATAATGTATCATCACTGTCAAAACAATTAGTTTTGAAAGGTTCAGACTCAGTGTGAGATGTGAAATCTGGGGATAAAAGTATTGCAGTACTGGGATTTTTGTCAGTAAAGGTACCTCATGTTTCATGTGAGTGACTTGGTGAGGAGGAAGACCATGTCTTATCAAGTCAGGTAATTAATAAGGACGGTGAGCAGTCTTGTTCCTTTGTGCTCTGCTTTGATATTGTTGATTTGCTTTTGTGTGTAGTCATGTGAGCAAATAAAATYCTATGATCACAGAGTGGATTGTGTTGGAAGGAGCTGTAGGATCATTTTAGTGGCTTATAAACTGATGGATATAAGTACTGTTACATGGATAATTTGTGATCTTTTAAATAATTAGTACAATATATCTTGTATTGAATTAGTGGGATTAGACTCTATCAAGCTATCCTAATTTTGGTCAAAGACAGAGTTAAATTTCTGACWGTTCCCATGAGGGGCTGCAGCTTGTAGCCTTGCAGGCACCCCGGGGTTGTTGTGCTGTTGCGGGAGAGCAGGAGTAAGGGATTTACATTTCTTCAAAGATGTATGTGACTTTGGGTGGAAGAAGAAGGCATCACATGGAGGATTTCTGCCATTTTGTTCCTTTTTTTCCAAGGAGCAAGCATAGAATGCAGTGGTGGGGCAGTTCCAGCACTTAACTGTGGTGCACTCACGTGGGGCTGAACTCAGTGAGCATTCAGCATGTAAATCARCCTCTCCATACAGTGCTGCTATTAGTATTGTTGCTGTTAATGTTTGTTTTCTTRTCACATTTCTGTTGGCCAGTAAATGGTTATCTCAATCTACTTCTCCCTTTTGCCCCTCTCTTACTGGCTGCATAAGGCTTAATTTCCAGCTGGATTTAAGCCAATGTTTAAGTGAAGGGTTGAGGTAACAACAGATCTGTTCAGAGCCAATTGGAAACAATTTTGATCTAAGCATTTTTTGTGTTAGGTGCAGAGCCCCCTGGTTTTGCTGTTGCTTGGTCTGGGCATGTGGGTGTGGTACCTAACTCATACATTCCTGTATGTGCTCCTCTGTGCTCTTTTTCAAAATGGGGAGAGGAATAAGAATGGCTTTGTTGCTGTACTGTGGTATGCTGTATAACGTGAAAACATCAAGGGTAATGAGTAGTAATTTAGGATGTGTGTTCAGGCTGCTCTTCTGCCTGGGCCTGGGGTGGTAGCTCTGGGAATTCATTAATAATTGTACCAAATTTGGGGGTGGAACCGGGAAAGATAATTCCCAAGGGCTAGTTATGATAGAACAAGATGTAAAAACATGCTCTACAGTGCAGCCAGGGAGAGTGGTCCTTCCTGGATCTCTGRTAAAAATTACTCACAGAGACTCACTCAAGGGTGACCCTTGGGTTTCTGGAGTCAGGGATACAAAGGATCCAGCCTGCTTACCCTTACAGTTTATTGAAGGGGTTAGAGCTGCTTTGGAAGTGATGGGCACCAAAGCACAGCTCYTCGTGGCACCCTGACTACCAGTGTTGGGCTGGATGTTCAAAGGGGAATTCCCTTACACACATCATGCCACTGATGACACATAGAGTAAGTGGTTTGCTCTGACCACCCAGTGAGCTTGAACAGGAAATGGCCATCACTCTGGGACCTTGGAAATTATCATGAGCTGGCCCAAAGGTGAAAATTTTGGATTATTATGAGAAGAGGAGAAGGAAAAGGTGACATGCTGAGGATGCCCCACCACATAATCAACTACCAGGAAATGAAAGGAATATATGCTCTATTTCATGATGGTTCCTGCTCTGTTATGGGARTATATCGAAATAGAAAGCTACATTATGGAGTCCTACATGGTGAGTCACAGAGGCTGTGGAGGGACAAGGTGCACCAAGTCAGGTTGCAGAGCTGACAGCCATCCAGCTGGCTTTAGATACCACTGAATGAGAGAAATGGCCAGAGCTCTAMCTCTSYACTGACTTGTGGATGACAGTAAATGCACTGYAGGGGTGGCTGCACCAATGGAAAAAGACCAGCCTGTAGGACAGAGGTAAACCCATCTGTGCTGATGAACTGTAGCAAGACAGCACTGGCCAGGTAGATGCAGTGAGTAGATGCACATGTACCCAGGAGTTGGGCTACTGAAGAGCATCACAGCAATGGACAGGTGGATTGGGCTGKTGAAATTAAACTGTCTCAGGTGGACCTGGGCTGGCAGCATAAGGGTGAATTATTTCTTGCATGATGGGCTTCAGGTTATCATGRAAGAGCAGCAAAATAGAGATGGGCTTGTGATCATGGGACTTAGCAATGACAGTATGTCCAARCTTATCCATAACTGTGAAGCATTCACTGCAGTTAAGCAGGCCAAGCAGGTAAAGCTGCAGTAGTATGGGAAACGATGGTTGAAATATAAATATGAGGAGGCCTGGCAGATTAATTATATGATACACCATGTATACCTGCCAAGGCAATTGTTACATGCTTGCRGTGGTGTAAAGAACCACTGGATGGCTGGAGATTGTACCCTGTGCCTTACACCACTACCTGGAGCACCATCTTGGGGTTTGAAGGCTAAGTCTTGTGGTGAYGTGGCACCCCAGAAAGAACTGAGTTGGACAATGAAACTAATTTTAAAAATGTTTCACAGAGACACCTTGGCCAGAGAGCATGGAATTGAGTGGGTATCATGTTCCCTGTCATGCAGCACCCARTGGGAAAGTTGAATGCTACAATGGGCTGTTAAAAACCACAGTGAAAAGCAGTGGGTGGTTGGACCTGCATTTAGCAAAGACAGTCTGATTAATTAACACCCAAGGCTTTATCCCTTGAGCTGCCCCTCCCCAATCAAAACCTCCACATATTGTAGAAGGGGATGAAGTCCCCATGGTACATATGAAAATATGCTAAGGAAAACATGCCTCTCACCCGTGGGATTTTTTTTTGCTCAAGGACCTGGGTCCACTTGGAGGATAATGGAGAGGGTCATGGAAAGACAATGTGTATCCCAAGGAGATTTGATTCTAAAATTGAGAACAGTCTGTAATATTGAATTGAATGTGTAATACTTGTTGCTGAATGACCCTATCACTATGTGTCTTAACTACTATGGACAGTATGTGAAGGAAGGGGGATGCTGGAGTGGTTTACAGTTGGTATCTTGCTACTTGCTTCTGACTTTAATTTAGATAATAGATTTGGTTGTTCTTYACCGTACAAACTGAACTCTCTATAATATTTTCATTTAGCAAGACATAGCTAATAAGAATAAAGAACTTTGATATTTTTGATTAATACTTTCAATTGATTCTTGTAAAGTCTACCAGTCTCTACTAAGCTTTGACGCAGAAATTCCTGAACTAGTGTCAGGTTGTGTTCAATTGAGTCACCTTTTTATGATGTGCTAATGCAACACAAAGTTATTTTTGTCTGTGAAAGTTTTAAGTAGAGAAGATTTAGTAAGGAAAAGCAATAAACTACAGAAGAAATCCTGACAACAAGTGAGACCAAGATTTCTGACAAAAGAAAGGGCAAAGAGAGAAGGGAAGGCAAAAGCAGTATTGGTAGAAACTATAATGTTGAGACAGGGGCCTGCYTATGTGTGCAGCTTTAGAAAAGCTCCTGATAGTTGTCCTGAAGGATTTGAAAGAGATTACTGAAAAAAAAAGAAAAATTCCAAAACCAAAACCAMTTGAAATAAGTTTATGACTTACACTGTGCCTGAGCAAGAAGCAGAAATCCACAGGATTTATTTTACCAATGAATGAGACAGTCAATCTGATACTGCAGGATTCTTTTGCASTGTAGGATACATAGATGAAGACAGGAGATTGACTTCCTGTCTACTGCAATCTATTCAAAATCTAAGTTCAAGAAATAAATGAAGGAATTTACAGAAAAATATGAGAATTCCCATCATTTAAAATCAGGCAAAGAGAAAGAGTATGTTTTAATACCTACTAGTATAATTTATCATTTAATTCTGGAATATTGACAAAATTGAAAATCAGAAATTCTGCAATACCTTTCAGTAGTATGCATTATGAAATCCTGGAAGAAATGTCTGGAAGAAATAGAAGAAATTAGAAAAGATGAGAGATATTTTGCACATTTTTATACAGACAAATGCAGTCAGAGGATTCCAAACATGACARTAATTTGTTCTTAAAAATTTTAGAATTCTGGTACACAAATAATATTTTCATATTAGTAAATGACTACTATTTTCCCTTTATTGAAGTGTGAACTTGAATCACTTTTCATGTATTTTCTTTTTTGTTTGTTTTTCAAGGTCARCACATAGAAAAACAAAAGAAAGGGAAAAACCCCAAGCTTTAAAAGGGGTTTTTATTAATTCTTACGTCATTATTTTAACTAGAAACCTTCAGAAGAATTAAACAGCAGAATCAAGGATTAAAATGATCCCTTGATAGTTAGACTTTCATGGGGCCCTGAAGGTTTTTTTTAGCACCCTGAAGACTGGGACATTTTTATGTGTAATATAAACAAATATTTATCATATTGGAAGTTCCTTTTACATTTTCAGATCGCTTTTATCTGCCTGAATTCCTATTTCTATATGCTTCCTTCTGAGGAGATCCTTCTGAGCTTATTTGAAGGTCACAGCTGATGTTGAGCAGGCAGACCAAAGTAGGAAGTCRGATTGCTGCGCAGAATGTGAATGGTAGAGCTTGTGCCTGCTCTGCTTTCAGGACGGACATCACTCAGACAGTGCTGGGAGTATATTTGTAAATTTCAATTCCACAGGCTTAAACTAATCTTAGTTTTTTTTTGACTACAAGATAAGTGAAAATATAAAGCCTTGGCTTTAGACCTGAATGAGAAAAGAAGTGGTRTGTGAAGGAAGAGCTCTGTTATGAACATGTACAAATACATTGAGTGCTTCCAGAAGTATTCTTGAGACTTTAAAGAAGTGTAGGGAAAAACCTTGCAAAAAAGTGTAAGTGGTTTTAATGGGTTGAAGTAATTGCATGATCTGCTTCTGATAAGAGCCTGTGTGAACTTTTCTGTCAGAATACTTCTCATCAACATAAATAAATAATTTAATAACTAGTTTTCTCTTTGGTGTTAAGGTGTTTTTTTTTTTTCCATTTATTTTAAAAATATTTCCCCCCTGCACTTTTTCTGTCCTGTGGTAAACCTATTTGGTTTGTTGATTCCAGTAGCATTAAGGCTCTTCTGTTAATAGGTAATGGGTTTCTGTGGGAGGGATGCTAATCCAGCATGCTGGGAAATCTGCTGGGAAACTCCCAGAAATCATTTCACCAAGACTTGTCTTTCTGCTTCAGTTTCTATGGTAATACTATACTTTTCTCATCAGTGTTGTGGTGGTAAAGGTAATTTTATTATTAAACATCAATTTTTCCATCAAGCATTATAGCTTCAACAATAAGAATTTTGGCATGGGTTTACCTGCAGGTTCTCTCAGCAGTTTATCCAGCTGGGGCTAAATTAGTTCCGCAGTTGAGCTACATAGGTAGCTTGAAGTAAATCTCAGCCATCTGCAGCCACCAAGGTGCATGATACCTAAAACAGACACCATTTTGGCCAAAATTAGGAGGCATGATTCTGCTTTTAGAAAACTGTACAGCTTATGATCTAGGTTTAAATGATAATAAATTCTGCACTTTGCAGTGTTGCATCATCAAAATGACGTGCGGGACGAATTTGCTTTATTAGGTGGAACAGAGTCTCAAAAATAACCATCTTTCCTTAAAGGAGCCAAGTATTCCGCTGTAGAAGTTTCAATGTATGGCTTTGACCGTTGCCTAATATTATGTACATATTTAAACAGATGCATCATTTTAATAATAAGTAATATTTTTCCTCATGCAGTATGAGTGAGTGCTTTTGTAGTACTTGAACTTGAAAGCTAGGTAACCTAATTACCTATTTRCTACCTAACTTAACCTAGTTCAGCTTTATTCCACTGAGAGATTTTTGGATCTTCCATGTGAAGATTTTTTTTTTTTAAATAATTAAACAAGTGTCCATGCACATTCTTACCACAGAATCATCTGTGCTGGAAAACACCTTTGAAGTCATCAAGTCCAACCTATGACTCAACACCACCTTGTCAGCTAGACCTTGATACTGAGTGCCATGCCCAGTCTACCCTTAAATACATCTAGGGACAGTGACTTCACCACCTCMCTGGCTAGTCCATTCCAGTGCCCTTCTGTGAAGAACTTCCTAATCACAAACCTAAACATTCCCTGGTGCAGCTTACAGTTGTGTCCTCTTGTCCTAAGACTGTGTCCTCTTGTCCTAGGAGAYGCGTTTATATGCAGGGGTATGCAAGTTATTTGTCATTTGTGTACATCACTGCTACAATAAAAGAAACTGGAGGTGTCACTGCACTTCAGTAACATGGCATTAGGAAGTCTGTGTCTCTTCTCAGTGACAGTTTCATGGTTTTATCAGTTATTTTCTGTGCTGCTGTTGAACTGAATCTGAATATCTTTTGTGCGATCCTTTAGGGAAATGGTTTAGCACCGAACTGAGGACTGGGAATCTATGTCCTGTATAATGCCCGGGGAGCAGTGACACATATCACTGGGTTTCTCTGTGTTACACTAAGGTTTGCTGATACTAATGCTGTTGTGTAATTTAGGTGTCTGTGTTTCCTGTGTGTACTGTGTTTGTTTAGCCCTGGTCCTCTAAAGGGATTAGCTTAAACAACCAGGACATTCTGGCAAATCSTTATTCTGTTTGGAATGAAGTGTTCTGTTCACCAGTAATATTTTAATCTCAGGTGTAGTGGAGGAAATGCAAGCAGCATATTGTCCTGAAATGTGAATTAATGTATTAAAAATATGCAGTTGGGTTGCATTTAGTGGTAAAATAAYGCCTCATCATGCAAATGGAGGAACTGATTAACTTGTTGTCTTTCTGGATGAGGGACAAGTGACACAACTTTAAGATTGCCTAGACTCAGAGGCTCTGTGTAGAAGGTTTCTTTTTCTGTGTGTCCCTGAGCAGATGGTCCTGTGGATGGAGGCAGAGGACTCTTGCTGCAGCCTTCTTAAATTRAACAAGGAGCAAGGTGAAGAGCTTGGCTTTCTGCCTCTCAGAAACTGGATCTTATGAAGAGAAACTATGTTAAGTAGGCAGGTTTTAAAGCCAATCTTCATATACAGCTAGAAAAAATGAAAAATCTCTCAGCAATTATAATATGGTAAGGATACTCTGTGGCAGATGCCATTTAATTTACCAGTTAGCAAATATCTCACTTCTGTAGGCAAAATCCAGTGACTGTAGTGATGGCAAGCTTTTCAGCCGTTGCTTTACTCTTTTGCCTTGTAGCATGTTTGAGGAAGATGGGGATCTGTTGGAGCAGTGATTCGTGTGATTAAACTCTTACTGCTTCAGTTGTATTTAATTGTATCATTATGCAATTGTTTTGRAAGAAACACCAATGTGTTAAGCAAGTTATGCTTGTTCACGCTAATTATCTCTTTCATTAAACTTACTAGAAGTCTATAAATAGTTCTTTAAGAATGGTTGTAAGTAACTCTTTTATACTGCCTGCCACTTGAGGTTAATATCAATAAAATTAAGTACTAGTTACCTGTCAAATGAGGAAATGTGGATTTCTCTTGAAAATATTTCCAACATGTTTTCAGGTAACCCTACACCATAACCAAGCAGACTGTTTCTTAGTGATGGAAGAGGAACCCAATAGTGGTCACTGAACTAAGCTGTTAATCYCTCCAAGGTGTTATCCTGCTGGCACCAGAATTGTATTGTTATCTCCAGCCTTTCTAGAAAATAAATTATTTTATTATTTTGGTYTTGACTTTTAATTATTTTATGATGATTTCAGTGGTTATTTATAAGTGAATGAATGTACTTTTGCTGGCAATACATACACTTTCAGAAATGTCATCCTATACCTCAATGAGCATCAGTAGCAAATACTGCAAAAATCTGTCATTTTCAATGCCAAGAGTGATGTTTCAGATAACTGAAGTTGTTCCTTAAGTGCCCACTAAAATCCTAGAGGACTAGAAGGCTGTGTGTGCCTTCCAGCCAGTGCCAGCTTGCCAGATGCCATACTTGGTTATTCCTCTGATGAGAAGCTGTTTCATCCCCTGTGTAAATTGAAAGTAGAATTAGAGTCATGGGGTCTAAAAGACTGCTGCTGTAATTGCTGACCTTTTCTGCTGTATTCCTTATTTATGTTTAGAAATCAAAATGTCTATAACAGTATCTGAAAGAGATGTAAGAATAGAATTAGAATATCTGAAATAGATAGAAACCAGTCAGCAAAAATCTTTGGTCTGAGTAGGGTATAAATGAATGGAATGTTCATGAAAATGAGAGAAAAAGATCTCATGAGACATTCAAAAGTACCTGAAGGAAGATGATATGAAGAAGATATGAAAATAACAGAATCTTGAAAATATGGTTGCAGTTTTAAAAATTTATTTTATGCTGCTTCTTTTTTTTTTTTTAACATGGATTCTAACAGAACAAGCAGATTGCTTTCTTCCATTGAATGTTTTGCAGATAGGCACTATTAAATAACTCTTTGAAGCACCAGCAGGCATTTTAGATTCATAAAGATCTGTGCTTCATCTTACATTTGTATAGGAAATTCATCATAAMTGGAATTACTAGATAGTGAATGTGAGCTAGTCTAAACACTTTCTGCCTGTTTCATTGCTGCGGATTCCCTCTGAAGGTTTTGGTCAGTTTTTTTAGTCTTTGCATTCTTTTCTGGGTTGGAATATATTCAGTGTTTAATTGCAGTATTAGTGGTCTCATGTGAATGGTATTTGCTGAGCAAGATTTGCACTGGTAGCATCCAGTCACATATTCATGTTGTTAGATGAAAGGACTTTCAGTCTCACATTCTCTCTCATTTTCTTTCAAGCCTGGTTATTTTCTATGGGCATGGAGTGCCATGCTGCCCTATTCCCTAATACCAATTTTCCAGCATGCCATCCTCCATTTACACTGCAATTATCACGGCTTTTATCCTTGTTTTTTGAAGATGGTACAGCTGGAGCCAAAGCAAAGTGGGGTTAATCCCAGAAAATTTTGTGTTTTGATGACTGCAGATTTTTGCAGGATWTTATGGAGGGGTGTGTTCATTTTAGTTTGACCTCATCTTTTCCCATGGAAGACTAACATGAGTCAGTATTTCAGTCTTGATATAGTGTTTCTAGCTTCATTTTTTTTTCCCTCCTTCTTCAGGTTTTTTAAAATGGGATGAGACATTTTACTATTATTACTATTTTTATAATAATTTTGTTGGGTGAGTATTAGGAAATCCAAATCTATTCTTGTGAYAACTACCCATTCTCATTTCCTATAAAGCACACACTACTGTTCCCTGTTTGGCCAGTTGTAGGTTACTGACCCTCCTTTTTCTCTGTAGAGGGAGATATACCCACCTTTTTCTCTCTAGAGGGAGATATACTCASAGTCATGGTGAGGCCTTGATAGTCCCTGATGGATTATTAAAAAAAACCCCAAACMTGTGTCAGGGAAATAGTCTGTGAAGAATTGCAATAGATTTGTGTGAATATGCTCCACATGTTATGTTGGAGTTCATAATTGGATACTGATGGCCAGTAACATTTTCTGCTGTGATTGTAAAAATATATTCTCCTTAGAGAACGCAACTAATACAAGGTTTGTAAGATAATGTGGTTTATTCCAATGGTATTTTCATCCAGCAACAAGTGACTGCAGAAACAGTTAAACACATCAGTTGCTAGAGAAAAATTTATATGAGAAATAGTGCTGATGACAAAGGCAAAATGTTGACTCACAATTTTCCTGATGTATATTATTCAAATAAGAATGAAAGAAACTTAGTGGTTTCATAAAATAAATCTGATATGTTTAAGTATAGCATATGGCTGCAGACTGAAGTCCATAACTGATTCTCTTGCTGGCATATATCTGGTAATATTGTTGAAGCATATCAGAAAAGGAATCATGAATGCTAGGGACATSTATGGAAAATGCCTCTGAATGTGTGATTCAAAAGGAAGGTGCAGTCCTCCCCCTGCACATCRGGGTGTCATATCTTGCAATGCTCTCTGCTGTGCCTGAGTGTGCAGCTAGCACACTGAAGCTGTCCTGAGCCAGCCKGGTGAACCTGTGTGAGCAGGAGGTCTGCAGTGCCAGGAGAGAGAGGGCAGGAAGCAGGGCAGAGAAGGTGCTTCTGTTACCCTACTGTGGATGTGAGTTTGTGTTGAGAGCATGAATGGGGGATTTGAGACATAAACCTGGCCTTCTCGTTCTGTGCTAGTGGCAGCATTACTGGGAGTTGATATGACACTGCACAATTATAGATACAATTTTTTTTTCTTGCTGCTAATTATCATTCAAACTCATGTTAAGATAGTCTTGCACAAAAATTAGTATTTTTTAGCATCACTGAACAGAAATATTTCTACTACTGTTCTTTAGGGCATTCCATCCAATGTTTTTCAATACTTTATGATGTCAAGATAAATTTGCTGTTAATAAAATGGGCAGGTGACGCTTTGCAGAAAGGCATAGATAGCAATTTAAACAAAGGGCAGTTTTTAAGTACTGTCAAAATTGGTTGTGTACAATGAGAAATGTGAGTCTCATCTCTGTAAGAATAGAATAGTATTTTGGAAAAGAGAAACTGTAAAAGGGATCTAGAGGTCATAGTAAACAAACAATTCTGCAAGAGAACCTAATATAACATTGCAACAAAATCATCTACAGTGACCTCCAAATCTATAAAACTGAATGTCCTGACTATGAGGAGAGTTGATTTCACCAGTGAGTAAGAAGTGGCTGAGAAGGACATGAGAAAATTGCTCACACTGCGTTTTTAGCAAGATGTTGAAAAATAAAGATTGTGGCTTGTCATGCAATTTGCAGGTGAAAAAAACMTGAGATCAGTGTGTTCAATTTACCAAAACAAAGGTGGAGGATGATTTATTATCAGCAGAACACACAGGGTCTCTCAGCAGGTTTATCCCTGCAAGATCGCTAGCGGTGAGAGCAGGGGGGAAGGGAGATAGCATCTTGCTTGCTTCTGCAACATTATATAAATCTTCAGGCACGTCAATCAAGTGCCTTTGGTTCTTAATATGGAGAAAGTGCATCTGACTTATTTTTATTAGGTTGATTAGCTTTGAGAGCAACCTTCAAAGTGCTCAGCAGACTTGCTGTCTCTTTGCACCTCAAGAGGATCTGTTTTGCCCAAGCAATGTCGTGGACAGTGGCAAGTCAATATACTTTAGTATGCTGGAGAGCAGCCAACGTGTGTGATTTCTTAGTCTTGTGAATTATCAAGATCTGAAATTGCTGAATCAGTGGAAACTTGCACGGGTTCAGTTTTACTAGGGGCTGGTGCATCACAGGGAGTGTGATTCACCCACTCAATATCGCACTCTCTGGCCCAGGTGTCTATCAGGTTATTTTTGAAATGAGTCCTGTAGTCCAAATCAGTTCTTTCAGGGGTGCCATGTCACTACAGGAAGTGCTTTTCAAGGCCCAAGATGTTCCAAGATGTTCCAGGCAGTGGTGTGAGGCACAGTATTCATCTCCAGCCATCCAGTGGTTTTTTACAGGAATGTAGCTACCTTGGTGTGTTTGTGGGAGTGTGATGTAATCAATCTGCCAGGCCTCCTCATGTTTACATTTTGACCATCATCCACCATCCATCACAGAGGCTTTACCCTGTGATGGGAATTTGGCCTGCTTGATTACAGTGAATGTTTCACAGTTATGGATCACCTGGGAAATAATGTCCATGTTTAAGTCCACCTCTCAATCGTGAGCCCATCTGTATGTTGGATCTCTTACTGGATGATCAGAGTGTCATCAGTGTCAAGGGCCCATTGAGCCAGAAATAACTCATCCTTATCCTGTCACTATGGCAGGAACCATCACTGAAGAGAGCATATAGCTTTTCATTTTCTGGTAGCTGGTTAAGTGGTGGGCAGGCCCTCCTCAGCATGTGTCATCTTTTCCTCCTCTTTGGTAGTCAGATAGTCTGAAATTTTTGCCTTTGGGCCAGTTCCTGGTGAATTCCAGGATCCCTGGGCAATCCCTGGGTTTTCCTGTGTGATGATGTCTGGTCAGTGTGATCTACTTACTGTGCACAGCATCAGTGCATGATGTGTGTAAGGGACTGTCCCTTTGAACATCCAGCACAGCACTGGCAGTCAGGGTGCCAGGAGGAGCCGTGCTTTGTTGCCCGTCACTTCTGAGGCAGCTTGAACCCCTTCATAAACTGCAAGGATCTCTTTTTTTTTGGAGTGTAGCAAGCTTCAGATCCTTTTTGTCCGTGACTCCTTATGATAAGGTATTGTCCTCTTTCCAATCCCCTTATCAGTGCCCACATCTCAGGACAGGAATCCCAGTTGCTTGGCTTCACTACCATTTAGTTTCATATCGTGGGCCGTGCTATGCCAGCACTGGAGCAGCCAGGTCAGCAGGGGCTCACTCGAGTGAAATCTCATGTATCTCACAGCTGACTTTGGGCTAGGAATTGGGTGATTATCTTTGGCCCTCCTGTTGTAAGGGCTCTACTTCTTCATTCCTCTTGATTTTGTCTTGGGTTTCTTCTCCTGTATACTGCTACTGGCATAGGTTATTCCTGATCCTGCACCTCAGCTGCAGTTTGAGTGGCCACAGTGCATCTTTCTCTGCTTTCCTCCTCTTCCCAGTAAGGGAGGCTGTCTTAAGTTTAATAAATAATAGCAAGGGTCCAGGCACACTGTAGAACTTTCCTCCTTTCTGGAACTGCCACACCATTTTTCTTTCAAATATTCTACCACTTTAACTGAGTCCTGTAGTTATTCAGGGGTGAACTTCCAAACCATTGGGAAAGAACAGTGTTTTAAAACATGGCCCATTTTTTCTCCCACATTCCATGCCACTCATAACCCTTGGGCCAGATCTCTGGATAATCTTCCTAGAAATCTCTTTCTTGACTCTGGACATGATGTAGACAGCTGTGAGGAAACCTGGTAGATTTTAGAACAAGAACATACTTTGACATACAAAGGGACTTCAGAATTCTCAAAAGCTCTTGCAACAGGCCTGAAAGAGAAAGTTGGAGCRAAAGGCTGGGAAAAATAATCCTACCCTGTTTCCCCCTTACTGACTTGATACTAATGGACTCCCAAAGATAGCAGCTGAGGTAAGGACAGGAGAGCAGCAAAGAATACACATCCCAAATGACCCTCATTGCCCTTGCTGTTATCATGTCTTAAACTCATATCCCATAGTACATCAACAAAGCTATCTTGATCTCTCCCATTCTGAAAAATACCAATACATGCTGCACATATGGGAATATACACAGGTTGGTGTACCACAACCACACGAATTACCAAGTGACAATGTCACCAGTAGCTCCATCTCTAATACAACAAATGCCTGGATCAAAATAATTTCCAGTCTGCTCTGGGCAGATCTGCTGTTATCACAGCCCTTTGTGTCCCACGTTATGCACCACATAAGGCTGTCATGATTTAGGAATGGCACCCCTGATTTWGTGTTCCCACTGAGACTCTCCAAACCATGATCTACTCACTCAGTCCTCCTCCCCCTACTCACATTAAGTCTGCTTCCAGATGGGCTTTAGGAATGAATTAGAGCGAGATAAATCAGTGAGCCTCTTTAGAGCAAAGCCTTGCTGCTGTGTGAGCTGCAGGATGGAAAAGACTCTCCAGCTGTTCCTATGCATGGTAGGCTCCAATCCCATCACTGTCCATGACCCTGGTTTGTCTCAATCTGGCAGCAGTCACCTGAGCTGCAGAGTGGTTCTGCATGCTTTTTGGTTTACTGTGTCCTTACCTTAAAATAACGGATGTAAATGTTGGAGCAGGGCTGATGCATGGGTCAGTGGAATCACTGCTGTTTGCATCCAGGACTGGAGACAGTTTGGATAGCACTGCTGGTCTCTATGCAGTATTTCATAGTTGAAAAGAAGGAAACATATTTTAGTTTAAGTATCGGTTTTAGCCAATTCACTGTTTCATAATGAGCKTCCAGAACAGCTGATCTGTAGAGGCCATGTTTTAATCAAGGTAATGTTGCTTTTAGCATAATGTGAAGCACACATAAGATTTTTAGATTTACATTACTGCTTTTCCCAGAATATTAGCACTAGTTTTGTTAAGAGGCCTTACTGATCCTTTTTTCATTTTTCATTTTTCTTTCATTAAAATATAATTTCCCCGTTGTGCAAAGGGAAATCAAGATGTTACTGTAACTGTTACACAGTCAATGTTACTGTTTCTGAATTTTTATATATTAACTTAGGGAAAATATTTGGATAATATTTGAAGGTGAACAAACTAGTTGTTCTTCTGAAGGCATACAAAATATTATCTTGTAAGGTGTTGTTAATTTTATGTGGACTGGCATTTAGCAGCAGCACTTGAAAGAAATATTTTGCTTTCACCAAATTCTGGCTAACACCTTGAAGGGCGTGTATCCAGTATAATGCATCAGTGGTATTCAGTTGTTCCCAAACTACCAATGTTTGCATTCTTGCTGGCAGAAGMAGCGATTGCAGGTTGTGTGCACTCAGCCGCAGATGTACTGTGTAAATGAGGAGCAAATTTTTCTGCTGAGCTGATGAGGCAATTTTGCCTGAGGCTTAGTAAAGAGCTCTTATAAGAAAACTAACAGGTTGTGACTGAAAATACAGAATCCCTTCCAAGGGTGAGTTCATGTTAAGGGAGGTCAAGCACTGAGTTAACTGATGAATTTTAGGTTCAGCCAAGAGGCTCCTCTGCGTGTTGAAAATTGCAGTACACTTTTCTGCACTGCATGGTACTTACACTGTAATTGGACTAAAGATATAATAATTACTGAATTAAAGACTTATTCTTGGTCTAGTTCAAACTGTCGACTAATAAGGAGATGGAGTTTGCAAAGATAAATGAAAATTTTTTCTGAACGTGGAAGTATAGCAGTCTGTGTTTCTCAAGAGGATAGGGTTTTTTTGATGTCTTGAGTGATTCAAAGTACCTTTTAACAAGCAATTTAACTTCCCACTCTCTGAAATTGGGGTAAATTCTGTACTACCAAATTTTATTATTCATCTCACCTTCAACTGAAATGAAAATGTTATTCAAAAAGCTCAGCTGGCATAAAAAAAAGAAAGAAAGAAGGCAAGTAACTAGACTGCTAAATGAATAAATAAAATTTATATTACTTGAGGTTTGCTTCAGCCTACTTTATAGTTTTGTGGACATAAATAGTTTTTCTTAAATTACTATAGATGTTCTTGGTAGCAGTCTGTATATGTTATCAAGAGACTGTTGTAAAACTGAGGAATTTTCTAAGCAGGAATGGGACCTCCTTAAACATTAACATATGAACAGAGGTGGAAAATGCATACTTTCCTACCTATCGTGAAACTTAAGTCCAAAATAAAGAGAAGACCCCAGGGCCATTCAAGAAAGGAAATTTCACTTTGTGAAAAAAGCCTGGCAGAAGTCTATTTGCTTTGATTTTTTTTTCTTGTTGTTAATATTTTGAAGTATTTTGGCCTAGAATCATTGAGAATTTTTTGTGCTTGAATCCTTTACCTCCAAAGCTAGACATTTCTAGCTTAATGTCTTCAGCTATTCCTGATGGAATTTATTTAAGTTAGTTACAATGAGTAATTAATGTAATTTTTTCTACTCTTGTCTATAGGAAATTACTAAGTTTTATTTGATATAGCTTCCCAGGTCATCAGCAGCTGAGGAAACTGGGCTTCACTGAGCTTCACATCTCTGTCTCAGCAGCTTGTCTGTCTATTGAATTTGTGGTGCCTGAAAGTTGGAGCAGAGACCTTTCCAGGCAAAATGGAAATGTTTATGTTCTACTCATTCTGTTGTTTCCATGAAAAATTATGATCTACAAACAATTTTATTTCCCCCCCCCCCCCAGATTTTGGCAGTCCTTGGTACCGTGACTAACAGCTAAAAGCAAGTTTTAAATTTCTTTAGGTTGTTTTGTAACCATCTGCATTGTTGGTTAATTTCTTTGTCTCTGCTTTGTCTTGCTTTTTAAAAAGGTTTTAATTTTTGTTGCACTGCTGCATGATGAGTTGCCTGTCTTTTTTCAGAACCTTCTGCCAGACTTGGCTTAAGTTWGAAAGAGGAATATGTAAGGAGCATTATGTATTGTTTTTTACCAGGAAGCCAGGAAGATGTTAGGACAACAAAGCTTTTTAGTGTTTCTACCCAGTTTTGCAAGAAGCTCAGAAAGAGACAATCTTCTGGAAGTGTTCCTCTAGATAGTAATTATAGTCCTTGGTCAATCATAAATTTTATGAAAGAAAGTAGAAGAAAAATACCAACTTTGTAGGGGAGTTTTCAGCTCTTTTTGAGGTCATTATATGCTAATAGTAAATCATTACTCACCTCTGGGGAAAGGAAGAGCCCTCTCCCTTTAAAACAAACAAAAATTTCAAACCTCTTCTGTCCCTGTTCATATTTAAGCAGATTCTGCAACATCTGTGTGGTGAAGAAAGAGTGAGTATGACTTTGAGAATTTTTTTCTGCCTRATGATACCTATTTTGTAAGTGTTAGTCCACTTGGTGAACCGTCTTCCTGTTCAGCCCATACACAGACACTAGTGCACAGAAAAACATTCATTCCTCAGAGACACATTCACAGCCTTTTCATCCTGATCAGCCTTTGTCATACATACAGTTAAAACTTTTAAAAAATTGCTTCTAAATTCAGACCTGTTTACTCAGGAAAGAAAAGTTTGACTAACATATTTAGAAAATGGAAAATGAGAATCAATTTTAAGAAGTCRATCAGTTTTTATTTTCTGGCAACATTTTTCTATGCTTCTAATGAAATGCTTAGATATATTTATCAGAAATATTTTGWAAGTTGGTAACTGTGCATGAAGATGCCAGTATTGTAAAATACAGCATGTTATGCAACTGTAGARCTGATTTTTGTAGAATTTAAAAGACTAAAATATAGTAATAATTTCAGTCAAGCATTCAAAAAGTACTTACAGTGTCATTAGGTACAAGGTATTGTGTTTATATTTTTTGCTTGTGGTATCATGCCATACTTCCTAAAGACACACTAAGCAGTTTGAAATGAGGTGGTGGTGCTATGATTGATATGATTTATTTTTTTATAAATCCTTTCCTTTATCTRTTTTAAAAATGGCAATAGGGAAGCAATTGAGAAAAAGAGCTCAGAAAGAGAGTGATGGACAAGGTTAAAATGTTAAATACTGACATGGAGAATGTATTACTTTCTTACCTTGTTGCAGAGTTCCTAGAAGGTGCTAAAATTGGAGTGCTTGGACTATGATTTGCACTGGTGACAGAGGGTTCATTGTTCCAGAAAAATTCTATCCATAAAACATGAATATCTTGATTCTTCCCAGGATTTTTCTGGCAATAAAATAACATAGTGAAAAAAAGTTACCATTTATCTATGGAATGATAATACTTACCAGGAAGTAAATTTGAAAGAATCAGTTTGAACAGGCATTTTATTTTGACCATTGCTTCCTTAGAGAGATTTATGTGACATCAAACTCTTAATAGATATTTGAAGACAGGAATATCTGCTTTTTTTTCTAGCTTAATGTCTTCAGCTATTCCTGATGGAATTTATTTAAGTTAGTTACAATGAGTAATTAATGTAATTTTTTCTACTCTTGTCTATAGGAAATTACTAAGTTTTATTTGATATAGAGGTAATTTTATGTCATTCTCTTATTAGTACGCACTAATTKTATGAATTAAAGTAATTTTTAGTACCAGTTTAGAGGCTTATTTCTTTGAAATAGGAGACYTCACAAATTAAGGAAAGTATATGTATTTTAGCTGTGCTGCATTTTATCTGGTAAAACACAATCACTAGGAAATGCTTTGCCATAAGAGTGGTGCACATACATTARGGGGTGTAGAAAATTCCTAAAGGCATCTGGTCCCAAAAGAGTTGAGCTATGCAGTCTACTTTATTAAAAGGATGCATATTCTCCAAAGTTGGTTGGCTACTGAATGCCGTCCAGCTCAACCCTTGATTTCAGTTTTCCCTGGGAAAATATCTGAAGTACTGTAACTGATGATATCTTTCCTGCATTTTCCTTCTGTTCTGTAACATTAAACTTCTAGGTTCTTTAGAAAAATACGTTGGGTTTTTTCCAGTATTTCTGAGTTCTTCATTCCYCTTCATAATTTAGATTGTGAATATTAAAATATAGTTGAAATTAATAATTTAAACATTATGTGAATTATAGRTATCATGGTCGTAAGTGATGATCTCACAGAATGCTTCTTGTAGCACAGGTATATTTAGTTTTCACACCCATATTCTAGTCAAACCTATAGCATTTTTGACAGTGCATTAGATTTTTTTCTTCCCTAATTAATGGRACTGTTTTTATTTTCAAAAATGTTTCAGTTGTCTCCAAAACTGCCACAAAGGATGGCTGTACTGCTGTCTCCCAAGTTGTTGTTGGCGATTTTTTTCCTTGTGCGTTAAAGTTCAGTGCTGCATCTTCTAGTGCTAGAAAGAGTGCCTCTTMGGTAAAATTAGTTTTTGTGGGGAGAGGTGAAGGTGTGGCACTGTTTGTAATGGAAGGRTTAGAATRTATGGAGCTCACAGTTGGCAAWGGCACAGTTGAGAGCTCCTGGAATCAAGGGGCAAACAAATARTGATGATCATGAGAGTTTACTGTAGRCTTCTTGGCCAGGATGATGATACTGATGAATTATTCTTTGAGAAACTGAGGGATRCCTTCAAGTCAACTGCCCTTGTCCTTATGGGCAATTTCAACTTACCAGAAGTTAAATGAGAGTAGCACATAGCTGGTACAACCCAGCCAGAGGATTCCTGAAAAACTTTATGGAACAGATCCTTAGGGAGCTGACTCAGAAAGTCACCCTCTTTTACCTACTACTTGACAGTAGAGTGGATGTCATTAATGAAATGGAGATTGGCAGCTGTCTTGGCCGCAGGGACCACAAAGTGATCAAGTTTAAAATCTCTATTGAAAAGAGGAAAAGTGCCAACAAAACCTCAACTCTGGATGTGAGGAGAGCAGACTTCAGGCTGCTCAGGGAATTAATAAGATCTCTGGGAGCATGTTTTTGCCCAGTGCTGATCACTTTTTACATATCACTGCCAAAGGGCACAAGAGCAGCAATTCCCAAATGTCAGCAGTCAAGCAGGAAGGGCAGAAAGCCAGCTTAGCTGAACAGGAATCTTGTCTTAGAAATCAGGCAAGAGAGGGAGGTATATGCCCAGTGGAAGCAAGGTCAGGTGACATGGAAAAGTACAGAGATGCTGCCGCCACTCTAGGGAGAAAATTGGCGGTCAAAGCTCAACTGTAGCTGAAGCTGTCCAGAACTGTGGGGGACGATAAAAAGAAGTTTTTTCAAGTATATTGTCAATAAGCAGTGTATAAAATAGCATTGGCCCATTACAGGATGAGGATGGTCAYCTCACAAACAAGGACATGGACAAAGCAGTGGTGTTTAATGCAATCTCTGTCTCCATCTTCAACAAATGATGGAACAAGAGAATATCTGCCCTGACCTGAAGAATCATGTCTGTGAGAACGATCGATTCTTGATCAGCTCTGTGGGATCTGCTATTCCAGCTGAATGTCTAAAAAATCTGTGGGGCGTCATGGGATTAATCCAGGGGTCCTTAAAGAATTAGCTGATGGCACTGCAAAACATCTCTTGATGATTTTTGAGTGGTCTTGGAACTCCGTAGAGGTCCCAGCTGACTGGAAGCTGGTGAATGTTGTCCTGATTTCCAAGAAAGGCCAGAAGAACCCTGGAAAGTCTAAGCCTGTCAATCTCACTTCAGTGCCTGGTAAAGTTATGGAGAAGACTTTTCTGGGAGATACTGAAATACACCAGAAAGATGCGCAGTCATCAGTCAGAGCCAGCACAGCTTCATGAGTGGAAAGTCCTGCTTATCAAACCTGATGTTTTTAATGACAAAGTAACCCACCTTATGGGTTCCCTTGATCAAGGGAAGCTGGTGGGTGCACTCTTCTTGGATTTCAGAAAAGCTTTCAATAGTGTCTCTCCCAATATCCTTATGGATAAAATGTGCAGCACACAGCTGGATAAAYACATGGGGTGGGTGAGCAACTGGCTCAGGCACAAAGGGTGATAATGAATGGGGTGACATCAGACTGGTGACCTGTCAGCAGTGGGGTTCCACAGGGCTCCATTCTTGGCCCTGTGCTCTTCAACATCTTCATTAACAGCCTGAACTCAGGACTGGAAGGGATACTAAGCAAGTTCACAAATGATATAAAATTGGGAGTAGCTGTTGACTCCATCAAAGGCAAGGAGACCCTGCAGAGAGACCTCAGCAAATTACAGTGCTGAGCAATCATCAACCATATGAAATTCAACAAGGAAAAGTGCCAGATTCTGCACTGGGCTGGGGAAATTCTGGATGTGTGGACAGACTGGAGAATGAGAGGCTGGAAAGCAGCACCATGGAAAGGAACGTGGCRGTCCTGGTCACTGCAAGCKGAACATGAGCCAGCAGTGCCYTGGCAGCCAGGAGGGCCAAGCGTGTCCTGGGGTGCATCAGGCCCAGCATCACCAGCTGGGCAAGGGAGGGGATTGTCCTGCTCTGCTCTGGGCTGGGACAGCCTCAGCTCCAGTGCTGGGGGCAGTTTTGGGTGCCACAGTATAAGAAAGATATAAAGCTATTAGAGAATGTCCAAAGGAAGGCAACTAAAGATGTTGAATGGCCTCTAGGGGAAGCTGTATAGGAGCAGGTGAGGTCACTTGGTCTGCTCAGCCTGGAGAAAAGGAGACAGTTACAATTTCCTTTTGTGGGGAAGAGGATGTGCATGCACTGATATTTTCTCACTGGTTACCAGTGACAGGACTTGAGGGAATGACCTGAACTTATGTAGGGAAGGTTTAGGTTGGATATTAGGAAAAGGTTCTTCACCCAGAGGGTGAATGGGCACTGGAACAGGCTCCCCAGGGAAGCAGTCACAGCACCAAACCTGTCAGAGTTCAGGAAGCATTTGGACAATGCTTTTGGGTGTATGGTGTGACTTGAGTATGGGTGCTGTACAGGGCCAGGACTTGGAATTGATGATCCTTATAGATCCCTTTCAACTCAGCTTATTCTGTGATTCTCTGATGATGTAATGTTTGCAGTATCAAACCAGGGTGTATGTCTGTCCTTCTATGTTAAGCAGGAAAATTACCAAATGTATAAGAAATGCTCACTGCAAAACAAAAGGGGGCGAGATATTTTCCATATCTAAGATAAGTTAATGTGGAAAAAAAAAAGCAGGCCCTAAATTGGTCTGGTTTCTAATTGAACCTATTAGACTAGGAACAGGAAAGTTGTATTTTACATAAACTGGTCTCATGTTTAGTGACTGATGTATTTGGTGCTTAAACAGCTGCAGATGAGTTACTTGTACATGGAAGTGTGTGTAGTCTTTGAAACTTCAATATGAAATTAGCACTTTTGAGATCTAGCATATTTAAAAAAAATTCTTAAAGTAACTCAATATCAAAACCAGCAACTTATTATTGAGAATCCAAATAAAAGGCCTAGTATTTTGTTAGAAATTTTAAGGAGGAGTGGCAGAGGAATAGAGATTAATTTATGTTGGTAAAAATATTCATCCCATATAAAAACCATAAAGTGAGATGAGGGTACATTTTTGGAGGGGGGTTCTGGCAGGACAAGAAACTTGACCAATCTTTTGGTTGGTCTTGAGGACCATAAACTTCCCTGGCGATATTGCTCAGCCTGTAGAGTCTGTGTTGCCTTGCCAATAAACATTGTTGATACAACAGACAGCCTGGGAGAATTACTCTCTGCTTATAGCACTGAGTGACTTCAGAGGGTGGTTTTGGGTGCCCCTCTTCCCTAGAGGGCAGCTCAGACATCAGGTGTGTCACCCTTTGTCTCTTGTATCTGTACAGAAATTCAGGGGCACTTCTGATGTGGCTGAGGCACAGCACTTTCAGAGGCTGCAGTCCAGTCCTATGGAGCCTTTGTCACACTGCATTAATCTGAAATGCCCATATCTAGCAATATGATCCAGTTTCTCCTAAATGATCATTCACATTGCCATCATTCACGATGAAATGACCTAGTAATATCACTGTTATGAAATGAACTTAGCAGAATAGTAGAATGTTCTTAGTAGAGGAGAATAAAGTAGAAATAAGCAGAACAAGTGAGATGCATAAGTCAGATGTGCTCATTGTGAAATATGAAAGTGGAGAGAACATTGTCACGTAGACTATATTGATGGCTTCTTGGCAAGTCATATGTGACATTAATCCCTTGTCTAGAATAGAACATCCCTGGAATGGAAGGTACTCAGCTTTTTTTAAAAAATAAAGGTTAAATGGTGAGAACATAGTGATTTGAGAATGTATCAATGCACAGTTGTCCCATGAGCTGGTCATCTCTTTTGCTGAAACTTTGCTGCTTGAAGGTAGCTTCCACTACCTGCCAGTTCCAGGTCTTCTATCATTTTCCACATCATGCTAAGAGACAGAAAAATGTTCATAAACATGATTATACAAAAGCTGGATTTCTGCTGTGATTATATTAGGATTAGGTATTGTATAATTTAGGGAATGTTATCTTTGCCAAATTTTGGCAGAAATGCTGCAGAGCAGCACTGCATAGCGGAAGTGCTTGTACCTAGTTTTGTGGATTTAGCTAATATGCCTTTGGAGACTAGGCTCCTGTCTCACCTCTTTTATGCCCTCAAAATGCTTTAAAAATTGCACAGCTGTTTGCGTGGCTTTTTCCCCAAGAAACTAGTCTGGAGAAGCTGTCTAAAATGTTATATTCAAACTATTTCTTAAATACTTTTGTTCACCAAAACAAAAGACTGGTTTATTAGAAAATATTCTAGAATAGATTTCCTGTTGGGGAACCCTTCTGCTATTTTAAAAATAAATCTTATTCATATTTAAATTCTTCACATTCCTATTTATTGTTACTCCAAATTTTTCTCCAAATTTTATTTTACTACAAATTACGAAAAATAATCATCATGGCTTGTCCATGACTTTTTTTGAAAAAGAACATAATGCAAGTACACTCCCAAGATGGGTAGTTTTGGTTATGAGGGTGSAAGCTGGTCCTGAAGCATATATCCTGCTGCACGTATCCTGACACCTTCAAGTGCTGCTGTGTCTGTCATTTTCCTCATTACTGCCAGTTTGGAATCAGATAAGAGCAAACTGAATGATTGTTTTCTTACAGGAGGATATTCATGAAGTGCGTAGTTGAGCTGAGGACTCCTGATCACATGATACTGCTCCTCATATCATCTCAATGTTCTCAAACACTCAGTCACTCTTTCAGAGAATATATTTCACTGCATTACACAGAGCATCTGGCTGATAGGTGCTCTCTGAGTCACAGTGTTACACTATTTGCTAGATTGCTCTTCTTCACCTGTTGTGAGAAATAACTGAGGAAAGCTTTGGACCCTAATATGATAAGCTGCAATATGTAAAGGTAATGCAGGACCTCCCAATGTGATCTTTCTAAACGGACAGATAGTTGAATGTAATGGCCCAAAAATCAGTTTAAGCCAAAATGAAATTTTTAACTTYGCTAAGAAGTTGCAGCCTATGAAGCCTGTATCCTTTGCCTCATGTCCATTGCCATCTGGGAGGGGTTGGAATTTCCTGTCTACCTGAACCTGAAATTATTCTATTCTTTGTATGTATCTGGAGGTTTTAAGTGAAAAAGAAGTTGAGTTCTGGGCTGCCAGTTACATTTTCAAATGCGTCCATCTGACTTTGCTGTGTTGCTTCTGTTTTCTGTGTTCCTCTTTGCTATAATGGAACAACTTTGGTTTTGGCCAATTAGCAAAGTGTAATTCTTGTCCTTTGTTGTCCCTTGGTGAGTCCTCCTGAAGCAAGCATTTTATTTCAAATAACTTTGTGTAGGTGTGTGGAAATTTCTGTTTGATTCCAGGTATTTCAGGATTGTAAACATCATCCTTGAAATATTTCTCTTTAAATAGAAGATTTATAATTCTTTAGATAGAAGAAACATTTTAATTTTTGTTTTGGTGTTTAATGCTCAAGATAGCAGTGTTGAAACAAAATAGATAGGCTAGTTGAGTTCTAAGCCTGRAAAAACTGAATGTTCTTTTATTGCTGTCCTGTCAGTATTCTTTATCCTCACTGACCTGAACTTGTCTCTCTGTATGATTCAATTTTTATTTTAACTTGCCCTGTTGTGCTGAGTACAGACTGTGCCAAATTGTCAGGTTTGTAAGTGAATCCCTAATGGATATGAAACATACCTACTCTGCCATGTGAACTTGATGGATTAGCAATATAATTTACAAGGTAAGCTGATTCCTGTAGAAATTATACAGGTTTCTATATAGAATAAAAGAGCTATGGAGACTTCATGTTTTCAGTACTAGTATAATTCAATTTGTATTTCTGTAACAGTCACCAGTGAATATAAGAGATTTTTCAGAGTCTTCCTTGAATAATGCTGCCTTTTACAGTTTAGTGAAATCAGTTTTTTTCATAATATAAAAACCATATTTTAAAAAACCTTTAAAATATTTATAGTATGCCATTATAAACTTTTTATGTTTAAGTGATGATTGAAGTACTTGTTGAAGTTGTTTGGAAGAGTATGGGCAATGAAGTCAGAGAAGAAATAAATATTAGAGAAAATTACTTACTGTTGTTTTTCATCAGGACTTCAAATAAAGACTAAAATCTAATGGCCTGTTTTTGCAGTGTCTTTTTCAGCTACTTGTATCTTTCCAAAGTCAAAAAGCTCTGTGTTCTGCAGTGTTCTTTTAATGAAAAGTCAGGAGGACACACTAGGATGAATTACTTCAAGAACCCTGTACTTAAAAAGTTTTTTTTTTTCCATTAAATGGAACTGCAATCTCTGTGCAGTTTAACTGAGCTACAAACTGGTCCATGTAAAAATGCAATAGTAACATCACAGTTTGAATTTAGTGATGGTGTTATTTTAATTTTTGAATCATTAATATTCTAGTTGCTCATGCTTTTGACAGATTCAGTCTCCCACAATGTTTTTAATGTCACTGATTGATTTATGTTAAATTAATTTATTGTGCCTGGTCCAAATTTTAGGATCGCTGTTACTTGTAGTACCATGATTAAATGCTAGAGAACATATGTTGCCAGTATCAACAGCAATTCATTAAGTTCAGCGAACTGATATTTTATTATTTTATTTTTATAATTGGACCTCCTGAAATACCTTGAATTGAGGGATATTGAATGTAATTATCACATGAGGAATGTATATTTATAATGGCAGCTAATTAATTAAGATATGTGAAAAGCTGAGCCTTCATGCTTCAGTGAGTAATTACCTTCTCCTCATACTTACATTATTTTAAATTTGGCTTCTAAAATGTGTAGTTTGTGGATTTAAGCACGAGGCAAATCCAACCAGAATAAAGAGATGGATGAATTATTGTATAAGTAGCTGGAGGATGTTTCAAAATTGCCAGCCCTTGTTCTTGTAGGAGATTTAACCTGCCAGATATCTGCTGGCACCTCAACACAGTGGAGAAGAGACAGTTTAGGAGGTTCTTGGAGTGCATGGAGGAGAGCTTGTCACAGCTGGTGAGCCATCCTGCCAGGGGTGGGGCTCTGATAGACCTGCTGTTTGCAAACAGAGAGGAGCTGGTGAGAGATGTGCTGGTTGAAGGCTGTCTGGGACACAGTGACCATGAAATAACAGAGTTCTTAATACTTGGTGAAACAAGAACTCTGTTCTTCTGAAGTGCAGACTTTGGTCTTTTCAAAGCATTGATTCAGAGAGTACATTGGGAAACAGCCCTCATAGACAAAGGGGTCCGAGAAGAATGGACATACTTCAAGGAATAAATCTTGAAGGCACAGAGCAGACTGTACCTGTGTGCTGAAAGATGAGCTGATAGGAAAGATGACTGGCCTGATAAGCTTTTGAGGGAGAAAATGAGAGTGTATCACCTTTGGAAAGAGGGGCAGGCAACTCAGGGAATATTCAAGGATGTCGCTAGGTCATGTAGGAAGAAAATTAGAGGGATGAAAGCCCAATTAGAACTTAATTTTGCTACTTATGTGAAGGATAATAAAAATGGGTTTTTTATAATACATAAATGGCGAAAGGAGGGGCAAGGACAACCATCATTCTCTATTGGCTGTGCAGTGATATATAGGGACAGTGGGACCATCTTCCTAGGCAGCTCATACTAAGAGGATACACCAGGTTGTCAAGAGCATGGGCTACACCTTGCTATTACTTTTTTATGTGGGTACAAATAACGCTGCAAGCCAAAAAATAGGTAGGATCAAGGAAGACTATAAAGCGCTGGTGAGGCAGGTGAAAAACATTGGTCCCTAAGTCATGTTTTCATCTTAGAGATTAGATTCTCTGGTTAGAGAAATAGGGACAGCCAGAAATAAATAATGCAGATCACCATCTTGTTTCATGGCGGGCACCATCTTGAAGGTTTTGGCTTTTATGACACTGGGTTGTGCTTTAATGGTTGTGGCCTGTTAAGGAGGTGTAGGATCCACCTAAAAAGGGCAAGGCAATCTTTGGCAGGAGGTTGGCCAGTTTGGTGAGGTGGGCTCTAAACTAAAGGTCTTGGGAGGTGGGATCCAAAGTGGTATTGCTCGTGCTCTTGCTTCCTCCTGGGGAATAGGTCATACAAACCAGTGCAGCAACAAATATTCCTTGATTGCCTCTCAAGATGAGGATCACAGGGCTAAACATATCAAGGATGTTTATGGTTATGGTGAATCCTCTTATATACCTTCTAGAGAGCCTGGCTGCATGGTTACCTCTCCGAAGTGCCTGTATAGAAATGCACACAGCATGGGCAATAAACAGGAACTAGAAATCTATGTGTAGTTGGAAGGCCAGGATCTCATTGCAGTTACATGGTTAGATAGCTCACGTGACTGAAATGTTGTCATAGACAGCTGTGTGCTTTTAGAAAGGGCTGGTCAGACAGGTGAAGTGATGGATTTGCTCTTTAAGTGAGAGAGCAGCTAGAACACATTGAGCTCTACAATGAAGGATCTGAGAGTTTATGGTTAGAGTCAAGCGGTAGGCTAATATGGGTGGCACTTTTGTGGGTATTTGTTGTAGACCACCTRATCAGGAGGAATTTTATGGGCTTTCTATGAGAAGCTGGCAATAACCATGGTGGTCACAGGCCCCATTTCTCCTGGGGAACTTCACCCTGATATTTGCTGGAGGGACAACGTGACTTGGAACACACAGTCCAGGAAGTTACTGCCCATGATTCAAGCAACTTTTTGGTGCAAATGGTGGAGGAGCCAAAGAGGAGAGGTGTGTTGCTGGACTAGCCTTGTCTATAAGTGATAGATACAATCTTATAGGCAAGATTAGCCTTGTCTATAAGTGACCATGAGATTGTGGAACTCAGGATCCTGCGTGGAGGAAGCAAATGGACTAGGACCCTCCAGAGAGGCCAACTTTGGCCTCTTCARAGACCTACTTAGAGGAATCCCGTGGGACTGAGCTCTAGGAGAGAAGGGGGTCCAAAAGAGCTGCTAAGTATTTAAACATCACTTCCTTCAYGTTCAAGACCAGTGTATCCTCTTGATCAAACAGTCAATCAAAGGTGGCAGGATATCTGCATGGATCAGGAAGCTCCTAGTAAATTTCAAATGCAAGGAAGAAATTTATGAGAAGTAGCAAAGGGAGCAGACTGTGTGGGAGGACTATAGGAACATTGTCAGATTATGCAGGGATGTAAGGAAGAAGGCCCAAGGCGCACCTGTAATTGAGTCGGCCTTGGCAGAGAGGACTACATGGTCTCCAGAGGTCTCTTCCAACCTTAGCAATTCTGTCATCCTGTGAAAACATCCCATAAACCACATTCACCTAAAAAAATGACATTTTCAGAGAGTAYGGATGATCTTAAAGATCATTTCCACTCTAAACAATGATTTTTTGAMTGTAACTGGGTAAGACAGGAACTTTAACACTTTGCATGATTGCTCCAAAAATATTCAAGTAATTTGTAATTGGAGAGTATTTCTCAGAGTTTGTGTAGGCATCTATGGCTTATAAGAACAGTATGATTTTAGAACATTTAAAAACAAGTTCTGCAGTTTGGAGGCATTTCCTGTCAGCATTATTCATGGCACTTCCAGTAGCTGGCAGCATATCAAAATGCTATAGTTTTATTTTTCTTCCAAGACAGAAACATGGCAAAATGAAACTAGCATGTCAGCTATTTACTGAGTTACTATTAGTACCATTTTGTAATTTACAGCCTACTTTTTATTTAGATAGAGGCCTCTAGTTCCAAAGCAATGACTGAGGTTTTTGGTTTGATGAGGGAAAATACTCTCATTTCTTCAGAATTAAACTGGAGATGCACAAGGAGCTGGGAGGGAAACAGCGGGGACAACTGACCCCAACTGACATAAAGGATATTCCAGATCCTATAACTTCATGCTCCGTATATAAAGCTGGAGGAAGAAGAAGAAGGAAAGGAGGACATTCAAAGTGATGGTGTTTGTGTTCCAAAGTCAGTCCTGCTGGTGTAGGCATGATGTAGTCCTGCTTTCCTGGACGTGGAGAACAACAGACAGTTCTTGGGAAGTGGCGAATGGATTCCTTGTTTTGCTTTGCCTGTGCATTGTTATTGCTTTACCAGTTAAAAGGTAGCATTAACATTCTWGTAGGACTTCTAGTATGGCCTCTTATTGGCATGGTCTTCTATGGGCCGTTCTGGATTTGACATGTAGTCAGTTTTCCATGAAGAAGACCTGAGTAATAGGAATTATATCAGGTCATATGAGTATATGTTTTGAAGTATTTCTTAAATTGGGAATAAACTTTAGCTGTAAATAATATGGACCACTCGAGGTATCTTGATAATAGCTCAAGGCCCAGCCTTTGCTGGAGCATCTCAGATCAGGACATTGACTCTGAAGTTGGTCCTGAGATGAGTGGAGGAAGTATAGTGTGGATACAGTGAGTGCGTAAAGCAAAGCAGCAATTGTGAAATCCGGTGATCTTTCCTCATGATTTTTCATAGAGACTTTAAATAATTTCATTAAATGCAGTGTGGGTAGAAAGAGAATCATAATAATGACTTAATAGTTGCCTCATGGGAAGTTTTTCTCCTGTTAACCAGTTTGAAGAGTATTCTCAGCGTTGGGTGCATATGAGTTAGCATTTGYTATCCAGTATGAGAAACCCACATGATTTTTTTTCTCAGAGATTTTAATCATCACCTCTTATATAGGAAATAGGTATATAGGAAAATTATGGAGAAAAATAATGGATTTTATGGAAAACTATTTCACACAGAGATCTTTTTGTTTGTTTGTTTCCTGGAACATCTTTAATGTAGGACAGTACTTGGTTATTTACTACCCTGTATACTTCTCTGAAATAATGGAGTGATTTAAAAACAAGTTCTGTTTTAGTGATTTTTTTTTCTGTATTTGAAATGGTTTGCAAACTTTTATACAGGAGGAACAAAAATATTTAAAGCAATTATTAAAATAAGTACTATTCCCTTAAAATTTCTTTTTTCTTTTTATCTGCTGGTTGGATTCAAGAATAATCTTCAAAATAATGCACGTTTTTCACTTTCATTCAATAAACTTCTCTAAAACTCAAGAAAGTGTTTCTGTCAATAGGAGCAATGCAGAAGAATATGAAAAAATGAAGCAGTTGCAGAAAAATGTTGGCTTTTACTCATCTTCAGTCTTAGTTGCAGCTAAAAATTTGGCTAGAAGATATTTGGCCAAGATCTGAGATGATTAATGATGTTCTGATCTATGTTCTGACAGTGCAGATGAGAATCCAGAAGGTTATAGAGGCTTAGGAGGTGATATTATATAGATMTGAGAGTTTACAGATGTGAATGATTTAACATAAGTGACTACTGAGATACTACTGAATTAACGTTGACAGGGAAAAAAATTAGGCACAGAAATACAGTCTTCCCATTGTCTATAGTTCTATAATTTGGTGGTAAAAAACCTTGGGGTGTAGCTTCCTGATGATTCTTTTTCTGTTAGGCAAGACATAATGGAGGAAATTTACCAATTTAGTGCAATGGTGGTGGTGTTGATTTGTTGGGCACCAAGGCTGATAACTGTATGGGACTCCTTAATGAGTGTATTATCAGGTAAGTATGTRTATATGTATAGAGGCAATTGAAAAATTTCTATGTTTAAGTTAAATTTACACTTTCGTTTCTCTCAAGACTACTGAAATAAATTTTGGTGTACAGGTTTATTGTTTTGTTTGCATGTTCTTGTTCTAGTAAAGTGATCTCCAAAGTCTTGATGTGAGCTTACATACTTTKGACATTAACGTTTCTCATTCTTAACTTCAGCTGAAGAAAAGAACTCTGAATAGCAACTTTAAAAGTTTAACAGTAATTCTGCATCCCCTTTTTTTTTTTGTGTGTCATTGTAGTTGAGTATTGTTTGACTGACAAAAATGCTGATGATTTAAGTTACATGGCAATAGCATTTCAGTGATTCACTTCACTTTTTATAGACACAATTTTAATTTAGGCATGAGGTTTTTGAGGCCTATGAGAATGCAGTCCTTCTCTGATGGMTCTTATTTCTTTGTTTTTCATTTCAGATGTTTGTTTCCAGAGAATTTGTTCTCCATTTCCTAATACATAGGGGAAAAAATTAGACTTTTAAAGGAGGGAATGGAAATAAGCATTAAGAATGTCAAAGGGAAAAATGCTTATAATATTTTCCAAACTCTGTAACACATTTTATCATTAGTTTGAAAAGTATTACATAGTTGTAATATATGGCATATTTTTTTGCCAGACATCTGAGATTCTTTTTGGATAGTACTCTAAAATATAAGTCATCTCAGTGATAGCTTTGGTAATGACTGCCATGTAATAAATTAAGATTTCACTAATGCATATTAGCAGTGAGGGATGTTCACTTCTAATTGCTGAGATGACTGCTGCTTCTCAGCCCTCTGCAGAATTGAATCCACATGGAGTGTATCTAGGCTATGGCTCATAATTTCATACAAGATTTAGTCAAGTAGACTCTTTTTCTTCGCATGTAGACAGAGGCATCTGGTTATGTAACTTTCTGCAGAGCTGGGCACTTGTTTAAAGGAGATGCAAATTATCTGCAGTGGACTAAGATTCCCTGTAACCTCAATATTTCAGGAAGCCAGTTGATGTTTATTCATATGTTAGCTGCTTTCATCCATACAAAATAAAATTGTGGAGTAATTCAATGTACTTTATTTGTTTACAGTATATAAGTATTTGTAAGTATCTGTAAGTATTAAGCTTCTCTTACTGTAAATCTAAGGGACAGTGGTTGTCCAGAGGGTCTTTTTCCCTTCCAAGAAATACTGGAATTTTTTTAAAAATCCAAATGAAACGACTATACAGAGGCTGTTGGGACACATACTAATATCAAGGCCCAAAGCTTGCACGGTTTAGAATGTATCTAATAATAGGAACAAGAAAAATATATCAGCTGTTCCAGAAATGTGTTACACTACATGTAACTGTGTGAGTGCACATAAGTGTACATTTGTTTGAAATAAGAAATCTTAACGAAGTATTACTGTTAAAATTAAAGTGCCAAAGTAGTAGAGTATAAGTAATTCTTACAAAGAATTACTCTTACGCTTTAGTTTTTCCCTGCATGATGCTATTTCAGTATTTGAAGTCGAAATTCAATCCTTGGCTGATGGATCTCATAGACTCCAGCATACTTTTTTCAAATGATCTTAATGTTGTGAGCTACAAGTTCAAACTAAAATCTTTCCCTTTAACAGCTCCTATTGATCGTTAATTGTATTCCAGATGAAAGAATAGAAAACAAAAGCAGTTTATCGAGTAGCCAGTGGGAAAACAATGGGTGTCTTGCTTGTTACCATTGCAATGTAAGATTCCCGTTTCTCATAACAGACTCCTGCGAATTTTCTGGATATTGGCAGTACCTTTCCTGCAATTTCTCTCCTGTACTTTTTAGTAGCCTTAATACAGACAATTCAGGTTGGTTTGGTGGGGCCTGTTCTCCTTCGAGAACTATTTTGTTCAGGATGTGATGCAGACCTRTTGGTTGATTGTCACTGGAAATAGGTGCATGTCTTGCACTGTACTGCTGAAGCATATTATATATATACAGTTTTTCTCTGCTTAGTCACTTAAGATGTAAAAGTCTTATCACTTTGATGAAAATGTAATGAACAAAGAAAGTAATGAACAAATCATTGCARCATTTATTAAAATTTTTAATGAATAGTGCAAAATTTTGCTTTGCTACTATGAAGAAGCACTAATTTCTGGATGTTCAGAAAATGTTCAGAGTAAAAAAAAMMAAMAAAMCAACAAAACCAAACCCAGAAACTAGTATAACCAGTACAACCATTCTACATTTATACCATAATTTTGAAAGTTCTATCAAGWATGCATAGGCATTTTGCAAATACAAAAAAAACCACAGGAACTTTTTTGTCAAGTTGAGTGATTACAGATGCTATGAATTGCCTTTTTTTTTTTTTTTCTTCTTTAAGCTCAGTTTTATGCTATACAATGTAAGCCTTGTGAGTGACAGCTTGAAAGGCTTGGAGTGGAGCAGCAATTAGTGAAAATATGTTGAAAGCATAACAGAAGCAAATGTAGACCTATGCCAAACTATCCACTTCATTTTACCCTAATGAAAGTAATGAAAGGCTGGAACRAGTCATTAAGGTTGCTTCTTGTTGTCCATCRAAACGTTTTCTTCTTTYCTTCCCATCACYRCAACTTTGGAATAAACTCARTTTTCCCATCCAAGAAAATACCAAYGTTATCTGGAAAACAGACAAAATATCTCCTCCTCAATTTTTCTTTTTAGTTTTTTTAGTCTCTCTAATGCCTGTATCAAGATGTCTAGGATTGTGTATTCTTTGGGAAGCATTTAGAGAWCTGTTGCCTCTGTTTTACAGGGTGCTGTTTATATTTACTGCAAGGTGCATGTATTGGTTTTGACTGTTAGTGTGTGGTGTTCCTTGTGTGTTTCAACAGCTGTTGGTCATACTGAGACAGGTGGTTTTTGCATGACGTTTGGTAAAACAAGAATTTAAGTTTCACTTGAACTTGTCTCATGTTTTTTCTTCAGATACTGGGAATAACTTTAATGAAATTACTTTTTGTATTAATAGAAGGAGGAAAGGGAAAGTAATTTTAATTTTTAAGTAATAGGAAAATTCTAGGAAATCAAATGTGCTTCTTTTATGCCTTTAGGAATAGAGAAATKGTGGTACTGCTATGGATTTGGTCAAATTGACATTAGTGGAGCATTAGTAATTGATGTTACTGGGAGTTATTATAGCTTATATGAAAGATTGGTGGTTCCAGTATATGTTTAGTATAAGATTTATTTACAAAAAAAATCAAATCAAATCATAATTTAAGAAACACATTCCAATTTTTATTGAATTTTTTTTTTTACAATAAAATATGTACACAGCATGCATTAGTGAATTTGGCTAAAGAAGTCACGATTCTTAAAAGTGTTTCTAGCACCTGATGGTTTCTAGTTCTGTATTCTTTGAGGAAAAAGCCCTGCTATTCTCTCACATTTCTTAGCAGCATCAGTTTTCATGTGGGGGCAARCAATTTCTGTGAGAAAGCTAAATGCAATTAGGGCATAGCTGATTCAGTCACATTCTTGAATTCAAATTCTTGGTCCTACCGTGTTATTCTCTGAATGTTTATTGCATGAAGACGGGCACATTTAGGTACTGAAAAATACTGTAAGAGAGCTTTTTAGGAAGGGCATGAAGTTATAGAACAAGGGGTTCAAAGTGACAAAGGGTACATTTATGTTAGATACTAGGAACAAGTTCTTGACTGTGAGGGTAGTAAGGCACTGGAACAGGCTCACTCTATTAGCATTTTCCAGAAATCCCACCTCCCAGAGTCTCAGGTTTATTTCCTCCATGTAGGGTGCTTGGGCTAAGCTTTGATCTGCCCCAGGTAATTTGAGTTCCACAATCCTGGCTTCCAACCTCTTCTCCCAGAACAGAAATTTAAAGTAAGCTGGAGGAGACAGCTGAAAACAGAGAGAACGGGCCAGGCCAAAGCAACTGCTTTCCGTCCCCCACACAGCTTCTGCAGAACCAGCTGGYGCTGGTGGTCCTCTTGACTGGTCCTTGGGACAGCATCTGTGGGGTAGAGCTCTGGAAATGGAATCTCTTGTACAGACCCTCTGKATGAGCCAAGGTGTCTCTGTTTGTGGGTGATGGTGTTTTGAAAGGCAGTTCCTGTGACTGCAGCCACATGCTGTGCTTTTCAAATGATTCTGTGCAAGCCAAAAGCTCAGTGAGTTCTGACACTGACAGGTGTGTTGGGGAGGGGCTCAGCTGTGTTTGCCTTGCAGAGGCAGGACATAGTCTTCAGGGCAAGTGAAAGGCAAGTTCAGAAGAACAGCAGTAGAGAGCAGGTTCCTTTCAGGGTAGATGGCAGATCTGGAAGATCTGGAGGGCCCCTCATGAGGCTGCAATGCACTTTAGTGTGCAAGGTCTAAATTCAGCCTTCATGCCAAAGGAATTTCCTATGTATTGTAGGTAACTTAAGTCTTATTTTGTCTAGTAATAATTGCTAATTGTCTCAAGAGTTCTGCTATGTTTCATTTATTTCTTAAGCAAAATCTTCTATTTGCAAGTGTGAATTTAAACTTGCAGTGTGACCACAAAAAAAACTACCTGTGCTGGCCCTTTGAGATATTCTTTTTTGCTAAATTACTTGACTAATTAGAGCATGAAGAGAGATGAAGGCTGAGGAAGAAAGTTTTCTTTCTAAATAAAACCTATGACATCATCAAGAAAAAAGCAAATACATGCAGCTACATGTTAAAAAGACTTTTAAAAAATTATTACTAGTATGATAAGCTTTGGATCCAYTTAAACAAAAAGCTGTCTTCTTTCTGAGACTTAAATGTTTGTACAAATTATATGCCTTCATACCAAAAAGAACAAGTTAAAATGTGCTCCTTAAATGCAGCATGTTAAAATTACCCTTTCCTAAAGTTCTTTATATCACTAGAGGAGATGAAGAGGRTTTGCAATCTCTCTTCTCTTCCTCTCTTCCTGGAAAGTCTGTGGTGTTCCACTGAATGAAAGCATGCTGTACTTTGCAATTACTGTGGTTTGAAAAACACTGAAGCAACTGTTTGGTATAGTTGATATTTGCTGTCTCCAACAGTCTGCCTTCAATATTTGAATTTAAAAAGATGTCCTACATCCAGCACAGATCTGTGAAGAAGCCTGTGGAAAGCTTCTTCATAAATGTATTTTTACATTAATAGAAAAAGGAGCTCCTCTTCAGGTTTCCAGAGTGGGAAATGACTATTGTGGCAAATCAAAGCTTTGCTTAGTCTGTTCAATTATTGAAACCCCTTGAGTCCAGTCTTTTTCCAGAGCTCAGAATAAATTCTGCAGTCTGACTATATTAAAGAAACTATTATGGAAATAATTACCCTGCCACCCTCCTCCCTCTACAATAGCCCTCCCCCCCCGCAAATAACCCCCACAAAAAACCCTCCAAACAACAAACACACTAAGACCCCTACACCCAAACAAATAAACAAAGAACCACAACAGACAATCATAGAGAAATTCTTTGAAAATAAATAGTATGCAGGCTGCTAAAATGAGAAAATGTCCATTTCCTTCTTCAGGAATAAGACCTGGTGTAGAAAATAGATTTTAGTGGTGGATTAGTTTTATGTTCTTGCACATACATTGTTCCTATTGTCCCTAAGACTTCAAATGTGATAGATAAAAGTTTAACAATTCTGATTCTGGAGCTTTTAAAAACAATTAAACAACTCACAGATAGATTTCAAAAGTCACTGTAGCAATTAAAGACTCTTGAGAGTGTTTACAGCAAATTCCAGAAGTACCTCTCTGATACCATAAGAAGTCGTCCTATGTGGAATGTTTTGCCACTCTATAACACAGGTGACTGTAGCAAGACAATAATTAGTCTTAACCTATTTGTTAATATTAGCATGTCATTTTGATATCTTCCTCAAGAGAAACTTAACATCCTGCACCTCTGCAGGCAGAAGAGCTGAATGTCACACAGGTGTCCTTAGAATTTACAAACCCATGCTGAACTTGAAGCGGGCAGCTCTTGTACTTCCTTCAAAAGAGACAAATGACCACATCCTAAGGAAGAGCCTCATCTGTCTCCTTCCTTACCCCTGCACAATACAGTGCTATCTATAATGGCCTTCTGTGGTCAAAATTGCACTCAAAATTACACAGAATGTTGCACTTAAATAAAAGATTCAGAACTGGTATCAGATTGATTTAGAGGAACTATCTTTATGAATTTTGTATTACTTCTAACAATTTTTTTGTCCCTTTTTGTTTAGTGGCTGTGTCCCTGCTTTCATCCTCTTTATTGTGGTTATTATGAAAGGTGAGTCATGAAGGTTAACTGAAATGTTTTCATGGTGGTCATATCTTTAATGTATTGAAGAAGACAGCTTTAGAATAAGGGTCAAAGTATAACCCTCTTCATAAAGTCACATGATGCGAAGGTGCACCTTAGTTGAATGAGATACTTCTTGCAGGTGGCCCCTCTCTTCTAGGGCTAGCTCTGCCCGAGGTGACCCTGCCACGATCTGTGGGCCGAGGGCACACACAGACCCGGTGGGTGCAAGAGTGGCGGAAACCTCCCTGCTGTTGTTGGAAAAAGAGGCTGACTCCTTTGGGGGTCTAAGTTCTCAGCGTTTATTGAACCTGGAAGGTCAACTTACCCCGAGAGGGACTGCCCAAAAGGAGCACCTCTCTGGGGTGTGCAACAGCTTTTAACAGGGGGAGGAACAGTAACAATAAACCAATCGGACGGGATCGGGGTGTGGTTACAACTTGGATTGACATCAACTGGGAGAAATTGGAACAACTTGGGGGAGGGACAAACATTAAACATCAAATCACCAAGAAGAAACCACAGAATTCCCTAGAACAAAGGGTGAGGTTTGGGGAAAACAGATAGGTGCCAGGGGAGGGCACAGGTGAGATGGACAGGAGCTCAGGGAGGGGTGAAATAGGCATCAGGGAGGCGGACCAGGCAGGACCAAGGGCAAACAGCAAAAGAGGGTAGCTTGGAACAAACCAATACAAATGGAAAATAACAAACCCCAACAACTTCTGCTGAGATGTTTGTTAAAACAACCAGTGTTTCCAGAACTGGTTTATGAATAGTGTCTTCGGTGAACATGATGTATTCTACAATGTGATGTACAAAATTCTATACACCTACTCAAACTCCTCTACTTTTAGTTGCTTTAATTCCAGCTATTTTAGTTTAGTACAGACTTATCTTTTCCCAGTATAGCATCTTYTTGTAGAAGTGTCACCTATTTGCCACTTTCTGGGCCTTCTTCYTCTCTTAATTGAGTATTCTGTTATAGCCAAATATCTGTCACAACACTTYTCTTTGGCATATGAAATGTACCCTCAGCCATAATATTTGTTGATAGTATTTTTAAATAGTGGAGAAGAGACCTGCACAGACACAGAAATTGGATTTTGTGCCTTTGAAGGTAGTACATTATGCATTTTTGGTGCTTTAAAATAAGAGGTGTGAGCCAGTCTCAGTTCTCAGGAGTCTGCTTACTTACCAAATTCCTGTACATTGCATCAGCAGTGCAAATGTAAACCGAGATAGTTCTGTTCTTCACAGAGCTCTTGCATTTAGTAAGATGATAGCCATTAAGAAAACTTYCTACTCTGACCATTCACAAGACTCTGGCAGTCACACTCCCAGTGCTGGAGATTTCAGCTGCTGGGACCGAGGCCCCTTCACAGCAGGCTGCTCTGGTGAGCCCTGCTTGGCTCCCCCTCACACTCCACTCACATGCAGTCACACCAGGTTTCCTTGTTGGTTTGACCCCAAGCTTCTCATGGGAGATGTCCAAATCTCTAGCTCTATAAAGCCATTTATTGGCAGTAACACAGAATCAGCTTGAGCTGTTGCCTCTTGGAGGAGTGTGAACTACGSAATCTCTGGGCTTCTGAGTGGATAGTTTCACATTTATGTATTTATTTCAGAATCATTAATTGTTTTTTCAAATCAGGTAAGATATAAGATCTTGTACAACATTCTCTTCTGTGGTATCTTAAATGGGTCCTTAGTTAACAAAGACTTTGACTATTAGAAAGAAGAAATCATCAAACGTACAAGTGTGTGCATGTTTTACACAGATTTGCATCCTCTGATTTTCTGCACTGACTTGAACCCYATCTTCATACATCAGATACTGGGAGTTGCAGTAGGGTTACAAAATATTTATTGGTGCATTTCAAAATTGTGAGTTTTAAAAAGGAGAATCAATGATGTTCAAGATTGTGTTTATAGCACTAGAATTTTTCATAGGATAATTTCTTATTTGWGTGAATATAATAAAATCAATAAATTCTACTGAGCTTGCATTAGGGTTTATTCTTTACCAGGAGTACCATTTCCATAAACATATTAACAGCTCTTTATTGTGTTATCTCTAGGTATTTTACTCAATAGAGCTAGGAGATATATGTTGTAGGTGATGGGAACAGAGAGATTTCAAATAAAGTATGTGCTTTTTATTATGGAAAGAATAAGTACTTAATCTGTGTTTGTATTGTTGCATGTTAGCTGTGGTTTCCACTTGTGTTACTAAAGGGCAGACTGACTTTTTCAGGTCTTCAGGGCAAAATCTTGTGACTTGTGCTGCTAGAGGAAAACCTTTGGGTCTGACTATTAAATCCAGCTGCAAAGCATTAGCTCTTCAATTACAGGAAGAAAGCTGTAATTTCCATACAATAAGYGAAGAAATCTAAGAAAGCTGTGGTAGCATGTCTGTCATGCTGCTATCAAAATARATTTCTTCTGCCAATAATTTTTATGACATGAGACATATTAGAATAGGAAGACAGAAGAGATCTGCCCAAAGGAAATTACAAGAAAAATAGTAAGAAAAATGTTCTAAGTATTCCAAGCCAGAGGGCAGGAAGAAAAAAGCCCAAGGAACTGGGATGTGAATTCTACCAGAAATGTTGGCAGAYCCTTCAGATAATGAGATTGTCATTATCTGAAAGATAATGTGTAAAGATGTGAAAAGAAGTATTAACCAAGTTTGCATGATGAGTTTGAGTCCCAAGAATGTCATCATGGGGAATGTAAAAAAAATGCAAGTATTGTCCTGAATTAGCTCCTTTCATTTACATGTCTTGGTAGAGTTTTAGAGATCATCGAAGAGCAACATAAACAAAAACTAATTTTAGGCCTGAGGAGTTTTTATATGTGTGTTAGCATGARTTGTTAATCTGTGCTGAGTTCTGAGTCCCTGATTTTGGAACCAGGGTGTTCATGGCTGGCTAGGAGTTTTTGCATGGTATGACATTGGCTGTAGGCATACAGAGCRGATTGCTTGGCTTATACAGCAGGGKAGTAGCGCAACCAAAATCACTGGAAGTTCTATTTGGTTGTCTCACAGACATGAATAAAACTGATTTTGTAATGAAAATCTAGAATGGGTTTAAATAAATGCAATCCAGGAGGAGCTGAAAGAATAATTCCAGGAGTTGAGAATAAATACTGTATCATCTTCCAGTATGCATGAGCAATGAAACTGAATTCCTAATTGAGGGTAAGTCAATGTAATCTTAAAAAGATAATACATAAGTAGCACTCCATTAACTTTTATCATTGCCTTGTTTAGACTGRAGTTTTAAATGTATCAAAATGCATTTTGTAGTTGCATAATTCAGCAGTGCTTTAAAGGAACAGGTGCTCTTTGATGAAAAAAATGTTTCAATATGCTTTCATTTAGAATCCTGGGAGATGGTTACTCTTTTTAGAGTGCATCTGCTTACAATTTGAATTTTGGTATAGGACACATATTTTTGAGGCTGAACAAAATTTAATTTTTTCTTCAGGAGGAATGTGCTATTGCATTACCCCCTTCTCTCTGTAAGTCTTGTAAACTGATTACACATTAAGTTACGTGAAGCTGTGGAAAGATTATGTCTGATAGAAATAATAGGAACTACATTTCTGTCTGAATGAAAGCAGAAATTTGCTGTGGAGACAGCTTTTTCTATAGGTTCTATCTGTCTTCTCCCTTTCTGCAAGCAGTGGAGGCATACAACTGCTGTTAGCTTTACTTTCTCATAGTGTGGCAAATGTCAGATGTGATTCCAAGATGACTCTTCAGAGTTTAGTAAATCTGTACTTACCACAGGAAAAATTGTATAGAATTAAAAATAGGACAGGGTGATTTCAGTTTAGGAAGTTTTGAAATTGTTCCACCAGTACTGAGTTGCCAKAAATGCTGTCTTCTGCTAAATTAATAAACAAAAAATAATTTACATGTAAGTTGATTTTTCAAGATGACAAAACTTACTAATTTATGAAATACTACATACCAGTTCTCCTCAAAAGTTTAAAGCACTGTGTCTTAAGATTAATAGTAGGGTCTTAAACACAATACAGTCTAAAACAAATAGCAAACAGGCCAGTATCAAAAAAGGTGACTACCTTTGCTGAACAACCAAGGTCAGTTTTTGCATTTAAACTGTTTATATGAGAAAGAATTATGCTGTCTTCAGGTAGAGAAGAACCAGAGGCATTCATCAAGGTATAGGGAAATTTGCTTTAGTGAGTTAACTYACCTCAGTTATTCACAAGATACGTCATAGTTTTGGTGCCACTGTTTCTAGTTAATTGTTGTCACTAATGCCAGTCTGTCTCGTGGGAATGGAATGAAGGAAGGAGGACTGGTCTGGTGGCATTTTCTACCTGCAGCTGTGCAGCCTGAAAAATTGCTTTACTGAACATAGAACAGCCCTGGTGCTGCTAAATTTGCCTGTGATGAGAAGAAGAGTTCACCAGCAGTGACAGTCTCTGCATTCTGTGAAATTAAAAAAAAAAAGCTATCCCATTAAACAGAGTTCTTGAGTTGAAAGAAATACATGTCTTTTTAATATTTAATGTTGTATCCTTGTATCCTCCTAATCAAATGTTGCAGTGTTAAAATTGCTTTCTTTTTATCAACTAAAAATTATTTCCCCCTTATAATACCAATGCTAGCAAGACCTATCTCATTAATTCCATATTAATTTAGAATGTTAAATCAGGAAGCAGCCTTATGAAACTCCTGTAGGTTTTTTACTTGAATGGTGCAGCAAACTCTGGGAAACTGGATGCTATTCATATAGTTTTCTGAAGAAAARTAGAGGATAGTTTTCAGAATATGGTGTATTAAGTGGAACAACTGAAATAAATTGTTTTAATCAATGGTGAATACATAATGCTTTACTCAAATGAATCAGTTGAGATGTATTTAACCAGAGTTTGTTATTTCTTGATATAAGTAATGAAATTTCAGATGATTGTTTCCAAAGGGAAGTAATCCGCTAGAAATGTGTACATGGATTCTGCAAAAGGTGTTTTTATTTTGTGAACTTCAGCAGAAGATGCACATTTTAAGCACACTTTCTCTGTGCCACATGTTCACTATGTGCTGTTTAATTTCTCATAGCAAAGTGCTGTGAGACATGGTTTCCCTTCCAAATAACTGATTCCTTATCCATAGCAGGAGGGTTTCAAAATAACCAAATTTACAAAACTTWTTTTAGTGTAACAATACATCCTAATTTGTGTTTAGAAACTACWGAGACAGGCACATTGTGAAGATTAACAAAAAGGAAACCAAAAGACTCACTGTGTGGGTAGTGTCAGCATTGTGCCTGTGCTGCAGTGTGGAATTCTTGGTACAATACATCTTTATTCAAGCACRCATCAGAGCACCCTGGATGGTGTTTCTCAGTCCACACACATTTTCTTTGCCCCTTTGCTAGCTTGGAAGAGAAGTAATGAGTGGCTCTGGGACAAGTTCTCATCATGAGGGCCCAGGAGAGTGATGGCTGGAACTGACTGGATGATGGACAGTTAAGGAGGCATCAGTCAAAAGGGGGATACCTTTGTTCTCAAAACAAACACCGTTGCTTTTACTCTGCAGAAAATATGTGAGAGTCTTTGAAAATGCCTTTAATTGAGAACAGCAAGGTATGTGATACTTAAAAATGAGTTAATTGTTTCCAGAGCTGCAGTCAGGGTGATAAAAAAGGTTACTATTCCTTTTGTGGACCCTTTCACAACAATAATTTGAGTGCACTGTCCTCCATCTGCAAAGTAAGGTAGAATTACTCCTCTGCTTCCAGTGGTCAAAAATGAGGCATAGATGGATTAAATGAGATGGCTATGGGCAGTATCTGGTATGTGTAGCCACAAAAGCTATGCAGATCCTTCCAAAACTGTAGTTTCTTCCTGAGGAGAGTGATTTTGATATATGTTCTTTTCTCTTTAGGAGTGATTTAAAAAAAAATTGTTATTACTAGTTTATTATCCTTTTTTTTTTAGCTTTGAGGTGAATGCCAGAAGGATTTAACTCCACCATTTTGAAATTATAAACGCAGATAAAATTACAAAAAATGTGTAAGACTGACTAGTGTAAGACTAGTGTGCAGGCTCSATGCTATGTGCTATGAGATAATTATTTCTACCAAATGCTTCATATTTCCTGGATGATGCTGTTGGGGTAAGACTTGGTGTTTCATTGYAATCATTAGTGATGCTTATTAAATCAGTTATTTAAATGTTTAAAATAYGAACTACTGAAAGAAGTGGCTTGCCCATTTGGCTCTAGTCTGCTGTGCGTTTTCTGCATCCATAAAGCYGAAACAACTGCAAAATGTAGAAGATGCATAGAGATTTTAAGGAAAGACATTTCACTTTCCATGTTCAAGTTTCAAGCCAAATTGAAGCAAGATTTATGTTACTTTCATTCTGAGTAGCTGCAGTTTGCAGCAGTACTCAAAGGATATTTGTGCAGAGCTGTTGCTACCAGCTGGAGGTGAGCAGTATTGCTGAGCAGTTGCCAGCTCACAAAGCTAACTCAGATTTACAGATATCCTTGTGAGACATAAAGCACTAGGAGAGTTCRTCTTCGAAGCAGTTTAGTGTTGTTTTACTGGTAGTGATACTATTGCTCTATTTACTTTAAAAGTAATTCAAAATAATGCAAGTGCCATGTTCTGATATACGTCCTGAAATGTAAAATATAACTGTCATATAATTTAAATACAAACCTAATTCTGGAAAATCCAGACTAYGTAAAATGGGTTTATATTTATTTATATAAATTATTTATATAAATAATTAGGATTAATAATATGGAAAATTAAAGTAGGAATATTTTAGTATTATTTCTGTAGTGAAAACATGATTTAAGTTTAAATACAACTATTAGAGATTATTTTTTCAAGTGAATGTTGTATATGGCTTTTATGTTGACTTCAGGTATTTATCTGATCTTGAAATGGAGACATATTGTTCACGGATCATTTTTGATTTGGATGTGACATGTCTCTTTGGTTCCCAATTGAATTATCTTTCATTTGCCTTGTTTGACATCACTTGCTGTGTAATTCTGCACTCTTCAGGCCAGTGAGARAATTATTTTGTGTGATAGTGCAAGTTTTTCAAGAGATGACAGAAATGTTAGCTGCCAGAAATAAGAATAGTGCTGCAWCTGTCTGAGACTTAGTCTTCAGGAAAAACAGGGAAAAGGAAATGCAGATATTATTTTAATGCCTAACAATTCAATAATTTTAGGACTTCATGGTCTGATTTTGGCAGGGGAAAAGTACACAATTTTATATTGTCAGTGTTATTTTCATCCCCTTAGAGACTGCTTCTGTTTCCCCTTTTACTTTGTACATGATTTATGTGTTTGTGAGTGCAAGTGCGTGTGTGCTTGCAGACAAACCAAGTAAGTTCCAGTAAATCTTAAATTGCACAGAGYTGCTCAGTCTTTTCCTTGTCTTGGAAACTGAATAATTCTGCATTAATTCTTCTGAAAGTCAGATCTAATTTGTTTCATGATGACTCAAATTTATTATGCTTTTTYAATTTTTGAGAAAGATCATACTTAGGATTTTTGAGAGTGCAAGTAACTTGCTTTCTACAAGTGCATATAAAAAGCAGCTTCATGTTTTTTAAGTCATACACATCATGGCTTGATGTGCCCTTGAAAGTAATGGGTTTCTTCACAAAGAAAGACTGAAATGTGCAGGGAATGATTACAACTTTTATGAGCACCGCAGCATAAATGCAAAGTATATATATAAACTTATTTTGAAAAATTCAGGGTTTATGTATATCTTGGTATCTTGGACATATTSTTATCTTAAGGGGTGGAGAGGATGGTAGTTCTGAATGCCAGCAGCAGCACTGCCATATCAGGGCAACCAGAAGACAAAACAATGCGTTGAGAAAAAGTAGCTAAGGTCAGCATATTCTTCATTTACTATGGCATTTCAAAGCAGTAGAAAATCACAGGATGGATGAGGTTTGCAGAGACTTCTGGAGACAGACCAATCAAACCTCTTGCTCTGAGCAAGATTGCTCGGGACAATGTCAGAGCAGGTTTCAGGTGTCTTCAGGGACACTCCCTGGGCAACCTATTCCAGTGTYTGGCCAGAGTAAAGTGGTTCATTCGTGGTACAAAAAGTGTCTGGATAGAAACATAGTTTATTCTAACACAGTTTTGAGTATTAGAAATCAGGCATTCATCCTCTTAGTGACCAGCAACTTGTTGGTCATTCAGAGGATCCTTCCTGTAATCAAGTGCCCCAAGCACCAGGTAAATAGAGCTTTTATCATACRCACTGATAACATGTTCATCAACTACCTGTGKTTACTTGATGTATATTTATTACTCTATTTTACCTATCACACCCCTTGTCAAAGTCCTTATATGGTCCTTCTCAGATCTTCTTTTGTGTTCTTCAGTGCCCAGTGTACTTTTTAGGGGGCTTTTCCTCAACCCCAGATTTTGAGTTGGCACAGTATTGTTGTTTTGTGTAACTTCTGCTTTGTCAGCTCTGCAGAGCTGAGCTGGCATCCTACTTGCATTTTCCACAACTCCTGTTTGCCTAAGTTACATCCTTTATCTCTTTTTCCAAGGCTGTGCTGCTCTGTTTGACTGTCCTTATGAAAGTAAAATGCTGTTCTGTTCAACTGTTCTTATCAAGTCTCCYCTTTTCTCGAGTTCCTTATGGGAACTGGTCTATTAATATCTGTATTTCATTTTATAGTGTAAGACGTGACAACAGCTGAATCATGATGCAAGCTAAAACAGACAAAGCAATTATAATGGTGACAATTACAAATATGTTTTAACCAAGTCCAGCTGGGTAACCATGAAGTAAGGTTGATCCAGATTTCTTCATATCCCCAGGAGTTGTCATCCTGAGCTACACATTGTCAAATTTGTGTTTGTTTCCAGATTTYCTGGACATCTGTAGACACTCCACCACTTTGATCAATGTATACAGAGCAATTGATAATGACTGCATACTTCTTGTGATGCCAAGAGAAGGTCTAATGCCCTTTGTTTTTGTAAAGTGACTTGAGACAGGCTSTTAACTTCTTTTGCAATGCAGTAATGACATCTATTGTATGATTTTCTATATATACTTTATGGCAGCATATGGTAGCAGAAAAGTCCACTATTGTCTTTTCTAATTCACTTACTCCTGGCCAGGATAAAAACCACCATATAAAACTATAAAATTTAGTTGGTCACTCAGTCAGGCATTTCAGGTTCATTTTTTACACTCCAAATAATTTCTTATCCATAGTTCTGAGGCCATCTGGTCTTTATCAGTAATTATTATGTTAGGGACTAAGGCTTTAAAAGTACAAATGCCTTTCCAGCCTAGGGGCAACATTTTACGGGCTTTATTCCCACATATCCAATACCACCCTGTTCCATTTGGTACTAGCCAAGGATGATTTACTTTGCCCAGTATTAAGTGTTTGAGTGCATTGTGTGTGGGCTCCAATAGAAGTTCCAATATAATCAGTACAATCTAGTGTCCTGTTCCTTTGGGGTGGTTACATCTTGGCACATCTTGAATCGTAAGAGTTGTTGGTGGATACTTGCACACTGACTGATTTGTCCACTACTTGGAGAAAGGAAATGTTCACCCAGTAACTAATATTAATTTCTTCTGGAGCTGGAATTGCCACAAATGGTTAATGGTTTTATCAAAAATACTGTTACACAACCCCGTAGAAACAGGTTGAGGCAATATACTCCTAAGGATGAAAAGAAGGGTCCTTCAGTCCTTGAAAAACTTAGATTCTGAATCCCTGTGCTGGCAGTTCATTGTTTGCAGGTGACCCATTGTGTTTGTAAGAAACAACTGATAACCCCAGAAGGATTTGGCATGATTGCAGTAGTTGCTTTTCACAGAAGAGAACATAAGAGAGTTTTTAGTTCGTGATAAAACAAGGGAGGATAATGACAAGGGAGAARGGTGGAGAGGGCAATGTGTAGCAGAACTTAAAAGGAAGATGCAGTTTCTTTCTTGAAGAATAGGTTTGTAATCATAGTGGAGAAAACGAGAACTTGGTTTTATTTTCTTTTTTGCTGAACTGTCTTAGCCTTTGCAAGTGGTGCTGCAGAAGTAAAATTTTATACTAGATTTAAATGAATAAATATCAGCAAASTCTTTTGCTCCAAAATCAGGATATGGAGGCAGATGTAAAGAGGAACATCTTGATGGAAACTCTTATGTTTGCTTTTTTTTTGCTGCCAGACATTCTTTGTCTCTCTTTCACTGCTGTGAGCATGCCCATGTGCATTTTTGCCAGCATTTTATGTGTGGCGGCAAAGGCTAATATGCTAGGGCTTGAACGTATGACTCTGAAATAACAAGAATAAACCAGATATTGAAGTGCCTTTATTTTGTGTCTTCCTTCATGCTTTAGCTTTAGTATTACTTTAAAAAGAAGAAAGGGTTTAGTAGGAAGAAAGAGTTGAAACTTGTTTCTTGTTGAAATTCTATAGCACTTGGTACATGTTCTGAGATATTTCTATCATGCAATCTTTTTGTCTTGCAGAGGACCCATAATCACATAATAAAATATTAATAGCACTATTCTTCAAAAATTTAGCTCGTAGCATGAGCCTATGTAAATATGGTGTTCAGAGAGTGTAACAGATTAAGTTCTCTTATGTACTGTGAATGTATAATTGATTTAATTTTTCTAGTCCTAAAATTAAATATGGTGTTCCAAGTATGTGCTGTAATTGTATGTACTTACAGAGAGATGTGTTAAAAATTATTCTGCAGAAGCTTCTATATACTAAMAAATATAATTACTCTACTTTGTCTTTTGGACAGAAATGTATTTATTGTTCATGGACTCCAGAGGTTCTGGAGAGTTCCTTGCATTCTAACTTCCTTTATTGTATTTTTTTGGGACACATTTTGTACAATAATCTAAGAGTATTTGCCCTGGCATACAGAACTACAGACGCATTTAATGTCTTTATGACATTAAGCCAYAGCTTCCCCCARAACTCWGTGGAAAAAACCCACTTAGCTTGCMAAGTAYTGCAGTAGAGCACAAARTCTTRATCCATGTATGTTTATTCAATGCACACAGTATAACTATTGAATCAACACAGGATTTGAGGACACTGGTAATTACTAGTCCAAATAATAGTGTAAGGTCTAGCTTCGTGTTTTTCTTACTTATTTTGCTTTAGTGGGCTAGGACTAGATATGAATGTAATTAAAACTGTAGTTCTTAAAATCACCAGGTAGTTGGAAGGGACCTGAAAGACTATCAATTTCCAACCCTTTTATATAAAAGAATTATTTTTTTCAACCAGTTTGGTTTTCTGGTTGATTTGGGGTTTTTGCTTTTGTTTTTTAAAGGAGTCTTGGTAATTGTTGTACTGATGGAGCGGGGCAGATTCCTTGCTGTTGGGTAGTAGCTCTGGCGAAGGGGAGTGGGATGTGGATTTTTCTTGATGACATTATATACATATACCTTGCATAAAAGTTTTAGTAATATTAGCTATTGCATTTTTATGTTTTTCCTCCCCAGAGAACAAATTCATGTGGAGCTAGTAATGCAGATTTCCCCTCTGGAGACCCCAGAATATACCAGCTGGATGTTACTCTCAGAAGAGGACAGAATCTAGCTGCACGGGACCGTGGAGGTAAGTGAGCTGGTAAACTGCCTTAATGACTGGGAAGTTACAAATTGTTTGGGTAAATTTATATGTGAGTATTACAATTAAAATGCCCTGGGGAATTTAAGTAGTGACTGCCCACTAGCTGGATGTGACACCATGCAGTCACATGCCCTGAGATCAGCCTTCCAGCTAGTTCTTAACCCAGTGCAGAGTGCTCCTGTCCAAGCTTCTCCAGGAGAATGCTGTGGGAAACAGTGTCAAAGCCTCTGCTGGARTCCAGGTACACAATATCCACAGCCTTTCCRTCATCCACCAGACRGGTCACTTGGTCATGAAACGAGAACAGATTGGTCACACAGGACCTGCCTTTCTTAAACGACGGCTGGCTGGGCTTGATCCCTTGTCCTGTATGTGCTATATGATCATGCTCAAGAGAATCTGATTCATAACCTTCCCAGGCACCAAGATCAGGCTGACAGGCCTGTAGTTCCCTGGACCCCCTTTCCAGCCCTTGTTATGGATGGGCAGCATGTTGGCTAACCCCTGGTCATCTGAGACCTGATGGTAAATGAAGTACGGAGGGCAGCTTGGCGAGTTCTTCCACCAGMTCCCTCAGTACTCTTGGGTAAATCYCATCTGRTTCTTACGGACTTATAACTGCCCAAATGGCTTCACAAGTCATTCACTAATTCCTCTTGCATTACAGGATGTTTATTCTGCTCCCCACCCTTTTCTACCAGCTCAAGGGCTGGTTTCCCTAAGAATAACTGGTTTTACTGGTATTACTGTTACAGATTAAGGCAAAGAAGGCATTAAGTACCTCACCCTTAGGGTCAGTGTTGCTCCCTGCGTTCGAAAAAGGATGGAAGTTTTACTTGGCCTTCCTTTTGTTGTTAATATATTTATAAAAAGTTTTTTTTTTTTTTTCACAGCAGTGGTCATATTGAGTTGTAGCTGAGCTTTTTTCTTTCTTGTTTTCKCTTTACATGACCTAATGACATCCTTTTAGTCTTCCTTAGTTGCCTGCCCTTTCTTYCAAAGGTCATAAGCCCTCTTCTTTTTCCCGCCTGAGTTCCAGCAAAAGTTTCCTGTTCATGATGCTTCCCTGACAGCTCATCTCTCAGCACACAGGGATGTTTCACTTCTGCATCTACAAGATTTTCTTCTTAAAATATGTCCTGCCTTCCTCAACTGCTTTATTTCCCAGCAGACTCTCTGAACCTATTCCAGAACAGGCCRAAGTCCTCCAGAAGTCCAAGGCAGAGGTTTTGTTGACCCCTTTCCTTGCTTCACCAAGAATTAAAAACTCTATCRCTATGCCCAAGATGGGCATTCTGACCACCACATCTCTCACCAATCCTTCTCTATTCACAAATAGCAGGTAGGCTCYCTTGCCAGCTGTGACAGCAAATTCCACACACTCGRAGAATCWCCTAGACTGCCTCCTCTCTGCTGTGTTGMGTTTCCRGCAAACATCCAACCAGTTAAACAAGAGCAAGAACTTGTAATCGTGAAATGTTAGCCAGCCACCTATGGAATATTTCATCCACCTCTTCATCATGGTTGAGTGGTCCATAAGAGACTCTCACCAGGATGTCTGCCTTGTTGTCCTTTCCCCTGAATCTCTCTCATGAGCGTGCAAACTTATCATCACAATTCCTGGARCTGTATACAGGTGAAACACTCCTTAATGTGCAGAGCCTCCCTATCAGCTCTTCTTCCTCACCTGACCCTTCTGAAGAGCTTCTAAAATCCACTGCAGCACTCCAGTCAAACAAGTCATTCTACCCAGTTTCTGTAATGGTGACTCGTGTCAYAGCTTTTCTATTCCAGAATGGCCTCCATTTGCTCCTGTTTGTTATCCCTGCTGGGATCAYCTGCTTTAGCTGTGTTACCAGTTTCAACCCTGACGCTGGCCTGCTGCCCCTGGGCTCATCTTTAGTGAGCCTGGTCTTGTCCCCTTCTCCCTTYAAACCTAGTTTACAGCCCTCTCAATCAACCCTTCAAACTCACARAATAATTTTTCCTCTTTTAGATGTTCCAAAGCTGTCAGCAAAAGACTTGATTTTTCCCTCTCTTGCTACTCAATTTCCATTCAATGCCACTTTCACCTTAACCATACAGAAGTTCCTGGTATAGTCAAGGGATGTTTCATTGCCAAACTGTCTACATGAAGGTCAAGGCCTACCAGAATTCCTGAGGTTGTAGAGTGGTTCCCAAGGACCAGAGGAGTGGGCCCATAACATAGTGTCCATATTAAAAATATTCTTCATGTTACATAGAATTAATTTAAATACTTGATCTTTGACTTMTAAATAATCACCAGTACTTGAATAACCAAAGAACAAGTTAGTTGTGCTAGAAAAAATATTTTTATGCCACTGAAATTCTGCTCCGGGCATTACAGTTGTGAATGACTGTGATACTAGAGACACCAGTTTTCCACTGCTGTTTGTAACAGGGAGACATTAGCTTCAGGTAAAGAGCACTGACATCTTGTGGCYGGATGAAATAATGCAAAGAATGCTGCTCATAACCCTTCTAATTTATGTGGAGAAGAGCATGGTGCAATTTTAAGGAAAGCCATTTCTTTTGGATGTCCCAATGGATACAAATGGAAACTTCTAAAATCTGCTGGTCTCTTGAAAAGCCCTTAAAGTTAAAGGAAAAAAAAGAAAAGAAGTTTTGTCTTATAATTTTGCTGCTGTTAATGAAGATGCAGTTGTTTCTCAAGGTAGAGGTGCTGTTTATTTTAAGGTAGTCTTTGATCAGTAAGTCTCACATGCATTCCTGGATGACTGCAAGTCTCTGTGCCCACCCAAGACTCCTCCTCTCTCAGGTGGTTCAATCCTTATGATACTTCCACACACATACGTCATGCATATGGCATTCATATGTCATATTTAACATTTTTCTTATACCTGTCAGGGTTGCTTTTCTGATCACATTCAGTTGTTACTCAGCTTTTCAAGAGGCTTTGTCCAGTGCTCTCTGGTGAGTAGGTGATTGTTGCAGGGAAGATGTTGAGGGCTTTGTGGACAGACTTTAGAGTTAATTTTATCATCATGAGTGCTGTAGGAACTGCATCTATGTGAAAAGATAAGCCTGGACGCAATAAAGTCATTGAAGACTTTTGTTAGTGGTGTCAGTGGAGTATGTGCCTTTTCCAATAATTAGGTTATTATTTTAACAGGAGTAATTTTAATTTATAATCCAATTTTTGTTGTTGCATTAAGATAAAATACTAGCCATAATAAGGACATAATTCTGTTAACTACTGCCAATRTTTAATGTGTGACTTTGAGAATGGATTGCAAACAATGGAAAGTGAGGCAAGCACCCATTTGATGTTAATGGAGTCAATTAACTGAATATTGACACCCTGGAAAGTAATAGATTGTGACAATAAAGAATTCTTTTCATCTGATGCTGTTTTGAATTTGACTATAGAAATTACATTTAATTTTGTTAAAAGTAATTTAGTCTCCATTTCCTTACTGTATTACAAAGACAGAATTAACATTAAATATATGTGTCTTTATCAGGAACGAGTGATCCATAYGTCAAGTTCAAACTTGGAGGAAAAGAAGTATTTAGAAGTAAAACAGTACACAAGAACCTCAATCCTGTGTGGGAAGAAAAAGCTTGCCTTCTTATAGATAACCTAAGAGAACCATTGTATATAAAGGTAAAACACCAGCTTACATATCTCTGATAAGTTACAGCACAAGCTTGATTGGAAGAATTCAGACTTTGTGATTTTCTGTATACTGAAAAATTTATTGTGCAATAGTGAAGACTAAAGACTATTTAGARTGAAAATTATTTAAGTTTTATCTGTAGAGTGATGATGTCAACATTTTAAAAAGTGGCAAATACAGGTGTTTTTGTTTACTTCAGGTCATAATTGTTTTATATTTCTTTAATRTGATCTTARCAGAMGAACAGRGAAAGTAAACTGTATTTCATGATCMATTTTATTTATGAAAATATTATTGCATATTGATGATATGAAGCATAATCTGTCCCCTTAAAAGCAATTCACTGCTGAGGCCAGTTTTTGAGGATTTATTGAGTTGTGTGCCTGATTTTCCTAAGTTTTCTAATTTTTATAAGTTTTCTAATTTTTCTATTTCTAATTGTTTGTATGGAACACAGTGAATTTTCTTTTATGTTTCATACTATTTTCTGCTCTTACAATTTTTACATTGTCRCTCTMCCTAGTAAATCACAGGTGAGGATGATTTTTTCATATTAGAGGCACCARTTATTCTGAAATAACAGATTGCTTAAGTTTAGATAAAAAAGTGGCCAGCAATGWCCTGACTAATATGCATCAGTGCCACTGCTATTTCTTAGATGTTGATATTGGAATGGAGACTAGAAAAACTCTGATGATTGTTTTATACTCACAGAAGGGAAAGGCACTTTTCTGGCCCTGGCAGTTTTCTTGCCCTGATCCACTTGCAAAAGTGATTCTTAGTTGTGTAAAACAAAGTAGATAAAAATTATGCTGCCAAAAATGTATTTAGAAAAACTGTAGTCCTTGGATTCAAAATAAAACATGCATACATTGAAAATACTTGAGGAAGTATGAAAACTTGGCTTACCATCATAATTCTCTGAAGTTGATCTGAAATGGCATGGTGTTTTAGATCAATATCTCTCTTAATCCAAAATTCATGACAGAATTTTTAACTGAAATGCCAAATAGTAGATTTTTTTTAGTAGATCAATGCCACTTAAACATTCTTTAAGTACTAATCAGTATTATGTTTCCTGCTGCTCAGATAAAGTACATTGTTACTAGAAAAGCTTAAAAGGTAATTACAATCCTCAAATGGCATTCTCCTGCCTTTATTATGTTTAGTGATTCATAAGAAATGAACAGGTGAAAGAAGAGGAAGACACAAAGACCTGCAATGTAGCCAYCTGTTTTAGTTRATTTATGCCAYGTACYAGTCCTGCAGTAGGGTGTRTATTTTTTTTCTCCTAGGAAAAGTGTGTCAAGTGGTATGTATATTATGGCTGTATTCTGAACACACTGTGTGAAGTATTTTAGATTCTACAGCTCATTCAGATATTTTAAGACATGATTGAATTYTACTAAGTCAGCTGAAAATACTTACTTGGTATTTTTACCACKATAATTTGTAGAGGGAGAKAGAGAGGGAGAAAAMAATTTTGGCTTTGCACCATGAACTGAGATTTCATCATTTGTTTTCTTTTCCCACTGGAATAACTAACAGATATAGAAAATATAAGTGTAGGTCTCAGGTAGACCAAAGCAATATGAGAGACTTGTGCTCACGTGCTTGTATCCAACCCATTGAGTTGTGCAGCTGTGCTGTGGCCTTTGGGCCACCAGATTTCTATTACAACTGTCTTAACCCTCTTTACATTAAGGTATTTGTAGAAGATGAACTGTTTTGCCTTCTGGCACAATAATAGAAGAACTGATATTAAAGTTGAAGACCTTGAATCTAGTCCTTCATGTTCTTAATTTTCCTTGTCTCCTTACAAGTTGTTCACAAGTCTCACTCTTACTTAGCTGAAGATAWGTTCCAGTCCTCAGAAAACCTAATGTTTACCCAAAAAAAGTTATTTTACCTTCAAAGTTGGTGTTACTAACTGATCTTTTACCTTTTTTTGATTTTTTAAAATTTGTGTTGCAACTTTTCTTTGTCCTTTTTTGTTTGTTTGTTTGTTTGTTTCCCTGCAATAGCTACCCCCAGATTATTTGCTATTATTTCTTCAGACTTAGGAAGTCATAACTCCTCTCAAATAATACCATCTGATGTCCTGGTCAGATTGCTGTCTGGATGTCAGTAAATTTATCAAGGYACTTTCTCTTTTAGGTAGCAAATTAGGAGGCAGAGTCTTCCTAGCAGAGTTTCTTCACACATAGATATATTCTTATTATATAGAATATATGTATTCAGTTTTAATCCTAGACTGTAATGTTTCTAACTCTTGAAAATTGCACAGCCTTCCCAATGTACAATTATATTATTTCAAATACTGATGCAAATGTTATAATTAAGGAGAAAGCACTTTCCATAACCATATCCTGCCYTTCTGCTTSCACTTTSCAGGATTCATAAAGGAATCCATGTRTAGGAAATCAGTGATTCTGCTTAACTTTATTTATTGTTTTGATATTCCTTCTTTCAATGCCTGTATTTATAGAAATATTTATTTCATTTTTATAAAATTACTGTCATTCAGATGTATAGTCTAGCAGTAGAATACACCTATATGGTGCAGTCTGACTTAAAAACAAGCAGTTTCAAACTTGATTTTCTGGCCAGAAAATTTCAGGTTACTTTCAGGTGGTCCTGATTCAACAAATGAGAGACATGAAGCTACAACTCTTGAAAAAGAGTTTCAAGAATGATTCCTAGACAAAAAAGTTCTAAAGAAAGAAAAAAATCCCAGTACTAAAAAATGCTCTTGTGCATCATAGGTATTTGAYTATGACTTTGGACTTCAAGATGACTTCATTGGTTCTGCATTTTTGGATCTCATGTCCCTGGAATTAAACAGGTAAGGCACAAACAAGCCTATGGAATATTTATATATATTTATCGGCTAATACCATATTTGTGTAGTTGTAAGTAAAACATTATGCTAGAAAATAATTATATAAACCTACACAGCATAAAACTAACCAAGGAAAAACCACTTATGTTTAAGAAAATGTTGTATGATGAATGTTAATTTATTAGCTGATTATGCACATTTTGACAGTGYTTATGGAGAAGAAAATTATAACCACTTTAATCTTGTTTTCATATTAGCTTCATTCATAGCATTACCCCCTAATGTTTGAATTTTTTTTCCGCCTTTTTAAGAATATAGCTAATTTGTGCCACTGTTTTCTAAGTAGGTTCATATTAATTCAGATGCCTTCAATTCTTATGATTGAGAAATTTCCTTATCTGAGAGTCTGAAGTAAATGCATAGATTTTGTCTCCTAGGCAAWCAGATGTTACCTTGAGTCTGAAGGATCCTCATTACCCTGACCATGATCTGGGAAGTATATTCCTGTCAGTTCTGTTGGCTCCAGGAGAYCAGCGAGAAGCGGTAATTTTAAGTATTTTAATAAATGTCATCACTCCTTTGATTGGTCTCTAGTTGGATGACATTAAGCACAAGASTAMATTTCAAATTATGAGATTAATTTCWCTTTTCTAAKTGTTAAGATAACACTGAATAATGTTYCTGATATAGTGCAGAATATTTCACYCAYRTTGAATCCTCCTGTTTATAGTTMRTAATAAGGGATTCAGATGGATCAGGCAAAGTCTGTTGTAGGTGAATGGTGCTGATTAATGTGGAGGAACATCAGTAAAACCATYGATTAAAGAATTTTGGACCTAGTCTGCTATTTCTAGATAAGAATATTTGAATCCTACTCCACGTGGTAAATGAAGTTGAAAAATGTAGTGTTCCTGCTTTTTGGCAACTRATGTTAAAAGATTATTTGATGCTTTTCAATTTTTTGAATTTACAAAATTATATGATTTTCTAAGTTTATTGTAATTCCTTCWTCAGTCTTTTCTGAGCTGCATAGTTGTAAGTGAAAAGTTTCCAGGTTTCTAGATACTCTTGTAGAGTTGTGACAAACTCTTTTTGTTATAATTTCCAAGCTTTTGTGACTTTTGACTTGAGCRGTAGAAGTAGAACTATGGCAGAAATTGAAGAGATGATTGTCACTGTGAGAGGTTGTAAAATAATATGGATTCCTTTGGCCTCAGATAGGCTGTAGGGAAGCATTTGGACCTTGCAGCTAAATTTTGCATTAAACAAGATGTTTTCAAATTGAAGGAAAAAGCACCACTGAGCAATGGAACCTGTGGAAGTGGGGCATTTTGTTGGATTTTTTATCCAAGAAATCTTCCTAGAAATCTTTCTTTCATTCAAGCCTTTCTTTCCCACACCACGAGCCACCACTGTGYGGCCACAAAACTCAGGAAGTTTACTCACAAACTTTGCCCAGGCACTTGAGCACAGACACACGCACTGAACCCTCCTGTGCTGCTTCAACACAGCCAGGTCTCCACAATCTTCCAGGAAGAAGACTGTTCTCCATGCCTGGAGCTCATCCAGGAGGTATTGGGATTTTTAGCAGAAGAGTCAGGGCTATAACCCCCCAATTTTTGTGGTCCTCCACCTCTGATGGACCAGGACAGTACATCACAACCATGGGCCACAGCCACCCACTCATCACAGAAGCCATGGGCAATGGTATCTTTCTCTGTCTTCTACTGTCCCTTTTTCTTTCTTTTTTTTTAATTTCCCTCTCTTAAAATGATCATACACTCCAAGACAGCTATACACCCCTTTTCCAATGCTACTCTTTTTTTTTTTTTTTTTCAGTTTTGGTTTTAAAGCACTCATTGTAATAACATTTTTGTTATATTGCCTATTTAGCGCGGTTTTGGTTTAATCCGCGCTAAGGATCCCTAATCCCTAATCCCTAAGGATCCATTAACAATGAACCTGTTTGCCCTGCCTCAGGGACAGGTTGCAGCAGAGGCCAAGAAAAAGCATTACTCTCATGAAAATGTCCATGGATATGGTCAGCTGCATACTTTTTGTAAGTTCATATATGTTTCTGTATGCTGCTGTGAGAGACATCTTGTTGCATATGCACCTGTGGAGTGCTSGCAGATTCTTACTAGTGTTCTTTTTACACTTTTCTCCCAGGTGATATTAAATAGCCTAGTAAATTGGTTACTGGAATTAGATGTCTGGTATGTAGTAATGCAAAGATGAAGTAGAATTTTGAAAATTATTTTATCCTCTGTTTATTTTCCTCATGATGTTCTGYTGGCATTTAATAAAAATAATAGAATATGCTGGTAATGTGCATCTAGCTTACATAAGCAGTGTACTTTTTTTTTTAGCAATGTTTGTCCATACAACTCAGGATTCTTGCATATTTACACCACAAGAGTCTTTGTTACTTAGATTAGGAAATTAGTTCAATTTTGGAATCTTYTTGGTGGTAAGACCAACATTTCTCAGTCAGGTGGTACTTGCCCCACTTTTCCAAATTGCTTTGGCACTATCCTGACATAATCCTAAATCATGTGGCTCAGAAACACTGTATTTTTATGTGGTATACCATTATACCATCTTCATCATACAGAGAGGGTAGCTACTGTGCTGCCCTGAGTTGCCTGCTGTTGTACYAAGTGCTCTATAAAATTAGAGGTGAGAAAGTGAAATAAAGACACTACAGAGTAACATGTTTTTCATATGGGTTTTCATAAATTAACAAGGGAATGTTGGATGTATTGGGAGACAGTAGAGCTTCTGGTTAGCAACTTTTTTAATATCCAACTGACTGGTTGTAATTGGATGAAGAATTGGGTTTATATTGCAACACATTTCATTATTTACTTTTTTAAATTTAGCTCAAATCAGCAAATTTTCTTCCCATTTAAACTCTTATATGGAACTTGTGTCTGAAAATGCCCAAGATTCCAATTAAGAAGCAGATGCCTAATCTGAAGCTTAGTATTTATCATTGGAAACCAGTCTTTCCAAGATATGGATCACAGAGCAGTTCTGGCAAAGTTGCAGTAAAATCAGAGAATTTGTCTCGCAATGCAGGGAAGATGATGTACAAAATTAATGTGAAATTGCTGTATGTTTAATGTGTTAGGGGTTYAATAGTTCAAGACTCAATTAGTTTTTTTCAGTTACTACATGCACTTATTTATTTATTAGAATTTATTTACTCTCTAAGGAGCAGGTATATTACAAATTTTATCACTCTGGTTGAACTGTCATCTTTGGCTATTTTTGAAAAGTTTTGTAACAGAATATTTAATTGAAAATTATTGAGGCCAATAAATTTTCAAATGTTTTTATGGACTAATGCTTGTCCGCTCTTGAAAATGTGCAACATATAAAGCAGCAATAAAAGCAACTCCTACATTCCCTGTCTGTGTAGCACGCTGTTTGGATGATTGGTGCTCCCCCTCTACTTGGATATCTCTATGTAGATAATAATTCAAGTGCAGTTAAAATATATAAGTAAAAACCTGAGCACTTTTAAGTATGCATTAATGATTGATGCAGAGAAGACACAGATACAGTCTCTTCACATCTTGCACAGTTTTTTCCTGTCATTGCAAGTTTTCCTAAATCTTGTTAGTTTGACATCCTTATATTGCATACATTTAAAAAATGAATTTTCTCCTTAATAGGTTTTATTTTGCTCAGTTGATAACTCTTACATTGCTTGCAATTAAGATTTGCAAGTAATTATGTAATTAAGGTAATATTTTACCACTTTACATGACTTGAGTGTTGTTACACATAAATGGTGTTAAATGGTTAGATTGTAAAGTTGAAGATTACAGACATTGTCTGGAAGTACTTTAAGTGCAGGTACTGTAATTCCATATGTTTAAAATGAGAGTGCTTATTAAGACCATGGGGGAAATAAAAAAAATAGAACAGCTTCAAAAGAAGAAGTGTTTGCTTTCCCATGTAGCCGCAGATGCCACATGGCATATTTTGGGCTGGTCTCTAGCAGTATTTCAAATTGAGTCCTTTTAAACTCAAATTAAGCCCTTTTAAACAAGTCTTGCTGTTTGTGATGTGTTGTTTGGTAACTTTTTGATGTGGATTATACTTCCCAAAGAGATGCTTGCACTGCCTGAACTGCAGCGAGGCTGTTTTGGAGGTCATGCATTGATGTGCAGGTAAAGGAAAAGTCTTCTGAGGATGTGTTGTTGGAGGACAGGTCTCACAAAACATTTATTGGTGTTTCAAAGTAATGTAACTGTATGTTACAGGAAAATGCATCTTGTCACGCTGCTAAGAAATATTGATGCTGYTGGAGGATAAGATTCTCCAAATGCAAGTTTGATGTCAAATTCAGGGCCTAGTTTTATGTTGCCATCTATCTGTGAGAGAGGTATTATTGCAAATGATTTTAAAAGTAAGCAGCCAGTTTGACACAGTAATAGATTATTTTGTTTTGGATGAAGACTTGAGGTGTGAAAAGAAATGATAGAGATATTTGGTTCTCACATGAGCATTTTTCCCCTATTTTTCTCAAAAAATTCTGATGAAATTGAGATTTTATGTGTACTGAGTGATGAGATGGTCTTGAGAGTTATAGCTGGAAAGCCTCCTTTCCTCAGATCAAAATACTACATTTTGGGATTCAGATATCAGTTAAGAATATTAACATAAATATGTGTTCATGTAAGTGTATGTAAAACTATATTACACTGACTAGAAAAGAGAAGTATTTATTTTTGAGTCCTGGTGGACTGTGAAAAACAGTGCTTAAGTAGTTTCCAATTGTGGTTTTTTTCAGTAGAGGATATTGGACCTAATTTCACTCATGAATAGATTCAGTAAAGCAGTTTAATAAATAAGAGCACATTATTTGATTTTTCTGGTGCATTTTATTTTAGGAAAATGCCAAAATAGCTTGCACTTACTGAATACTATTGAATACTATTCAATATTATTCAAGAGTATGGGCAGATAAACAAATCAAAATTTCTAGAAAATCTCGTTTGTGTCTTTGCCATTTGCTACCTGGTGCTTGTCCTAAAGGCATAAAAATGTGGACATTTAAAGAATAATCTTCTAATGCCTCATTCAAACTATGAGCAAGAATGGAAGCATAGCATATCTAAAGTTASTAGAAGTCCTATTCTTTTGATTTTTGACATATGAAGGCAATTGATTTGTTGTGATTTATGAACCATTATAAATTGTGAATCAAACTTGATAAGTTAATTCTTTTTATATGACTAAAAAAATTAGAAAGGTGTTAGCATTCAAGAAAAGTTTAATCTATTTCCAGCCTAATGCAGTACATTGCAATAGCACTAGTTCCAACAACTAATTTGTGTTTGCTTTGTTCTGTTTAGAAGTACTTGTCGTTTACATTAATGCAGCATTTCAGTTTTATTGCTTTGAGAGGATGGATAGCTTAGATAAACAGTGTAAACTAAAAAGATGTAAAATAAATAAATATGAGAGAAGTATGTGTACACAAAAATGTGAAAACCTGTGAGCTCTAAAGATTTGTAAATTTTAACTCTATTCATTAAAAATAATGTGGTTATTATGTACTTTCTGCATTTTTCATTAATATCTCGTGTTGATGATCAGTTTAAAAGAAGTCAAAAGTAGCAATTACTTGTGTTTTTTCTTAGACCTGCTCCAACAAAGCTTGTCTTGTTACTTTAATTCTGTCAGTGTTTATTATTTCCTTTTTGGATACATGTGGTGCTGTGCGCTGTTTGTGATTTCATGCATGTGTGTAGGCTTCCTGCAGATTCTGTTTGGTGTCATAGTCATGGGTGCAACAATGCATGTGAGTTTTTCTGGTTCTTCTTCCATCAGCATTCCGTGCACAGATTCCACCACTGGAAAACCTGCAGTAAGCAAGTTCTTCAGAGCTGCATGTCACCCATGTCTTCACAACCACAGCTGTTCCCCACCTGGCTCTTAACAGGCAGTTTTCAGCTACAGGAAATGACAAAAGTTGGTAGCTTGATAGGAAGCATTGCCTTGGGACCAACAGAGATTGGGCACAACTGTTCATCACTGCCAGCAACCTAACAAACAAAGGAAATGGAAATAAAGGAAACATACAAGTTCTACTTGGATATTGTTATTTATTGAGATTAAAGTTCAAGGCGTAGGTTTTTTCCTAAAACAGTCTATCTCAAGTGATGCTTAGGGGTTTTTTGCTTCATGTGAAGCTATTAACATTAATGTACAGTTAGCTTGCTTTCTTAAATCACATCATGCATTATTATTGTTTATTTGTTTGTTTATTTATTTGCCAGAGGGATGTTAACATCAAAGAGAAGACCTCCAGCAATAGACTCAGGGCATGGAATATTTTCAGATGAAAAAGTTCCATGTAGATCATCCATCCTTATCTGCCCTATGCTATGCATTTATTTTATTGGCTTTTAAGGATGATTGTTGTGGCTTCAGTTTATTCTGCTTTAGCTGATAATGATGCCAATGCACTCAACAAGGGTGGCCAGATCTTTCTGTAGCTACTGCTCMAACTGAACTCCTCAGGGCTGAAGGAGTCATAGAGTGGTTTGCTTTGGAAGGAACCTTAAAGATCATCTAGTTCCACTCAACCTCTTCCACTAGGTAAAGTTGCTGAGGACCCCATCCAACCTGGCCTGGAACACTTGCAGGAATGGGGCAGCCACAACTTTCCTGGGTGACAAATTCCAATGCCTCATCCTCATGGTGAAGAATTTCTTCCTAGTATCTAATTTAGACCTGTATAGTTAATTCAGCTGTCAGGACTTTGCTCCTGGCTCACAGCCGGGTCTGAAGCACAGTGAAGCTGAGTCTGTGCTCTGGCCTATGGCTGTGTAGGATTCAGAAATGAAGGAAGGGAGGAGCTGTGCTGTGTTGGACAGGACCCAGGAACTCAGGTTTTCTTCAGGGCCTGTTGTGGGCCTCAAGCTGTTTAACTCTTACGTGCCTCCCCTAGAAAAACGGGTTAAATGGCATTCTCCAGCTTAATAAAAGATGTAGTACCTTTTCCAAAGCCACAGTGCTACAAGTCTTGTTAAAACATTGCAGAGTGCTTTAGGATTTAACGGTCCATAGCAATTACAAAGGTTTCCTCAGTGGCTACTTATTTTTCTTCTCACAAAAAACTATGTCTATTTGAAAAAATTCTGGATATTTCAGTAATGAAGCACCCACATTTTCTCACATTTTTTTTCACCAAAATATTATTTAATTTCTTAGCAAGGAAAATATTTTCATTTCAAGATTTATTTCCATTGTCTGAAAAAGTGTTTTTGAAACAGTTAATAAACAATTAAAATTATATTTAATAGTTAATAAAAATTTAAATTATATTTGGTTTCCTCAATGAAAGTTTCAATAGAAATTAATGGCCTTTGATTTATTATTGCTCAGTGTCGATAAAAGGCTGCTAAATCTTATTAAGTTGTATAAACTAAATTCTTTGCATTTGCACAGAAATGCTTTAAGAAACTGTTGTGTTCACAGATAAACCTTTCACAACCTACTTGACCAGAATGTGCCTTTTATTTAATGGTTAGGAATCTGTCTTGAATACTTTGGCTCCTAGCAGTGCCAAGATTTTACAGATTGTTTAGGTAATGAGACAGGGAAATTTGGTTTTTTTAAGGAGTGAAGATATAACTTTTTTTTTTTTTTTAATGTATGTAATTATCAAAACAGAGAACTCTTTTTACTGCTGTGAAATGAACAAGCAGTGATAACGGTAGAGATTTTGTAATACATTCATGTCACCAAAGGAGTCTCATGCAGATTTTCTCTTTTGTGGCTACACCTCTCTTTTGTAAGCAAAACAGCAGTATTCAAAAAAACTGGAGTACTTTATTATTCAGAAATAATTAATAAATATTCAAATATCAGTCAGAATTGAAATCACCATCCRTAATGGCACATTTATTTATTTTCATTTTTTAATCTGGGTCTTTCTGTCTTTTCTTTCTTATAAGTTTATGTGATGCATTGTCTTCAGAAATGAAACACTGATACCTCCCAGAAAAGTATGCCTGGGTGTGCCCAGGGCTGCTACTTGTCTGGATTTATTTCAGTCTTGTGTGTACGTGTTGCTGCTTCTGTTGTAGTGGTGGTAAAGTGTGAATTGCCCTGCTTGAGACTGTTGGCCTCCTTTTCTGTATTGCAGAGAAAAGGTAATAAAAATGCTTTATTTTATTTTCAGACAAATCTAATGAGGAAGAGTTGGAAAAGATCAAGTAAGGTAACTTTGTGACTTTTAGCATATGGTCTTCTAGTTTTTGGCATTGGTGTTTTTGTTTGTTTGTTTTTTTAGAACACCTGTGATTTGTTGCCAAGCATGCCATATAGGACTGGAAACTTCTGGCACAGGATTTATTGCCTTTCCAAATGTGTTTTAATGACAGTGGTTTTTTGTTTCATTAAATAAACATCAAGATACAGTTCAGCTTTTAATATAATCATGAAACCTTTCAGCTTTGTTACAGCACTTTAAACTATCTTGAAGTCATCTTGTAAGTGGYCAACATGTCAAAGAGTATCTTTCATTTTCCTGCCACTTCTCAGGAATTCGAGTTTCTGTGTGCAAAATTTTCACAGTGAAGCTTCTTGAAGACAAATTTCCCCTGTCACAGCTTGCGCACAGGTGACAGTCATAGCCAAGCTTTACAAGAGCATAGTGGACTCCACTCTATAGAGCTCTTTAGAGCTCTTCAAACATTTCCCCTCTTAGAAGTTATGGAAGTGATAAAAAAGGGGCAGTGTATGCTGTTTTCCACAAGAGAAGGACTGAGAGTGTGACTGTAGTGGAATACAACCATTTTTTGTTTTTTTTTCTTCTCTCTGCATTGTTACAAAGAGTGTATTTACTGCCTAAAGCAAGTGAATTGAAATTTTTCAGACACTTGGGCTAGAGAGGTCAATAGAAGTTACCATGTAAAGGTGTTAAAATGAGGGGGAAAAAAAARCTATGATTAACTTACTTTGTTATTTACTCTTCTAGCATATTGATGTACAACTTCAAATAGGATCTTATTAATAAACAGTGGTGTATATGGTGATTATTTGACAAACATTTGCACTTTTTTAGACCTATTTGTATTTTTAACCTTAAAGCATAAAAGAGAGCAGTGTTCCTAATTCTTGGGTTATGGATGTGGTTTTCACACAGTCTGCTTCTGGGATGCAGRATAATACCCAGTCTGTTTCCTTCATGAAAATTATGAAGGAAATGCACTAGGTGAAGTGATGATATGTAGTTTTTTGATTCTCGTGTGGTTCATTTAACTTTAGATGCAGAAATATCTAAGATGTTCAAACTGAAGAGATGAGGAAGAACTGTGATAATGTTGAGGGGTTTGCATCGTGAAAGTGATGCGTGAACTCCTGATATGCTGACTATATTGGGTAACAGTTTGTCCCCATTGCAAACTGACAAAACTGTAAGCATCAATAATCCTGAATGAAGAGCACAGTGTGAAAGTTGGGAATTCTTTAAAGATCTTCAAGTGAGTTATTTATGCCTATTCTGCTTTGTTACATTCATTGGATAACATTTTGTTCAGTAGTTAGCATTTTTGCAACCTGGCATATCAGAATATTTGGCAAAAAGTGAATGTATGGTTTAAACATTRCATTTTTTCTATAGTTATCTTAGTAATATTTTAACCTAGAGGTGAAATGCATGTACAGTATCTTACATGCATTGCTGTGTTTATGATTTATATGCAGAATTTTGTCAGTTAAAACACAGGAGATAATTTGCCTTGTAGATCTGTTCCAACATTCCAGATCTTTGATCTGCTCTCAGCAAAACAAATTTGAAAAATCTTCTGTTTACAAAGAATTCATTAAAAAGACTTGCTGTTGTCTGGGGTGCAGGGTAATCAATATGAAATAAGACTCTTACTTCATTTGCAGATAAAAAAAAAAAGGTGTCTGAAGGTGGTTGCATAACCCTACTARGTAATAGAGAAAGTGCCATTTTTGAGATTGTTCTTCAGGATATGTTCGTCTGATGCTTCTGAGAGCTGAGAAACCAGAATATTAGAAATCTAATTTTGTATCTGTCTAGGGACTTCATGTACACCTCTAATAAATTAATTTGTTTTTACATGGTATGGCACTGCTCTTCACTTTTTAGAGTTTGTCTTTGAAGCCTACCTTTTTTGTAACATAGGCAGCTTGAAATGCAGACCACTGCATAGGTAGCAATGCAGACCACTACAGCGTTGGTGTGTTTATGAAATGCATGTCTAGCTCATGTTTTCCTATATGACTATAACTATTTAAACAAAGCTRTTTCAGTGAAGGCAAAACCTTTAAGCCAAAGCATATGGAGAGAGAGAGAGAGAGCTCTGTCAGAAACATCCTTTTCACTGAATATTGTTTTAATCTGAATAAGCATCTACCTTTTCTGTTTTCATATCTGTGGAAGAATTGCTATTAAATTGAGTTTGACCATGACCAGACCCCATGTTGAACTTCTTATATTAATGACTCATTAAGGAAACACCAGGAAGACTTTTAAAATGCTATAATTAGGGACAAACGATTCAACAAGTGGTTTAGCAGTTTTAGCCAACATATTAGGGGGAAAATACATGTAAGATTTATCTGCTATGCCCTCTCAAGTAACATCATCACAGCAAAATCTGGAGGAAAAGAAAATACGTCACCTTTTCTTATCTTATATCCTCTCTTTTGTTTCATATAATCAATGGTAGTTTATAACTGAGACTGCTAGAAAGTACTAAAATATAATGATACTCTTTAATTTATACTATTAATATGTGATAATTATTTCAGAGKAACAGTGATCAATTAGAACCAAATGTCCATTMTTCCCAGAAAAGAAGATAAATTAGTATATTTTGCAAGAGGTTATGTATAAACTAAGATTAAAAATCCATTGTCATCCCAAAATCATAGAATCACAGTGTGGTTTGGGTTGGAAGGGACCATCTAGTTCAACCCCCTTGCAGGGRCACATCCCRTTAGACCAGGTTGCTCAGAGCCCCATCCAATATGGCCTTGAATWCTTCCAGGGACTGGGYATCCGCAGCTTTTCTGCACAGTCTGTTCCAGGGCCTCAYGTCCCTCACAGTCAAAAATTTCATCCTAATACTCACTCTCAAGCTACCTTCTGTCAGTTTGAAGCCATTCCTCCTTGTCCTATCAYCTCATCCCCTTGTCAAATGTGTMTCTTCAGGTCCCTTGTAGCCCTTTTGGGTACTGGAAAGGGCTCTAAYRAYTGTCCAGGTGCTTYTCCATGCTGAACAACCTCAACTCTCATAGTGTGTTTTCAGAGGGCAGGCACTCCAACCCTCTGAGCATCTTTGTGGCCTCCTCTGGACCCAGTCCAACAGGTCCATGTGCTCATACTGAGAATCTCAGAGCTTGGATGCAGTGCTTCAGCTGGGGGTCACAACAGAGGAGAACAGAGTTGTGATGAGAGGATGAGAATCACCTCCTTTGAACTGCTGACYACACTTCCCTYGATGCAGCCCAGAKGGTCATCYRTGTCCTGGGCTGCAGCAACCCTRTGAGAGGGTCATGTTGAGCTGCTTATCCACAACACCCCTCAAGACTTTCTGCTCAGGGCTGCTCTCATTCCTTTCTCTGMCCAGCCTGAATSTGTGCTTGCCTTAGCCCTGACAAAGTGCAGAACATTGCATTTTGCCTKGTTGAACTCCRTRAGATTTACATGRGCTCCCTCAGTCACARCCAATTAGTTGCAATTGGGGATAAAAGAGTGTATTTCCTGCCTAAAGCAAGTGAATTTAAGTTCRTATTTTAGTTCAAACTAAAGTTCAAATTTTAGTTACCTAAAATTTAGGTAACTATATTTTGTTTAATTCAGCTTTAGAAACTTTTACACATAGTTTTAAACTGGAAAATAGAACTTATGAACATGTTAAACAAGAATGAATTGTTAAAGGAGTGGCTTTCATCTCCAAACTACTGACCAATTAAAAAAAAATTTTAGAAGCTTTTCCAAAAGTATGTGTGTTCCRGCTGCACAAACTAAAGTGCCAAAAGGTATGGCCTTAAAAACTGATGGGCTTATGACCAACTCAAAATACTAAGTTTCTATTGTTCCTGATTTGTATTTTCCTAGTATCAAAAATATTTTTTCTGTYTTAAAATTGAAACAAAATGCTTTTCCACTGGAAGGAGATGACTCTTGAGAAGATAATAAAATTGGAAATAGTAAATCATGGTGTAGGTATTGCCAGGACAAACATAAGGATAGAGTTCTATGACACTTCTTAATTGAAGAAATTTGCAGTTGGTTCAATCTTTCAACCCAAATCCCTGAGCCAAAACTCTCAGGAATTTCAGAGTACATGGTAGAATCATAGCATTTTGAGTTCTTTGAAAAATCTTTTAASACTGAGAAAAGCACTTGTGTTTTGTAAGCCATGACGTTCTAGATGTCAGTTTAGCAGCTGTAAATRGTGCTTGAAGGATAGCTACTAAATAATAGAATAGAAGTAAAAACCAGTCAAAATAGATATGCCTGTTTGGTAGACATSTAATTATAAAAATTATGCAAATATTTGGTGAGGCTTATATTTGCATTAATTGTATGAGAGTGATAACAGCTGGTCCAGCTGAGAACAAAAACAGCAGAGCAGCATTTTGTCATGGGGGTTTCATGCTTACATTTCCAAAAACATGGGGAGTTTCCATCAAGTATTGRTTSCCACTGTCTTTTTTTGTATCAGGTCCMCATCAGCTTTAGGACTGCGGTGTCATTTGTTATCCCAGACAATAACAGGATCATCAGACCTGTTGACTTTCACATATTGCAGCCACAATTTCCAAGGGGAATTACTGGGACAAAGAAKGGAGGGGGTTAGGACTGCACTGGCACAGCCTCTCTGCAAAGTGCTTCTGCACACTGTTGCCCTGTATAGATGTTTTCACCCTGCTACAGAAAATTCAACTCAGATTGAGTGCCACAGTCTGCATCATGCCACACCTGAACTGCATCCAGCAAGTACACTTAAACAGAATGCCAAATTATTCAAACTAGGGAACCACAAAAATATGTGAAATGCTGCAAAAGTATGAGCTCTTATTACAAATATTGTAGTGATACAATAGCATTGCTGTACAGCAGCAGTATCAGGTTGTTAGCACAAACTCCATAAACCAGGTTTAACATGGCAAACAAAACACTCAGGGTGTAGGGCAGTGTAAATTTCTCAACTGTAGACATTTTTATTAGCTTCACCTAGAATTAAAATTGCCTAAAATCTAAAATTTAGTTGATAARAGGTTAAGGAACGTGTTCTTTTGAATTGCAATAAATAACAGTAGCTGTCCATTTAGAAGCATTTTTAGTTACAATGAACAAAATATAAGAAGGAGTTATCATGATCYCACTGAAGGCATTTCTGTAGCTCAGTGTCTACAGTGTCTAAATGCTGATGAATTCTACAAGATCATACTTTTGTCATTTATAATAGAGGAAAAGCATTCTAAATGTGACTGCCCTTGATTTTTTCRTTGTTTTGTACATAGAACTAGCAGCTGTATCTACAGAAATTCTCAGTCTTTATTTTGCATTGTATATCTAAGCTCTAGCATCCTAGAAACTGGGGGAGAGAAATTCTGTTCACATTAATTTACTGCAGTAATTTGCAACATTGACTTTGATTCACTTTGCTGTATTTTTACATCTGTGCTTTGTTAAGTGATGGAGAGATGTATTTTTCTTTTCTGTATTTTTTCACTAATTTCTTGATTGATATTTTTTAAGCTGTCTTGGTTTAGGGCAAACTTGGGAGGAAACTCCCAAAGGGGTCCCCCTAGAAAGCAAATTCAAGCCACCCCTCCCCCAGCYGGCTTGGGAAAAGATTTCCTTGGAGAAAAATGGAAAAAGCCTGTTTATTTAACAAGAAAATTATTCACAAGCRTTAAAAAAAATTAATAATATTAAACAATAAAACCTCTCACTGTTCTGAAGAGATGGCAAATTCAGGAAGTCCTGTTCATGGGTTGTAGCTCAGCTTGCTCAGTCTCTCATCAGTCCCTCTTGTGCTGGAAAATGCCATATCCTGGGCCCTGAGGGTCTAGGTGTTTTTATGGGTTTTCAGTCCAGACCAGGCTGAACAGTTCCAAGAAACAGAAAAGGAACAGTCTGGGGAACATGTCTGCCACAGCTAGCTAAAAGCTAACTAAAAGCAAAAAACCCCACAGCTCTCTCCTGCTGTCCATGCTGCAGACAACACAGTGTGGGAGCAGGAAAGCAGGGGAGTGAGTGCAGTTTCTGAAAAGAAACTGCTCACTTTTTTTTACCCTCTTTGCTCTCAGAGCCAGTCTTCAAGGTGCAGAACTTAATATCCAGCATAAACAGAACAGGTGACTGGGGAGACAAGCATCATAAAGTCGCTCTAGGACATAAACTTTGAAACCAAAGTTATTTTTTTGGATAGAAGTCCCTCTGGAGGACATATAAGTGCATTATTGATTTGCTTTTCAAAAGAATTGATGAGTTTGTGGTAGACTGTTCTATTTCTGTCTATTGTCTTCCAGGACTCAGAGGAGCAATGTGTCCTAGGGGTGTGTGTAATAAGGAGGAGATTTAATRAAAGCAGAGTCTGTTTGCAGCAAGCACATGGCAGTGCAAGAGGTGGTGCTTTGCAGGGCATGAGGGCTGATTGATGAAGAAATGATGTTGGGCTGGGAGAGGACAATGTATGGGGTTTCTCCAAATCAATATGGACTAAAGTTTTAGAGGATGCTTGGTTACCCAGTGATAAACAAAAATATGGGTGGATTTTCAGCAATACCCACAAAGTTCATCTCTTCTTTAGACAAAAGTAACAATAGCTCATCAACAATGTGGTATTGATTATCCTGGGATCAGTGCCCAGATTATKACTAAGCCTAGTTGGTTTCCCATCCTTTAATGTTATCCAGAAATACCTGAACAGATGCAGAGTATTAAGTCATGTTTATTAGATCATCTTTCAGCTCTGACATTTGGCTAGCTGTATTAATCACATCTAGCAGAGGGTGCAGTTCTGTCAGAAGATYCTTTCCTGTTGATGCCCCTAGCCCACCCACTACATCACATTTACACAGACAAGTTGGAATACAAATAAAAGCTGTGTTTTTCACATAAGAAATGCTGGGTTTGCGTGCTGTTTATTAAGTATTAAAGCAGTGTGTGGATATGAAAATATGTGGGTTTTTCTTTCACAGGTAGCTTTGAGCATCCTTAGGCATGAAAGACTCTTTTTCAGAAGTCAAATTTAAATTTTCTTTTGGAAAGAGAGAGGGAGAAAACTGCATTGCATGCAGGCTGCAACTTACCCACCACCCTCTCTATTTGGGGGGTTTAGAGCATGTCAGATGAGAGTCACCATGCCTGTATCCTGCACAGAAATGGGAATAATCTAAATAATAGTCCCACATTAATGATGGTCGTGAGATCTTGATCTTTCTTCCTTCCAAATTGTGGCATTATGTACGAAATTTGTCATTTCCCACCTTTGTTTACAGACAAATGAAGAGCTGTACAGTTTCTTAATTTTTTTTTTTCTGTTTGTGACACAAGAGTGAATCTAGGCTGCAACACTCACTACATGCATTTTGAGGGAAACAAGTGGGCCAAGAATAAGTCTTGAGAAACAGTTCTTCATAGGAGAAATTCAGAAAGATAYACACTCATGTCTTTGTTTTATTCTCATGGTTACCCTTCTGAACWTGTATCTCACTGTGGGCTGGATTGTACAGGTTTCTTAGATACCTAGAAATGTGCCTGTCTCACACTGTGAAATTAAATTCATAAGGAATCACTTTCAAATATGAAATAAATCTTACTTTCCCATTTTTTTAATCTGCTAGTTTTTTGTCAAATTTGACTTGAAATCTGAACATTCTTTTTTTGTTTTTCTTCCTACAAGAACCATTATATAAAAAAAAAGGTTATGTCAGTAAATTATCTGTAATTTCTGAGAATAAGTGTGATTTTGCCTGGAACAAAAGTGTGTTGCATTCCCTTCAGTCTTCCCTGAAAACAAGAAGAATGCCAGCTAGAAGTTACTCTTGCTGGAGAAGGCCACATAGCCTATGCCTTTCATGTCCAGGAAATCTCAGTAGTTTCAGCTCCAGTGAGCTATACCCCTTCTYTTTCAGTGCCTCTCCCTTTTGTTGTTCCATGTATCTGTGCATTACCAATAAAGACAGAAACGAGCACCRCTGTGGTCCACGTTCCCTACGTTGAGGAAGAAATGGCCACGACCACTCAAGACCTCTTTTTAGCAGCTGGCTGCTTTTCTTACAGCATGGCAACACATAGTCTCTGGAGCTTCACTGTCAGTCAAGATGCCACTGTGCTCTGCATAGAGTTTTGATTGTCACAGACTGCGAGATGTGGCTCTGACCCGCGAGGGCTTCCTCCAGCAGCGCGTGCATGCTTCCTCTCCAGTCTCCTGCCTGACTTTTGTAAACTCCTGCCTGACCTGTCTGTCGTCTTACACCCAGCTCTTGGTCATCTAGATCTTGCCTTGCTACCTTGGAAATGACCCCCAGTGATGAAACTTATGACTGGTCAGAAAAAATCACCTTGYTTGATGACAGGACGGATGCTCTAGTGCAGCAAATTATTGTAAGAGCTCCTGAAAATATGGACTTTAGATCAACTATRCTCTCTAAATTTTTCAGTCACACTGATGAAGAATTAGAGAGCTATGCAGTGTGCTTAAGATTTACTTCAAAGGAGTTGTAAATGCAAACTCATKATGGAATCCTGGAAATAAAATGGATTCCCATTCAGCTCTTAAAACACCACCAAGAACTGTATATTCTTTGCAGAAGTCTCAACTGCTGCTTTTTTCCCCAGTGTAAAGTATCTTCCTAAACATGTCTGGCCTTCTTTCTGTATCTCTCATCATCTTGTGTTCAGGACAGAGTCAGTGTTGGTTATTTAATATCCAGTCTTTCTTTTGCTCTAAGCCTTCTAAGAAGCTGGAACAAGAAAAAATACCACTTCTTCACAAGTTAAGTCTTTGACGATGTTGACAGCTTGCCCTCAACAAGAGGTGTGTTTGTGTTGACAAAAAGCTTGAAGTTTACATAATGCTCCCAAGTTGTAAATTAAATATCTTCTGACAAGTAATTTTCCCGATTCTGCCCTAATCTTTGTAGAGTGCTTTCTGATGTCCCACTGCTGCTTCCTGTCACAAGTTAACTTTAAGCCTATTCCGCACACAGTTCCTTGTTTGCCTTCGTAGAAACAGCAAGTTTGCGARAAGTTTCTCTGCAGTCAAATCCTTCACTTCAGGAAGAGAAACTTTTTAAAAAAATAGTGAAATATTTTGGGAATAACCATACTACTTGGGATGAATAACCATTAGAAAACAGATGCTTGCCACAAAATACCTGAAATACTGCAAAAAGTACATTAATCAGATTTTCTGATTAAACCAAGTTTAATCAGTTCTCATGTCTCTCTTCTCTGGAGGATGGGTGAGTGTCATTATAATCCAGTCTAATCTCTATCATTGTCCCTGGTAACAAAATAAAACGCCTGTCCTGGGCACCTGCATAGCTGTAGCCATCCTACTGAGTTTACCATCTATAAGACTCAAACCAAACCTGCACTGAAACCCTCTTACAGACGTAGTGGAGGTCTATGAGGGATGAAGGCAGGTGTGCAAGACCTGCATGTATGGAGAGCTGCTGAGCCCACAAAGCCTTTTTTGTTCAAACTACATTGCATAGTAAAGTTATAGTTACAGCAGAATATACATGCAGACTTGCTTTTTTGATTCCTAGAAAAAATAATTCGCAAGTTTAAATATTGTTTAGCTATCTAATGGTCTGGTTATAGATAAAGTAGTCTTGAATTAATATAGAATAGAAGGGAGAGCCTTTACCAACATTGCTTCTCAGATGCACCCAGGACACATTTGCCTTCCTCAGGAACTGCAAAGATGATTCCCCAGTTCTGGTAACTTGTACCCACTGTAGCTCAGAGCAAATTGGAAATGATCTTAAGTTACTCAAGTTTGTATCCTCCTGCTCTCAACCCCCCCAGTGGAGTTCATTGGCAAAAGCTGTAGTTGCCTGGCTTGTGTGTGTGAATCTTACTTTAACCCCCAAAATCAGTGGCTGAGTCTCTACACAATTCCAGACAGAGGTTCTGTTGTTTTCAAGCTCTTGAACTTATGTGCTGGTGCTTAATTCATGTTCCTGAGATTGCCACATCATTTCAGAGGCAGAGATAGAGGAGTTTATTGAATTATTTTTCCTTGATCCATGTGGGTTTACATTATGTTATTCTAAGARAAGTTTGTATTTTCATTGGGGTTTCATGTTTATAAACATAGAGTTTGTTCAAGTTCATTCAATCATATGGTACTAATAGAAGAGACTTTCTAAAATTTATTGTATCAGTAGAGGAAGAAGTGAAGCAGAAAAACCACACTTTTTAAAAAATGAACATTTCCTTGAGCAGCATTGGTTCTGCTTGCTTCTGCAAAAGCAGCATATGACATTACCTGCGTACTTGTCACTATTTCATAACTCTCCAGGTAATTTTTTGCAATATAGTTTGCATATGTACTGTCAAATAGTCTCAAAATGGCTTAGGACTGTTGTTTTACATACATAGTTACATGAAATAGAACATTAAAAAGCAGGGGAAAATTTTAGAATTGTGTTAACTAAACCTATGCTTTTGTTTCCCTAAAGTTTCAGACCCAGAGCTTACGTCTCTCAGACCTGCACAGAAAGTCTCAGTTATGGAGAGGGATAGTTAGTGTTACCTTAATAGAAGGTCGTGAACTTAAGGCCATGGATGCAAATGGACTCAGTGATCCTTACGTGAAGTTTCGTTTGGGGCATCAGAAATACAAGAGCAAGGTAATTTCAGCTGTGACCGACAACTTTATGGAAATGCTTTGTTCCTGTCTGGTGTTTTTTTTATCTTGTATGACTTTCGATAGTGATGGAGACCTATTGTTGCAATAATTACCTGTCAGAGCACCTGGAGCTGTGTTTAAATGTTTCCTTTTGTTTCATTATAAACAAAAGTAGTACTAAATGGGAAAAAACCTAGCACTGAAAAATGTGGGTTTTCAGGGGGACACACCTAATATTCCATACAGACTCTTGGCTTTTATTTACTGTTAGGGGTCATTCATGGCAGGGAAGAGATGCAGTGATTCTGACAAGGTCTTCCTGGCTTGATGCTGGGTGCCTCTTGGACCCTTTGTGTTGTCTTATCCTCAAGTCATGTCATGCTTGTAAGCTCACATTCCTCTTCATGTCCTTAATAATAAGTTTCATTAAAGTTTTCTTCATGTATGAGCTTCACGGGTAGAGAGGATTGATCTGGGAGCTAATAATTGTGAAGATTTGATTAGCTTTCTTGATATTTCTTTTGTTTTCTCTTGGTCCCTACCATTTTGAAAATTGCTGTTCAGGAAAAATGCTGGGACTGCTGATGATACATATAACSTTCCTCTCTCAATGGCCGTGGCAGTCACTGTGGTTTTCATGGCCAGATGAAGGATAAATTGAGGAAGAGGGCAGGAACATTTTACTTGTTATATTTGTAGACCTCTAAGCCTGCATTAGGGCCTCTTAATCTGAAATTAGCAGAAATCAAATTTCATGCTTTTGTGAATTAAAAATTTTCATAATCCTTTCTGAATTTTCTTTTTTTTTTTTTTCAAGCCAGTAGAACTGGTGGTTGTAGGGAGTAGTGTTTGCTAAATTGGGAAAATATTAGGGRTCTTCTGTTCTTGCTCAAGGACAATGAATACTGCTTTTGCAGTATGGTAAAAAGTTTTGCATGCCTTCTGTTCTTCACGGTAGGGTAAGAAATATATGGACTGAAGTCTATTGAAGAAGTAACAACTGGACTTAAAATTATTAAGAAAGCTGCTGTCATCAGAGTTTCAAAGGAAAGGAAGTAAAATACAGTTTTGGGAGTGAACTGATTTTATTCCATATGATGTATACCATAGTGTCATGTTTCTCCCAATATTTTTCCAGCAGGGAAAAAAGAACATGATACAATTGTTCATTTAGGTACTTACAGTCACCATCTATGTGTTATTGCAGGTGCTTTGTTTACCTTTGGGCTCAGAAGCATAACTTTATAGTTAACTGTCACTTCACAGAGGACATAATTTTTCTACAGAGAAATGGCTCTGTTCCCAGGACAAATCCTTTGTTCAGGAGGCTTTTGAAGGTGACAGGTTGCAGGAATTTGGAGGTTGGTGTTACATCAGAGAGGCATGAGARAACTGCCTAGTAGTCTTTCCTAATTACCTCACTGCTTAAGGTATTGATACTGCAGACAGAAAAAGCTTCCTRAACAGACTCTAATGATCAAATTTACAATTTAAGAAAGTGTATGCCTACACAATATAATTCAGCTTTCTTTTTGTTCTCCTTTTAGATAGTTCCAAAAACTTTGAATCCTCAGTGGAGGGAGCAGTTTGACTTTCATCTCTATGAAGAACGAGGTGGAATTATTGATATTACCGTGTGGGACAAAGATGTTGGCAAAAAGGATGATTTCATTGGCAGGTTTGTGCAATTCTAGCCTTCTTGGTCCATGGGGACAAGAGAAGTCCATGAGAGAGGATGATAAAAATGAGCCTTGGTATTGAAACTCTTTCTTATGACCATTTGTTCTGGGTTTCTTGTTGGGGTTTTTTTAAAGTTTGGGCAGGATTTTCTGCAATGTTCTGGTACCATTTGCTGCATTGGTGTAATTTTTTACATTGATGATGTAATATAATCTTTATTGACCAGTAGATGGCAGCTTTTACCAATTGATAGACTGAGATTTTCAAAACAAATATCCCGTTTAGTTTGGTGATTACCAGGAGGTTGCAGACAGCAACATCCAGGAGGAGAAACGACCCGATACGTAAGASCAAATTTATGTATCAATATTTTTAGTAAATGAAAATAGAGTTGAAGGACTGCACACATATTTTGGGACAAAGAATCATTCACTTAATTCATATTCAGGAGAAGTGAATCTGTCTGGGAGTTCAAGAAATAGCTTATATTTGTATGGCTATGCTCCATTTTACAGAATAAGAGGTGGCATTAACTGTTAGCTAATAGTGGGGAAAAAGTCTTGTGCTTTTAGCTACTACAAAGTAGATGCTGCTGGGAAAGCTCAGGTATTTGTTTACTTCATATTTTCTTTGATATCCATGCAGTCATAATAATAATGTTAATAATTAATAGTTATCAATCCTATATATATAGATTGTTTTTACTGGAGGTGCTTTCTCTCTCACTTTGACTTGTTATCGTATGATAGCTATTAATATTTTTCTGAGGTAATGTATTAATTTAGTCCTATGTGAACATGTTTATACCTTGGGAAATTACTCCAGTTTTCTTTTTCATTTTAATCATCTTATGAAAATCTGGTAAGATTCAAAGTTTTCATGAGTGATTTTTCAGAGCATTGTCATCCAAGCACCACTTGCTGATATGCTGCTGCTCTTGATTTCTTTGACCCCTCTGTCGGTGTACACATAATCCTTCTTCAGTTTGTCCTTGCAGACACTCTCTCATTTCACCTTCTGTTGGTCCCTTATCTCTGGTAATGTAACCTGCAAAAAAATTCTTCTCCAAGGAGATTTCCATGAAAAACTGTCATTTGTCGAGCTCAATCTGAATACAAAAATAGGTCTTAATATTCCCCCTCCCTGATATTCTTTTCCAGTCACTGCAGATAAAAATCACCAAGACCTGACAGCTCCACTTAATGCTGACCTCTCTTCCCCAGTTTCTCCTTTCAAGGCTGTCCCTAAAAGCTGGGAATATTTTGGTGTGCACACTGCAGACTTGTTCTGTGCATGTGTTATGGCAAGTGTTTTTAAAAGCACGACTGAGTTGTGCTCCATGACTAAGGCTCTATGGCTTTCAAGTTACACATAATAAGTTGAATATTTTGATTCAGGTTCCAGAGGAAGTGATAATGAGGCTGTGGGAGGGAAACAAAAGACTTCCTGGTAGCATTCTATCATTGCTCAAGAATGGAGGGTAATSCACTTCATCTGGCTGCGATCTTCCTGCTTGTTTGAATAATGTGCAAGCAGCAGCTGTAATGTTATGTAAGAATATTTCTATTAAATGCAAATGAAAACAACTGTTTCTTGAAGATGTCCCACCTGGCCAAAATATGCCTAGGGAGAAGGTACACTAGATTGAAGAATTGACCAAACTGAGAAAAGGTTTCCCAGGTGGAAGGTAGATGGGAAAAATTCCAGGATCTTCCTGAAAAATGGCACAGAAAACATGTGTTTTTTCTGTGCTAAGCTTGCAAAGTTACTTGCAAATTCTATTCCTAACCAGGATGCTGTAAACTCTCCCAAAGTGATACCATGTCTCAGCTGCACTTTTGTGAAATTAAAGAAGTGGGAAATCAAGAACATAGGCTTCTGTGGGCCTTGTGTATATTATTGTCCTTGTTAGGATGGAGCACTGTAAGAGCAGGTGAGAGCTGGGAATGTGACATGGTAGCAGTGATGTGTGCTCGGGTTGCAAGGCGCTGGGCTCACAATCCATTTCTGAGGGCAAGAAAATACAGGAAAGATGTTCAAGAAGGTTGAGGACACGGAAGTGAGGTTCTAGTTTTGGGGAGGCAAAGATGGGAGTGGAAGGGGTTGTAAGATCCCCCTGTAAGAGGGAGGAAGAACTTCCTTGTGAGAGGGAGGAAGGTGTTAAGAGGGTGAGTGAGAGCACATCATCCTAGTTCAGAAGAGTGAAAGGAAACGTCTGTCACAGAAGCAGCATACAGCTCTCTCCTCATCTTGATGCCCCAGCATGTTCAGTATGGCAGTGTCTGAAATGAAATGCTGACTGGTTGATTTCCATTCTTAACTTGAAGCATTTTGTGTTTATAAAATACATCTGAATTTCAATTGTGTGCATTCTCCATGAGAGTTTAAAGGCCATAACACCTTGTGAACTTCCATCTCAGAATATTCTAAAAAACCCCAAACCCTAGAACCAATTCAGTGTTTATTTCAGTATTTCAAAAGACGRGGAAAAGACCTGATACAAGAGCTTTGAGAAAAATGTGTTTCCAATCATGCACTGGTTTGTATGAGAAAACACTAGTCTTGACTAGAATGAACCTGCATTTTGCAAGAGATAAATTCTGCCRTCCTTCTGAATATAGGTTTTTTTAAAAAAACAACTGACATTCCAGGACCAAAAAATGAGGTCTAGAAGTTCTTTTTATAGAAAGCACCAGGAGCTAAAGCCACATGGGCCACCTTCTTGCATAAGTGGCATTAGTTATTGCTTTGTCTGATAAGTAGAAATATGCATGTGTATGTATTTTTCAGTGTGAATATATTTAATATTCACATGTTTTTGCTATGAACAAATAATTCATATTTTATACTGAGTCAATATGCTCCTGTGGTTAAAAATGTACTGCAGTAAGTTTATGTGGGTAATACTAAGATCAAAATGAAGGTGATTTTAATTTTCATGTAATTATTTAGCTTTCTTATCATTTATGTTTTTGAAGGCAATTCTGACTGTCACCTTTACGATAATCAGTTAATAAATCCTCATGACTAGTTACACCTTTATGCATAGCACTAATCTGAACAAATGGGCTGCTGACAGCTGCAATAAATTGCCAAGAATGAGTGCTGTCAGAGAACAAGTTGTTTCTGTGAACATAGAGAATAAGTAAATCCCATGTCATGCAATTTTATTCAGCTAAGTTATTTGCAATCCAGTGCAGTGGGATTTATAGCATTATTAATTGGTATGAAAAATGCACATTTATCTTTAAAAGGACATTGACATTTGCTTTTATTTTGTGCCAAGAAATTACTGCTGACTTCATCTATAACTATTTTCATAGGTGCTAKTGTCTTTTTTCTCATTTGATGCAAATTAAGAAAAAAATACCTTGTATGTAGTGAATGCATTATGGCTGTGTATTCATTTTAACTATAGGAAAATGGAATTTCCCATAATCTCTCCAAATATTGACACAAATATTCAGATCGATTTTGTGAGCATCCATGTCATGGATGTTACTAAATACAAAAGTTAAAATACTGAAAATTACTTATTTAAGTTTATAATATCTAATCTGCTATGCCACATCTGTTTAGGGCTTTTTTTTTGTGGTAACACAGCCATAGAGAGGTTTTTTGGATGTGCATAAATACACGACTATGATTCTCTAACTAATCTAAAAGCATGGGAATATGCATTCAAATTTCTAAATTAAAGTGAGATTTTATTTTAAAAATACAAAACTAAAAAGTATTTATGGTTGGGGKTTTTTTTCCCTCCCACTGAAATTTTTGTAATTTTGCTCTGGGGGACTGAGCATTATCATAGAGAACTGAGTTATATATGAGTACCCCAACATGWATGTAAAGCTGGGTGAAAATAGTAAATATGCTACAGCCAGTGTTTCTTCCCAGATCTTTTTCTAGTGATATTGTGGAGAATGTGATTTATRTTAAAATACTGGCAATTTTCTGTTGCCCAAGAAGAAGGTTTTGAAAAGTATTTGTGAAATCCATGTTAATGTTAAAATTGCGAMGTCTTGAGGTTTTCTCAATTTTGTAAAACTCTGTAAACAAGGTTACTTCCTCTGGAAATGTAACCAATACTTTATTATGCTGGTGTTTCAAAAATATTTTTCATATTGCAGTTTGAAAATTTCTGCATGTAGAACTCTGAAAGATGTATTATAGTAAAAATTGTAAACGCAATTACTACAGTAATTCTGTGCAAACACAGGACAGCACACAACCAGTAGTCTGTGTGTATAATCATTTGTTGATTATACATGACGACTAAAGTTAAATGAATTGCAGATGCATTTCTTGATGTAAAATAAAGATTATGCCTGAAGCACTAAAATGTAAAAATGCTACTGCCAGGTCTGCCTTTGAAAAATCCTGTGATGTGCTGAGCCATCTCCATTTCTGATTGTTGTCAAAAGGACACAGATGTAATACTGCATCTCAAAATTTGGCCTTTAGGTATTCCATACCTTATTTATTCCTATCTCAGCACATCTTTACTCTACTATTGCAGAGGCACTTCTGTTCTGCTAGAAAGCCAAAAGAGTTTCGGTTTTTGCTCACAARTCTTCAGTAACTTTCTCTTACCAGATACTTTATTATTTCCAGCTCTTACTGACAGTTGTTATCGTCGTGTTCTGACATGAAACTGATAGCATTCTCCAATGTATGCTGAGATACAGAGTGCTGCATGCAAGCTGGGCTGTTTACGTATCCTTCATCTGACCCTATGTCTTCTCACATATGGAAGTCTACTTCTTGAAGAGTGGCAAAATGAAAGGAAGGGAGAAGGAAATATGGAATGGCCAGTTTGGACATGAGGAGCATGACAGTGTGTAGAAAATGGTGAAGAGTGCAAATAGGGTTTTGTGACAATTTATGAAAGGCACAGATTGGAGCTGTGTGAAAGCTCTTGCAAAATTTCTTGGGCCAACTAGTGAGGAGAGAACTATATAGGGAGACATAWTGTTTATCAAAGAAATAGACTGATTTAGCAGATGAAAGTGTTAATTTTGCTGCAGAGAAATTGCAGCAGTGACAGCACTAACAGTCTGTAGTATGTGGTTGTGCCATGGGGACAACCTAGGAAATATCACATCAGAAATTACTTACTTGAAAGTAATTTCTGCCTGTGCAATATCAAAAACAAATCTGTAATTTTATAGTGAAGAAATATGCTTAGGAAAAAGTTAATCTGTCGTTTCAAAATCCATCAGCAGGTTATTGTAGCATGGACTGTATTCCTTTTAGCAAGCAATAAACAGTAGTTCTGTATTCAGGCATTGCTTGGTGACTGGTGAAATTGTATTTCATAGAGCTCTCATATTTCTGTTACCATGACTGACTTACCCTGAGCTGCAGGGCTCTTTCCTGTCTTCCATGTGTTGCTACATGGCAACTGACAGCACTATTCTTCAGGTCCTGCTGAGGTCTCCTCTCCCAGCTGCCCAGGGATGCTCTCCGGCATCCCCAGCTGTGCACCACTCTTGTCCTTAGTCTTTGTCCTACTTAGCTGAGATACTGTCTCCCACCCCTTTGGGAGCTTCCCTGGTTTTCAATCTAACACCTCTATCAACCACTTGCCACAAGCATCATGTGGAGTCCATAATTTAATTTCTTTCTCATTATCTTTACAGTTAAAAATGTCACGCTCYGATTCTTCCAAGAAATTCACATTACTGCAGTCAACACTCAGTGTTTTTGAGATGTGTCATTTTCTGCTAGTGCTTTGCAAAATTTTCTCTCTCCTTTTGTTTCTTCGTTTTACTGGAACATTTTACTCTGCTCATAAAGGATGTGGAGTCTCACAAATTGTAGCAGTTCATGCCTTGCTGCTTCTGATGTGTGTCCAGCTCAGTTCTAATTGTGGAATCACACAGTTTCCTCTCCTTGGCATCCTTTGGAGCAGCATAGACCTGGATCACAGTGGAGTTAAAAATCGGTGTTCCTGAACAAGTCATGATGGTAATTAAGTTGCCTGGTTTGTAGCCAAGTGGTGCYTTTCTGTCCCTATCACTTAGGATTGTGCCAGTTCCTCTTTTATGCTTTATTTTGTCATGTGAGAAAGCGATCTCACTATCTGCTGTCTCTCACTTGCCTGGCCACCTGGCTTTTAAGAGGCCTTCTATGTCATGTAGCTACCTTTGTAATTCATTCATTAGCAAGAATATTTCACCAGGGTGCCAACACAGTCTTACATTCCAGGTTCTGTTAGAACTAAAGAGGGGAGGTGATTTTTACCTGTTAGACATGCTGATAATAAAATACTACATATAGTTCTGCCTTCCACACTTTAAAAAGGATGCAGGAGAATTTCASTGGATCAGAAAAGTTACAAAAAGTCATTTGAGGGCTGTAGGAGATATGTTCCTGGGAAATGTATAGGGAGCTGAAGGTGTTTAGCATATCAAAAGGAAGATCAAGAAGAGATATGATTATAGTGTATGAGTTCCTTCACTAGAAGAAAACATGAAACACTAAAGGGTTTTTCAACTGGTAAGGAAAGGCATAAAAAGAACCAAAGGCCAGATATATTCAAATTAAAAATAAAGCTGAAATATATTTCTAAAATTTTGTGTGATTAACACACTGAACACAGTTTCAGACAAGTGGTAGATACCCCTTGAACCTTCAAATCTTCCTCCATGGGAGCTGTACCCTGTTTTTGAGCAATTCATCTGTGATAACTTTGGCACATGAGCTTGATGCACTTCTGTGGTTTTTCTCCCTTCTGATGCACTTCTGTGGTTTTTTCCCTTCTGATCTCTCAAGACCTGAAAATCCAGCTACACATTGTGCCTGGTAGTGTTCACATGTAGAACTGATAGGTGGGATGCATGCCCCTACGCCTCTTTCCAAAAGACCAGCCAGCCAGGGAAATTGTTCCAGTGCTCCTGCCCTCCACTTGAAGTGCTGAAAGCAGTGTGTGCAGAAGGGGCCATACAATATGGAAAATACAGAAAAACTCAAAYAGCCCTAAAAACTACAGTTACCTGCAATGTGATTTATAGTCATGCTTGGAAATTTGTCTGTGGAGTTAATGGCAATTTTTTTGTCCGTAATTCTTCAGGCTGACCTCATTACAGGTGGAAAAAGTCTTTGCCTTTGCCAGCAGCATGTAAATAATAATTCCTTAAGAAACAGGGTTGTACAAATTTAGTATTTTCTCATGTTTTGCTGGTCATATGCAGCTTATCGCCTTCTAAAAATGGCTGTAACTTTTCATGGTCCTCGATTTGAGAAAATGGAATAAAAACTTCTCATTCATTCTGCACCACTTTCTCATGACATACAAGKTCACCTTCATCCTCAAAGCATCTTTGCCCTCCATGGAGTCACAGTAGTAAGAAACAAATGGCCTTTTAGAGAACATCTTAACTGATACAAGTCAGCATTGCTAAAGCTTTAAAGCTTGGAACACTTGAGTATAATTTCAGTAAAATATAAAGGGACATTGTCAGCTTGAGCTTTCCAAAGATATTTGCATTTGGAAAACAGGTATTTTCCAAACAGATGCTTATTTTTGGAAGTATTTTGTTAGCTTCAGTCCTTCTAAGGCAAAGTAGTACAAAAAGGAGTTTTGTGGTTTTCCTKTTGGAGTCTGTCAAGATTATTTTCGGATAGAGTTAGTGTTTAGGTAATACCTTAATAAAACAAGACTTCCTTCATTTTTTTTGGTTCAATACAAAGATCTTGTGAAGACTGAGGTGAATGRACAGAAAATTATTTAATTTTTTCCCTTTATTTTTTAGGATAATTTTGCATGAGATCAAATGAAGTTGACTTTTTATAATGAGAAAAATCAACTACGRATGGGAAAAATTGCAAATTTTTTATATTGTCTGTAGAATGGGAAGTCTTATCTTTTTATTGAGGTGCGTGTGCTGCAAATATGCTCCCCTTGTGCTCCTTGAGCCTTGGCACTTTCAAGTTAGGCACCTGTAAGATACRTCTGAGACTTAACCTGGACTTCTGTAAACTGCAAAGATGACAGTCCTTAATGGAATAGCCCTATATTTTTATCAAATTTTCTGAGGATCCTTGAGAGAATAATTTTCCTTTGAAATGGTGAAGGCTTTTACTTGAAAAAATTTTCCAGATCACTTCCCATCTTTGTATGACTTTGGGACATAACAAGCTGGGAATGGCCTGTTCATGAAGATTTATCAAGCAGGTGATAGATACATATTTCTCAGGTAATCTGTTCCAGATGTGGTGCTATTAGGAATATTTTATTGCTGTAAGAAAGGTGCACCGGTAAAATCAAATTGCCAGTTGCTTCTTCTAACCTAAATAAAACTGGACTACTCAGGTTGTTAAAGTGTTGTAGCTTCAAGAATTGAAGAAGTTGGATCTCGTAGCCCTGATGTAGAGCTTGCAATTTTGCATTCTTTATTTTTTTCCTGATGAATGTATTTGGGGTAGCTTTTATTGCCTATTTTTGAGTGAGAGGTGGATTATTTCTGCATTACTAAAGAAAGTCTAATGGCTTTCTGATTCTTTCACTGATTTTAAGAGAGTTTAGGATGGTTCTTTAAATGTTTATTAGTAGAAGATTCAATATCATTGCTGATTCCTATTTTTGAGGGGTATCTGTTTCAAAATAAATTATTGAAGGGTATTTCATACCAGGGCTATTTTAAATGACTACAGCTTTTAATCCTTGATTACAATATTTGTTGTCTTAAGGGGGGCTTTAAATTCCTCACTGCATCCTAAATAAGAATTTGAATGTTCATGTACATGTGCAAAGCTTCTATTGACTCTCAATCAGCCTGCACTGATAACAACAGCTTTATTTTTCCTTTCTATTGCTGATTTAATTTCTCAGTCCCTATCATCCAAAGAGCTCAAAATAGAAGAAAAGCATTAAGCTCAGAGTGCTACATGAGTTAGGAATTTTTTCATTGTAAGATAATTGAACCTTGTTACCGTATGAGCTTTGCAGTAGCTAAGTGAACTGCACAACAGGCAGTAAATGTCTTTTAAAAAACAAAAGACAGTTTTCCTGTAGTAAATCTGATCTGCTTGTGATAGCACAACGCTCATTTTACGAGGGTGCATTTATTCTCATAATTGATTATTTCCTATCCTTAAATGGCTATATTTTCATGCCTGCCACCTTTTTCTCAGTTTATTGGCCCTTCAGTGACAACATTGTCTTCAAAATCAATTGACATTTTATGAAAAGAGTTTGCTGGATGTTTAGTTTAGCGTATTAGTGGCATATAGTACTTGTGCTTGTCACATTAAATAATCACTGTTAAAGTAGAGTACACAGTGGCTAACTTAGATAATATAAATTAATTTTATTTCAGTATTATTAGTGTTTTTATTTAGAGCTTTTTATTTCTTTAAAATAAAAAAATAAATAAAAGTTGGCAAAACTCATTTTGGATGCTATAAGTATTCCGAATAATGCTTTTTCACAGAAATTCCTGTCCAATGCAAGCTGGCATTACATTTGACGCAGGCATACATATGCTCAGAGCTGCAATCTAGGAAAGTTGAAACTTGTGCATTGTACAAATCAAAGTATTAAAACATCTAAGTTGTGGACAGACTAATCAACACTAAGATGCTATTGTTTTATTTGAAAGGTTGTAGTCAGCTCTTGGGTAGCAGAGATACTCTTTTTCCTTCCTTGCTTTGACTTACATTTCTAAAGATGCTGCAAAGCTGTTTCTGCTGTCTGGCATATACACAATAATTATTCATTAGTTCAGTGTATGGTACAGCCAGAGTTATTCGGAAGGGGATCGAGCAGGGCAGATTTGCTTCAGCYGCTCTGCACACACCCTGCACAGTTTTATGTAGTCCCTGGGACATTTTGTAATATAGGGAGCTGTGGCCTCRGATTTTACCCTGGGTGCCAGCATGAGGATTTGACTCCCACACAGCTTAGTGCATGARAGCTGAGCCTTTCAGGAGGTGCCTAAGTTGAGTTTCTCTATGCTCAGTCAGCTTTATGCCATCACAATTAAGTCCACATAGAACTTTGTTTTTTAAGAACGGGTTTTTACYGTTTTTATGTGGAAACCATTCATGTGAAAACTTATGTTTTGTATCTATACAAGAGGTGCAATGAAAAGTAAAATTAGCATCTGAGCTGGATTTTTAAAAAATTTGAGTAAGGAATATTAGCTAATCTTGTCTCTAGTGTTTTCATGTTCTTATCAATATTGATTTTTCACCTCAAAACCTCAAAACTGTTTGTGTAGCTCTAAAAAAAAAAAAAAAGGAAACAAGCAACATGGGTTAAAGCTGAAGAGATATTAAGAGCTTTTTTCAGAAGCTGGGCGGGAGTTTCTGCTTACTTGGGTTTTTTGTCCATTTGAATGCAAGTGAGCCAATGTGCTCTTCTTTGATGTGAGAAAAACCTCATGCTGATGGAGAATGTGTGTTTCTAGGTGCCAGGTTGACCTGTCGACCCTGAGTAAAGAACAAACCCACAAGCTGGAGCTGCCTCTAGAGGAGGGAGAGGGATACCTGGTGTTGCTGGTCACTCTCACAGCCTCAGCTGCAGTCACTATCTCTGACCTCTCCATCAACTCCCTGGAGGACCAGAAGGAGCGAGAGGAGATACTGAAGAGATATGTATGAAGCTCTCTTTCATCCTTTGTTAGCAAAATATTGGCCTATATGAAAAATAACTATTATGGGAAAATCTGAATATATCTCTTCTATTCTTATCACATCTAGCCAATGAAAATAATTTAAACTAGTTATTAATATAGAAATAGTTACAGCCAGAACAGGTAACACCAAGAAGGCTACAAATGCTCTTCATACAACAAGGGGTTTTTTTTTTTTACATGCTAATTGAACTGTTTGATAAGGTGTCACATAACAAAGGTAACTTTACTGCCTTGCAGATAATTTTTATCAAGCACAAAGTGACTAAAGGATCATTCAGCAACTTGACAATTTCTGATGATTGTTTATGCCAAATAATTTGAGATCCTAATGGTTTTCAGCTCTTTTTTGGATCATGCATTAAAAGGCAAGAAAACTTATTTTTTGTCTTCACATTAGAGGCTGAAGCAAATAAAAATAAATGTTTCAAACTATGTTTCCATTTTAAAATATTCTGAAGCAAATTATTTTAATTTCCCAGCATCCTCACATTACACAGAAGCTTTGTAGTTTTATCAAAGCAACAGAGAGGGGAGCTCTTACTCCAGCATTTGCTAATACCTAAATCACTGAAAGTAACTGTCTCACTACACACGAAGAAAGAAAGAAATAAATGCTATTTCCACTTGCAATTACAAAGCTTTTATTGTACAATGCTGCCAGGTGTTTAGAAGGGCTTCTCTAGACACTCAGCCATTAAACCAAGCTCTGACTATCAAAGAGGCTGCTTAATTTATTTTTAAGATTTAAAAATATTCCTATTCCATGACGGACATCTTTTCAATAACTGAATTTAATAAAGATGTACCTTATCAGGCTGTGCAGATAACATGAAATCCTAGTACTAATGCTGTACAATATTCTTCAAACAGATTAGCAGGATGTGTGCTTCAGCAAATTTATTCTGTCTATCTCCACTGTATCAGCTGTCTGCTAATGCTTGTACAACTCATACACCAATAGTGTTATCATAAACACAATTTAATAGAGGTGACTTAGTGAGGCTAAMTATAATATTCCAAAATGAACTGAAGGCTAAGCTATTGTCCACCATCTCTGAAAAATAATTACAATTAAGAGAGTTACTGCACATTTTGGAATCCACCAAGACAGTCTGTGGTTGTCAAAATAGATGTCTATAAGTAGAATAATKTTTTTGATGGATATGTTTTTGAGGTGCCATAGCTCCTGCTACCAACAGCAACAATAACATATTTCTGTGGCTTATTCTGTGTGATGCTATGGCAGACAAGTGATGCTGATGGTTTTGATTATTTCAGTRGCAATATACAAACATGTTATGAGTGTACTGTTAATAATTTTTCCTAAATCCTCAATTTTTTGTCCCCAGTGTAAAGCATAATTACATGGCATAGGATTGATCTGGTTTATTCCTGATTCTTGCAAATACAGGGATATATGTCTGTTCATATATTTACATTGGTGTATGCATTTGAAAACATTTAAATTTTAGGAAGATAATCGTATTGCAGAGGTATGAATTTCTCACTATGTGTTTCTGAAAATTGTGCATTTACATTCTTCTTTTTTATAAATTCCACTGTTTTTATTAAAATTACCAGCAGAAGAAATAAATTATCAGGATTACCTTAACTCAAGAGGTTTATTTTCACTGATGTTCAATTTGACTTTGGTATTTATATCTGCACTTCAGAACTAATACAAAGACAACGTGCAATTAGCAAGATGTAGAGTTCTCTGTTGAGTGGCTGTATTTTGGGGTTTATCTCCTCTTAAAAACAGCTAGCTTCCATTTTAGAAATGTATTTTGCACCCTTTCTACGGCCAAAAACAGTTAATGAGCTGACCTTGCCATCAGATCAAATAGCCTTAGAAAATGACTCTATTACTGTCACTTAACCATTTGTAGCTGAACATCAGAGCCTTACAAATTAAACAGGCATTACTGTTTGAACCATTATTTTACCACAATTGTCTGAAAAGATTAATTCCTTTTGGGGTGAGGAGGGGGGCACATTAATGGGTACAGACCAAGAGAGATTGTATGACCTTTTCAGAACTGGTGTGCTGAACTCATGGTCCCCCTTGTCACAGTTTAAAAACCAGAGGAGCTAGTTTAGAGAAGTTGTTAGCATTCCATTTTTATTATGACATTTCACAGTCATCCGATTTAATGTCCCTTGACCAGATTGTCCAGTGTGAGACGATGGGCTTGAAATGTTATTTAGAGCATTGATAAAAGGTGAGCAGTTCTAAGATGACAGCGAGTCATAAGGCTGGTGGTGTGACATTAATTTTCTCCATAACAGAGATGGAATAAGACGTCATGGTGACAAGCTGTCAATCAGTACTAGCCCCTCAGTGTATCTCAATGCCATGGGATGSGGTATTGCTTCTCCCATAATAGAGCTGAACTGAGATGCTCTTCCTGACAGCTGCTGCAGCCATACAGAAAATATATTATACAGCCTTTCATTAAAAAAATAAAGAAGACTCATCTCCAGAGCATTTCAATCTTTTCCCATCTATTGAGGGCTGAAAAGATTCCCAGCAAATCACAGATTCCTCTGCCATGGAAATTCTAGGCTTCAGAAACTATGCGGATTTCTGATACCTTCAACAATAATCATAAATAAGAAGGCAGAATATCATCTGATAAATCATTACTTAAAGTTATGTATTTAAAGTAATGTGTTAAAGTAATTTGCTTCTCCAAGAGCCTCTGTTGTGGCTCATTGTATTCATTTTCATCAATCTCCCCTCTCAGTATGTGCAGTAAATTAATCTAAGCCAGCTGCTGTCTGGAAATAAAAGTTCAAAAATTCTGTGGGATGCTAACAAAGGTAGCAAAGCGAAATACAGCACTGGCACCCTTTTGAAGAGAGAGCTAACCAGGATGAAATTTGGAAAATGGGGACTGTATGGCATCATAGGAAGCGGGTGCCGTCACTTGTCCTGCTTTGAGTTTGGTTTTTGCTTTGTTTTATTTCTACACCTTGGTGTTTGTTTTGGTTGTTGGAAAACTTGGGTAGAATGTGGAAACATTTTTGTAAGCCTTGTCATTTTCATCATRTGTATTACAGCAGAATTACCTCTGTTCTGGTACCAGTTTTGATAAGAAGCCACCAAACCCTGATGATCATTGTAATAAATGAGGGGTGCCAAGAYGCTTTTGAATTATACCAGTGCTATCTGTAATACCATCTCTGCTACCCTCAGCTTGTAAGCACATAAACAAGGGGCTGAGTGTGTGCTGATTAAAGTTGATCATCAGTATTATGAAGTCATATTTATGATTATTATCTTATAAAAATTGGTAAAAATTTATCCACTATTACCCTGGTATAAYATGATGCATGTATGTAACATATGGGCTACTACACTTAATTAGATTTTTAAGTTCAGTGTAGMAAGATCAAATCTTCACTGTAAACCRTAAATGGTCAGCTGGAGTTTGTGAAATTAGTATCAGTGTGATTTAACTGTTAGAATTGTCTTATTAATAGAAAGACAGGGATGCATATTGTATGTCAGACATATTAACTGATAGATTTTCTGTGCAAAAGCGTACTGTTTTTGCAAGCTGACATTTAATATTTCATTTAAGCAGCATCTGTGATTTTTAGATTCAGTGATGTAATTTAGTCTCGTTTTCTGTAACAGTAAATTTTGCTTTTGTAATAAATTAMGGAATCGTTGATTTGATGTTTTTCYTGAGGCTTGCTTTTTGTAGAAATCTGGACATTGTCACAGGCAGTGGAAAAAGTTTCACCACAATAAAATTTTAGAGAAACTATATGTTTTAAATACATTAGTCCAGATTTTAAAATATTTCAGAATAAAGGTATGCGCTAGTATTTATTAACAAAATGTGCAAAACCAACCAAAAATGTGACCACATATATAGATTTGCAAATCTAATTTTAATTTATTCTTTTGGAGTTCCTCCCCTAGGTTATCTAAGAACTCAACAATGAAGCCAGGCTAATTATTAATTGATTCCAAATTCAAAGTTGCATTCAATGTTTTATCATTTAAAACTCTACACATTTTAAATAATACTAAAATCTAGAGTTTGAGAATTATAGCATGTCACACCTAATTAGTGCAATATTCCCAGTTTGTTAGTTTTAGTTACTTGAAAAAGAAGCATCAGTGGAACATRGTTTTTAATATACTTTCTAAATCTGTGTTGGATGAATAAATGCAAGTGTTAGTGTAGTGAACTCTTTTTTCTTCCTCTTCTTAATACATGTAGATATTGAAGAAATTTAAGCTAAAAATATGATTACTTATTTAAAGAGTTTTCTACCATGGAATTTGAAAGATACTAATTCATATTTTATCCTTTCTGCATGTGATTATTATGAAAATTATTAAGTARTTGTTATCCTCTTTTGATTGCTTTTACTGATGTTATTCACAAGCTTCTACAGGTGTATAGGTATATGCAAGCTTGTATGTAATAGTCAACAACAAAAACCTATATTGGCCATAGGTCACTGCTCAAGATAAAATTGGAGCCATCAGAGGGAAAACGTGAACACAGATCTTGCAAAATAATTCAGGGAGAGAAATTGCTTCATTTTTTGTGTTAATTTCTTCATATGCTGCTATAATTTCAAATTTTGAAGTACAGTTGTCCCCATAGTWTTAGGGGATTAATTCACTAGAATTTGTGTTACATTTAATCAATCATATTCTAACTTTTCCTTTGCAATTTCCATTCATAAGTTAAAGTTGTAAAATACAGGAAGAAATGCAAGCAAAGAACTGCACATTCTTCAGYAAATAATATTTAAAAGTCTGAGTATGTAGACAATTATTATATCTGGGAGGAGAGTATTAATATTGCTTTTGGTATGTCTCTTTTGCAATCCAGAATTATTTTTCTTTTTATTATTTTTTAGAGTCCAATGATGATGTTCCATAACATCAGYGATGTGGGATTTCTTCAGGTGAAAGTCATCAGGGCAGAAGCATTGATGGCAGCTGATGTCACAGGCAAGGATTCATTTAATTTCTGTGAAAATGAATACCGTAGTAAAACTTGGGGGTTTTAGAACTGGGAAAAAAAATGCTTAAAACAAATGTTCCTCYACAGGTTATGTTCTGTTTGTGCACTTTCACCTTCTGCTCATTAACGAAAAAAATCTAAACACAAATGAAAGTTTTGTAAGCAAGGCAGCAAGTCATTCTAATCTAGCAGAGCCCTGTGTAGGTTATTTCTGATAAAGGTGGAACACACATTTTTCTCCATCAGACAGCCTATAAAAATTACATAGAAAAAACTTCTTTTRTTTTAGTAGATGAAACTACAAAATTATCAACACTGAATTCCAAGGGACAAGGCAAGTAAAAGGTTCCAGACTTAGMTACTGCTTTAAAGTTGTTGCCAAAAGAACCACTTGATATATGTCAGATATTTAGCAAGGCTGCTGCCAATTTCAGACATTTCAACTGAATGCAGTTTGCTGTAGCTACTGCTTATCTTTTTAAGATAAAGGAAATAATTTTTTAAAATTTTCTATTTTATGTTTTATGTTTTAARTTGAATGGTTAATTTGACATGCTACTTTGCAAAATAAAGAAAACTTATTTCAGCCATACTAACCATATTTTTCCAGAAATGTCCAAGTTATCTCCTCTAAGTACTATCAACTTCATACCACATGAGTTGAATGATGCAAAMTGAGCTGCATCTGTGTCAGAAAATAGCTGTCTCTGCTTTAAAATAATAGTGAAAATTTTTAAAAATGGAAAGAAAGTAAAAGGAAACTAGAATAARTGTTCTGTTAAAGGAGCAGATAACAGATATAGAGCAACTTACTCAATTTTTTTGTAGTTTTTTGTTAATTAACATGACTACCAGTATTTCAGACAAGGCAACAGTGCAAACTGTTCAGCAAATTTTATTGCTGAAACTGATCATCCAGTTTGTGCCACACAAAATAGCAGATTCTATTTTTGGTGAGGTTGTAGAAATGCTTCCAAAGATCCCTCCRTCTGGTTTGACCTTATAATCCAATGTTGTCTGAACAGAGAGAGAGATTAAGTTATTCAGGGGCAAATGGGATAATTCAGTCCCTGACCTCATTCAGTCTTTGACTTTTCCAAATCAACATGTTATTTGTGCTGGTTGAACAATTTTTTTGGAAATATATTTGATTCAATTAAAGATGTATAGAGCTAGCAAAAATTTTCAGACATTATATTTAGGATGACAGACAGGAAGATGGGGAAGAACACTCAGCATCTTCCCCTGTTAGTAAGAAAAAGCGTTTATACAGCAGATGTATTTTGTAAGATGGCTGCACATTCCAGATGTGACAGAAATCTTGTATATTCTGGACAAAAGTAGCTGGGTATTTTGGAAAGAGGATTAAGAGCTGTTGTAGTTTATAGCTATTTTTTAGTAACTTGCAGTTAKGTACAGGTCATCCATTTAAAATAAAACTTTGAATAGTAATACTGAGAAATAAAGTAGGTGTTTGGTGATTGTCAATAAATCATGTTTGCAAAAATTGTGTAAGAACTTGACCCACCTTTATTCAACTAAGTAATTAGTGTGGACAGTGCTGTCCAGTGGTATTGCTTACACCACCAAGGATTGCTTCTATGARTAAAAGCTGAGGACTAGTTTGCTCATCTTACTGTATTGTGTTTCAGAGTTAATCTTTTGCCCCTGAGTCTGAAAAGTAGCTGGAACAACTGTGTAATATCTGTGAGTTTTGCTCTGTTTCCTGTCTGCTAAACATATCCCATTTCACTTCCAGGAAYCTTTTCATGTGAAGCAATAAATCAAAATTTATTAGTTTGAGCTGAGTAGATTTTTTAAATCCTTAATATTCCATCATTAAACATAAGCACAGAGGGAAAAAGATTTCTGTAATCTTTTAAGTAGTCATCAATCCTACTACCATTGCAAGGCTTTTTTTGCCCTTTCAAAACGTGAAATTTTTCCTTTGTACCRTACATTGAGCACCATTGTAATACTGTACTAACTCCGTGCGAATAAAGAGCAGTTGAGACTCCTGTTGAATCAATGAGTAAAAAGCACAAATTACTTTTCAATGAAACCCTCAATTCTACTCCTTTGCTTAGAAAGCTTATAGCCTCCCTCAGCAGAATGCTGCTACAGCAGGTCACTTTASTTAAGCCCCTAATAAACTGTTGATAGCCAAGGGCAGTTATTTTTCTCCACTTTCAATAGCCTGATGCCGGAGAGTGGCTTCAAATCCTTAAGGTTAGTACAGATTTTTTTTAAAAGAGAGTGATTGAAGGGTGGTGGTTTGGGTCTCAGCTTACAACCCCCCTCACATGTACATGTAGTGAATAATGTGCCAGGATGAGCTGAAATTTCAGTRCAGCTGTAGGCAGAGGAGCAGGTAGACAATACCAGTTTTGAAATGCTGYGCTGCTGGAACAGGCCATAGCTGTATATTAAAAATACCCCAGAAAAGGACAGTCTCACTCAACCCACTTGCCAGGAGATCTAGGAGAGGAAGAACCAATAAGGGGTTGAGAGACTCTCCACTGGTGCTCAAAAGCTTAACTTGGTTTTTGGGAGAGCTGAAAAATARGGTATCTTTCAGGACCAGGGCCTTTGGGAAAATTTGGTCTCTGAGGTATTTCCTCCCCAGAAAAAAAACAGTGTAGTTTTCCATGATCAATTTTAGGGATTGATCAATATTTTGATGATCAATATTTTAGGAATCCCACCAATGTAAAATTATATTGTTGGAAATTGTGGTCTCAGCAAATACACCTCTCTGGAAATTATTTATTATTTAGTATAAATTCYTTGAAAGTGGAATCTAATGAATGGGAAGATACTGAGAATGAAGTTTACTTTTTCCTTCTCTATCTGAAAAGAAACTTTGGATTGAACTGTCTATTGTGTTATAGCTATTCAGTGCATAGCTTTTTTCTCCCTAAATCCTGAGTTAGAAAGAATTGTATTTCTGTTTCCCTAAATCTTTGCTTGCTTGTGGTATCTCTGGCAGACTTTCTCAAGGATTTGGCTGCTTGTAGAGCCCTGGCAGGACAGGTGCAGTGCCTACCATGACATCCTTTGATATGAAGAGATTTTCTGGTTGTTCAGTAAAACCTGAAGTATAATGGACCCATCATGACWGTTGGCTTCTGACATTATACATATGTGTCTCACCTAACTCATGTAAATTACAGGTAGTAAAGCAATAAGCCCTTCACTGTGACATAGTTTAGGTTTAGGCAATAGCCAGATAAATCTATTCCTTCTKCAGTGTACTCAGGTTTAGGTGAATGGTTGTGCAAGGCTGCTGGCTYTGCAAGGCAGTGTCTGCATGTCTTTTATTGGAGCAGATGCACTGATCCTTTTCCTTRTGTCATGAAATAAAATTCAAAATCTCTGCCTTATCATTGATAAAAAGTAAACAGAGTGGGAAAAGATGTGCCACGGGTTTGATCGATTTCAGCAAAAGCGCTGTGCTTTTAAGGAGTAGTAGTTAGCAACTCAGATTCATTAGCAGAGCAAAACTCAAGCTCCATAAGATGGCCTGACTAGAAAATAGATTGTTTTGTAGTCTTTGGGCTTTAATTAAGATGTGTTCAATTCTAGCCCCCTGGCTCCCTTCTCCCCCTCCCCCCACCCCTCTTGCTGTGTCACAGACCAGCGATCAGACGCTTTCAGATGGTCCAGCCCATGACTTTGACCTTCTGCGAGGTCTTGTGTTCCCTGGGGAACCGTTCAGCTCATGAGGTCTGATTTCACACTTCCAGGATGCCTTGGCTCTCATAACAATGACAGGGAGACAAAGCCCTTTAGAGTGGGCCGCATGGGGACTTGTTTAAATTGGAAACTAGAGAGGAGTCAAGGAACAAGGTTACAGGCTACAGAATAGTGCTTTTAATAAAGAGCTCACAGCTCTGGTTCARCTCAAAGAGGGCTATCTCTGTACAATTAATTGAGACATTTATCTGGAGCATCTTAGGCCTCCACTTTCTCACAGAATTATGTGATAAGTATCAGCTAAGAGGCAAATGAAATGTGCATGAAATGAATTTTTAACACTTTGATTACTGTGTCTTCAGTCTTCATTAGAGGTAAATTTATTTGTATTTCTGTCCTCATTATTAATCAATTGTCTCTGTTTTTTCTGAGTACTGTGATTTCAGAACCTTATAAATCAGAGAGATTTTACTAAAGAGCTCAGTGACATTTAGGTTTGTTTTTGAAAGCTTTTCAGACTTTTCTGTCTCTAAAGAAGAGAAACT
>CADDXX010000073.1:1594448-1699609 GCA_902810485.1 Alauda arvensis | reverse complement strand
TTTTTTTTTTTTTTTTTTCAGTTTTGTGTCTGGAATTCAGCCTCTCTTCTAAGAAAATTCCATGTTAAATTTTTGATTACAGTACTTGAAAGTAGGACAAAGGCGCCAAGACGGCTAATTGTGCTGAATGTAGATGTCTTTTCTAAACCCTGTCCTGCTAAACTGTTCTAACATCACATGTGCAAAAATGGTCTTTGAAATGGCTCTTCAAATGCTAGGAAATGTCAGAGTGATGAACACAAACATTAAATTCACAAAGGTATGGAAGCCCATGCGTGTAAAATTGAAGGAATAAATTCAGAGGCCCTTTGGAAATACAGTTCCAAAAGTAATTTGCTCTGTCAATTAGTGCAAACAGATTTCAATATACACTTGAACTACCTCCACAAAGTACAAAAATCTAGCAGAAGGGCAGAATTCTATGGTAGATAAAACATTTCATCAGGTCCTATCATATAGGTCACCTGAAGGCATTGGTCCAATGTCATGTACAGCAAAGGTACTTGGTTTAAATAGCAGTCCTAGCATAGTAATGGAAAAAACAGGATTTAAAAGATATATTTGAAAGATATTTTATTAAAAGATATTTTTTGTTAACCRTAAAATTTATAATTATGCATACAATGAAAGGATGACTTGTGATTAWTTTTTTTAAGTGTTTTGTGGAGATGAGTTTTATTTTGGCATTACACTGACTTGCCTTGTAAGATACCTCAAGCATTCATGGTATCAGTCTGTTGCAACATGTTTGCATCAGCACAGATAGAGTAGAATTATAATTCCCATTTTAAAGATGGAAAACTAAGAAAGGTTAACTGACTCAGCTAAGGCCAACAGAGCAAGTCCTTGTCAAAGGTGGCATTTCGCTTGGGTTCTGTACTTAATCCATTAGATAAGGCAGCTTCTCATGCTATTGAGCCATTCCTCCTCCTGGCCAAAGGTCAGACTGACTGTTCTGCTGCAAGCAGCTGGCTGGCAGGGAGCTTGGAACAACATTAGTGACATTAGTGTCTGCATGAGTGGCACTGCCCCCCAGAGTCATGAACTGGCTGTCTTGTCTTCTAAAAAAATAAAGGCTTTTTTTGCTGTGGGACTTAGATCCGTAATGGATAGGCATGGCCAGAGGTAGGAGAGAATCATAATAGTCTATGAAATATTCAAACAATATTTTGGCTTATATAGCCATGTTAAAGTTGGTGGAACTTTGTCAAGTTATGGTTTGAGAACTTGACTTTTAAATGTRGAAATGGAATTTTAATTCCTTATTAAGTCTTTAAACATTCCAAAGCATTTTTGGTTCAGTTTGGTAATGTAATGTCAATAATGCAAAAATTCATATAATATTTAGTTAAGGCTAGTGATTTTATGATGATCTAGCTAGTTCATGATCTAGTTAATGCAGAAATTGACTTTTTATCAGTTTTTGTAACTTTATGGACTGTGAAATGGCARAATTATGAAATTATTTCTTTCCCTGGAGTTATCCTAAAGCAATGCATGTTTTCCATAGYTGTGGTAGAAGTATCTCTGAAGGACTAATGGGTATCTGACCCAATGCTATCTGCTGTCCCTTATGAGTTAATATTTCAGAAGTGCAATGAGTTTTTGGAGGACAGGCAGACCTGCCATGTGCTCTCTTGCTTGCATATACTCCGAAGAGCAATTACATCAACATTAATTCCTAGGAAGAGCCTATGGCAGCCTTAATTAAGAGAGTAAAAGTCTTTCTACAGTGACCGATGGTCTTTATTATTTTTTCATTTTCATTCCTACAGGCTGGAATTTCAGTGATTGACAATAAAGAAACATGATGTTTATTACAGCACACAAATGTTTTCATCCTTTCTAAAACAGAGAATTATCCAACTGCATAAAGTATACATGTTTCCATATTTTTGTTTACTAAAGTCTCCTATTTATGGTATTAACTGATAATAAGCAGATGACATGCAGTTTTCTGGAGACAAATGCATGTATTTAGTAGAGTTTTATGATAAAAAATAACCCTTGTTGAACTTGTACAAAACCTGGCAAGCAAGTTGTTTAAATTTAAGATTTGACAGCTTCTCATCAACGAAAAGTCTGCTTTGTATACAAGTGGAGCTAGGAAGTGAGTGCAAAAGTGCAGTTACATTCTACATACAATTGAAATCTCTGTTGGAAAGAACTGCTGTGTTCCAAAACTAATTTTTGCTGGAAAAGTTTACCAAAATCAAAAATTTATATTGGATTATTTCCATCTTGGGGACCAGTAAAAGAAGGCCTCTGTAAATTGTCCAGAAATATAAATTATATAGTAGTTTGACAGCTTCTCATCAACGAAAAGTCTGCTTTGTATACAAGTGGAGCTAGGAAGTGAGTGCAAAAGTGCAGTTACATTCTACATACAATTGAANAATTGAAATCTCTGTTGGAAAGAACTGCTGTGTTCCAAAACTAATTTTTGCTGGAAAAGTTTACCAAAATCAAAAATTTATATTGGATTATTTCCGCCTTGGGGACCAGTAAAAGAAGGCCTCTGTAAATTGTCCAGAAATATAAATTATATAGYAGTTTGACAGCTCTAACACTCAGGTAAAGTTCATAGTTAGGCAAATAAAAGACTCTTGCATCTGAATTGGTCACATGTCTTTACCATCTCTTGTGAAAAAGCAGTACTTTWWAAATTGAATTTGAGATGACACTCARTGGTTTGTTTTCTAGCTGCCCCCTAGACTGGACAGTTTAGCACACTTCCAGCCTGGAAGATGGGCTGCAGTGGTGTGTGAGACCTGCCCACCAGCCCATGACCATCGTGATATGAGAGTTCACAAGTCACCTGATATGTTTGGTGCTTGCTTGTGAGTACCAGCATAGAGAACCAGATGAAAGTCCTGTGGTGTTTGAACTGATGGAAAGGGCCTTTCCCAAACTTTTCCACCTAACAACACAGGCTGTATGATGCTATGGCTACTTGAGAAAAAAATCCAGAAGCTGAAATTGTGTGGAGATTGAGGCTTTGTTGTTTTGATTTTCTAAATATTTTGAGAAGCAGTTAAATGTTGCTTCTATCAATAACTATTTAGGTCTCTTTTTCATCATGAAAAAGTTCATTTTGTATTTTCTTGCAGGAGAAAAATGTTTAGGTGACCAATCTAAACAGATAATGAATCTGAGCTGCCAACTGACTTTGATTTGTTTGTGAAGGACTTCCTGGGCTCTGAGGGTCTTTGAGTTTTGAAGAAAACAATAAGTAACACATCTCTAGTTCCTCATTGCTACTTCTTTTGGAGAGCTGGGGCTGATTTCATGTTATGGGTGAACAGTTAATCGAGGAATACACAGTCGTTCTGAGAAATAAGGTGACAAGTAAAAGACTAATTTAAATTAATGTCTGCATGAAGTGCAATGTGAGGGACACAGTGCTGACTGAAGTAAAATACTCTTCTTAGATCTAAGTAAGGTAATCTCAGTTTGTGCTCTGGCCTTGCACTGTCTAAAGGCATAGCATAGCACAAACAAGGATACCTGTCAAACTAGRTGCAGCGTGTGGCCTAAAATTCAAAAGCTTCAAAGATAAAAATAAAGATAGAATTCAAAGCTTCAAAAGAYAGGGGKTTTTTAGGGTTTTTTTYCARTGGTGGCATACATTRTGAAGTAGAACTCCCAGAGTTTATTCTCAGATAGTCTACTTCTGTAACAGGTAAAGGCGGAAAACAAATGAGGGGGATCTGTCAAAAGAGAAGTTGCTTTTCCTTTCAGTTATGCATATTATGCAAATTATATAATTTCAGGAGCCATTAGGACTGTACAAGTAGAGACCAAAAAACATGAGACATAACAGCAAAAGAATGGATAAATAACTAACATTGTATTGAGGTTTTCTGCAACTTTGTTTTCAGTAAAAAAACCAAAACTTTGTTTTTTCACTACCTATTTTTATCATTAATTCCTGCCATCAGTGGTAAGGTGTGATAAAAGTTAGCCCCACTGTGGTCATGGTATACTCAGTATTTTCAGTATTGGTGTTGGTGCTGCTGGGAGCATGCTTCTAATGTGTGCCTTAGGCGGCTGGCAGTCACCTGATTCTTGTACAGCACTGACCACATGCTTAGGAATGTACTGAGAAATTTGTTGTGGATGTCTGTCTGATCAATCCTAAAGTCTCTGCAACAATAGCTGGAGGCCTACAAAAGCGCAGAGCAGGAAGATCCTCTGTAGATACAGAGAGTTTGTAGAATTTCTTGATGTGTGAAAGGTTACATACAGTTATATACAACAGTTGTGGTTTAATTTATAGTGAAAGGCATTGTTGTCATGACAATATAATATGGAATGATATAATTGAGCATATGCAGCACAAGACAAATCAGATGTTTTTAAATGTACTTTTAGAAAGGCTAGAGGGAGAGCATGTACTCTTCTGAACATGTGTGGTTCTTTTCTAAAAAAACGAGGAAAACCATTTCTGTATCTCTTGTTTGAAGCATCAAATCACATCAACTGACAGAAGTTTTCTAAGGTTGCCACTGCCTTTGTTGGAGTGTGTAGGGCTTAAGGTACTGGTTTTGAATAATATMGTGTTGTTGGATCTTYTAGGTCCTCCTARAGATCAAGGAGACCTAAGRACATTTTTTASTACTTTAGTGCTCTCTTAAGGCTTTCACTGGGAGCAATCRCTTTATTGAGAACACTCCTGAAATGCAGCAGGTTGCTAAGGCTGTCAGAATTAAGATTGCAGTTACTCTTTCTAATAATGAAAACTTGAAAGGTTCATTGTTCTGCCTCTATCTTTCTGGATCACATTCACTTATTTGGGTTAGTATCTTAATGTTTGCACATGCCTTATGTTGAGCATGTCAGCAATGAGCGGTGCCTTTCAGAGGCCCAGCTGGGTTATGAGTGTTTCAGCATATAAGAGAAGTGCCCATAGGCAATGGTGAAGGTGTATATGGGAACTTTGTAACCAAGTAAATCTGATAAAACCAACATTCCTTACAGAGATGTTCAAAGCTCGGAAACTTCTCTTTATCAGCCATGTCATGATATTGCCTCTGTTCAAATTTGTTCTTGCAGTATTTTCAAATGATAGGAGGGAGGAGGTGTGAAATGTTGACTGTAAGTGAGGGATTTTTTCATTTCTGAAAGCCATTTGTCTTTGGTTTGATTGAGGAGYTCTGTAATAATGTTGCATACTATTGATTGATATCCATGTAAATCTGTAAGAATAGTAATTGGAAAAGTGCAAGCCAAGAGGCACAGTAAATAAATAAATGTAGTAAATACCCTCTCTTTGTTTATAGAAGATGGCCTGTATATACTGCAATGTAATTTACTGTGTCTGTATATGTTTAATAAGCTCAAATCACATTGCACCACCATATGCAAATATGATTGATAATACTTAAAAATATTAGATATAGTAGTCCACCTGCCATGCCAGTGCTGTCTTATTATTTTAACTATCCTCTGGATGTTTCTTTTTCAAATACTGAAATCTAAAGAACTCAAATAATATAAATGGTTTAGATTTCCTACCATCTTCTAGCCTTGTGAAGTAGAACCTTGAGATGTGTGGTACATTAATTTCTGCTGACTAGATAGTATAATTTTTCAAGAAAATGGGAAACATTCAGGAGTATATGATTTTTTAGAGAAGTTAAACATCAATTACCTGTAATTCACAATTTGTTTAAAACAATTATTCTTTATCATTAAAGTTAATAATATGCACATCAACCCTTGGTGTAGTCAAAATCAATACTGTAGTTTGGGAGATGCGGTCCCTGGACAGCTTTGTCTAAGTATTGATTTCACTGCCATTTGTATAAGATATGAAGCAAATTATGTGCTTCCCTAATATCATTAATGTAGCCCCACTACTAATGTAGCTACTGTAGCTACTCAGTTTATGATTTCTAATAATGCATGAAAAAATAATACAGAGTTATTGAAGAAATWGAGAAGCACAGCTGCCCAGTATGCTGGATTTAAGTGTGGAATGCCAATGCCAACATTCAATGTATCTTGAGCAGGTTACTTCCCGAAGAAAGTATGGAAAGAAGAGCAAGCCACGAGGTACTATGCAACTCAATGGTTCATTTAAATCAGACAAAGCTCCCCTGGGTCCAGGAAGTTGCAATTTGTTGTTCAGCTTTCTGCTTACATGAAAATAATGTATACACTTGTACTCTGCCAAAGGCAAAGGTTAYTCCCTTCAGCTGCTGGAGAAAATAAAAATATTAAAGCATGATAGTATGCCTCTGTTTTGCACAGCATTTATAGCAGTTGTCATTACTGACATAATTTAAAATATGAGTTAAATAATTTAGTCCACAATGTGATTTCTTCCCTTTATTGCCTCTTTATTGAAAGAGGTCTTCCCATGTGCCCCTCATGTTTTCATTAGTGTTCTTTCCATCGTAGCTGTTCCTTAGGTCTACCTTGCTACCCCTCCTTTATCTTCTAGGAAATTTCAGGATTGCCCTGAAATGCTGAAGATACCCATCCCACTACCTTTTCCTTTCTCTCACTTTGGAGCACTCCTTATTCAGACAGCCAAGCTGTTCTTTAGCATCAGATTCACGTGTCTACTTTTCTTCTTATTTTTGGTCCTAGTTTGGCCAAGGATGTGTGAGGGCAGAGCCTGGAGCTGTGTGGGCCTGTCTAGGCTGTTCTTCTATACACTCAAATCATTGCTGGTGTGTGGAAGTCAGGGAGTCCCACATCCAAGATGAAGAGGTCCTGGCTTTTGGTGGAGGAAAACAGGGGTAGTGCAGAGGTTCAATAAGGCATTTTCTCCCTTTCTGGGGGAGTGTGTGCAGAGTGGAGTGGTGGGTTGGTGCTGGTCCTGACTGGGGGATTTGTCTAATGTGGTTTTCTTCATTGTCTTGGTCCTGGAGAGAAAAAGTGCAGGTGTGGAAAGTTTGTGTGCCATTATCTTTCATTGTCTCAGGCTTGTGGGAAAAAATGTAGTGGAGGGAGTGCAGGGGTGGTGCCATCTGTGCAGAAGGTGTGTCRGACTCATTGAGCATTTTGCATGTAATCACCCTCTCTTGTACACTGCTACTATTTGCTTTCTTATCTCATTGCCATTTCCAGTAAGTTGTTACCTCAACTCATAATTTCTGCCTTTAGTTTCTCTCACCTGAAAGAGGGGTTGGGGAAAGGGGGGAAGCAACTTAACTTCCTGGTGGGCTTAAACCACGACACCTCTCAAAAATCAAATTAAAATTAAAAGAGTTAATGTCAGTTTCATGTTCTACCCCTAAATTTGCAGTTGTGATAATTTTTCTTGCAYTTTCCTTAGTATCTAAGCACTGCCTGCCTGTAGTCTTTTGCTGTAAGCTGCCTATTTCATATTTAAGGACACACATTCATACATACACACACACACACAGAGACACACACCCCCTTGCTTTGCCCATTACTTYTCTTTAAAGAAAAAGAAATAGACATCCATATCCATTTCCATTATCCTGCTTGCACACAATTATCTACATAATGCATTTTCAAAGCAGCAACTTCATACTTTCTCCTTTGGTGGCTTTCATGCTGAGGGACCTCTTTGTAAATATACCCAAAACTAGTTTTCTGTGCTTTAATGTATAATAAAATCTCAACCATGTTTGCCTTTCTGCTGTGCTGAGACTACAGTCTGTCATTCCAGCCCATACCATCTCATTCTTTAATTGTAYTTGCCCACTTTGTCTTGTGTTAGGCTTTTATATGAAGATGCTTTAAGATTCTTTGATTTTGGGGGGAGGATTTGTACAGTGTGAAACATAATACAGCATAATAGTCTTTGGATAAYTTTCATAGGTGCTGTGTTGTGACAAATAATACAGAATAATACATTTCCTTCATATCAAAATACTCCCATTATGTTATCTTTAAAGTCAATGGAGAATTGGTACTATTGAAGTAAAGTTCTCTTAGCTGTCTCACAAGGGTGCTTGGCAACTTTTAGCAACATGCTGTGTTTCATCAGAAGAGTCTGTATGGTGATTTTTTTTGCCCCCTCCCCCCTCTTTTTTTAAGGCAAAAGAATTGTTCTTTTTGGCAAAGAATGTTAATAGATTATGGAAATGAGGAGTGTGTTATAAATATCTTGAAAATAGTGCAGACCATTGCAGTGAAGCTCAGAAAATGAGAAACAACCCCCCATACTTGCTTTTATTCAAAGCTTGCTCATCACCGTGTTTTCTTAGTTCATAAAATTTGTTCCAAATCTTTTCTTACAGGTAAAAGTGACCCATTTTGTGTAGTTGAATTGAACAATGACAGACTGCTGACACATACTGTCTACAGGAACCTCAATCCAGAATGGAACAAAATCTTCACATTGTAGGTGTTTGGATTTAGGTGGGGGGATGAGTTTTGGGTAGTTTTTTGGAGGTGAGGGTGTTGGAGAGGGAACAAAAATACTTACCCTTAGTTCTAAAGAAGAATAGTGGTGACATACTGATATTGCTCAACTAATGTAAATATATTTTGAGGATTGAAAACATGAAATAACATTAGAGAAATAGTATCATTTTAAACTTTAAAATGTCAGGTCTGTTTCCTGGAAACCAGGTATTAGTAATGCTATGCTCACCAGACTCCTGTTAGGTTCAACAAGAGTTTCAAGGGCCAAATCCAGTGTGATGGATTTGCCCCKGAAGTTTTGAGTGGGGAAAAAAAGGATACTGTGAATTGATGATGATACTGACRTTCGTTAAAATGTGGTTGTTAACTGTAAAAAATGTTATATAATTACAATTAGAAATTCTACATGTGTTTATATTTCTCTGAATTATGATTAAATACTTTCCACTTCTTGTTTCCATTTACCACCTGCACCTCTCACAATACTCTCTAGTATCATACTAGTACAATCCAGCTGTTGGGTAAAATGCAGTCTAAAACAATTTATTGGGAAGTGATGTGATTCGTTCTTTTATCCTTGTGTTATTTTGAAGACAGTTAAAGGCTTTGACAAAACAGAAAAAAGGTCTTCCACAGACAAAAATGTCCTTGTTGTTTGCCTTGCTCAATTGCCCTTTTTTTCTCCCTTCTCCCTATCCAACTGTAATATGAGTAGAAAAAGCTGATCATTGCAGGTCTCACTGCTGCTGAAATYAGTAAGCATCCTCTACAAAAACAGCAGAAGCTTTAGTTTTGCGTACACTTACTTCACTTTATCCCACATGAAAATACTATATTTTGCCCTTAACTCTGTATGATTTTAATTTTCGTTTTCCCCTCTAGATTTGTCAATCATTTATTTAGCATCTACTGGTTCTCTTGACCTGCAGTGAGCTCTGAGAAATTAATTCAGAACAAAAGAAAAAAATCTCACAATAGCTGTACTTTTCAACAGCTTATTACAGTAGTTCTCATTTCTGTATCTACAAAACCATGCTAAATTGTTCATTGATATAATTTTAATTATTTACCAATAATTAAATGAGCCAATAACTAATCATCCTCTACTTCTCGACAGTGTTCTCTGTACAAGGAATTGCCAGGATTTGTAGAGGACAAAAGACTAATCAGAAATTAAATAGAAAAYCTCTGAAGCCTTTCAAGGCCTTCCTCCTATGTACATTTGCATTTATCCTCAGATTTCTTTATTTTTGGGCAAGGAATCCCTCATCTGGAGGAGTATGTGTTACTGAACTACTTTGCTTTAATTTGTATTTTCTGGAACAGCCATTCCATCAAATATGAGTTCTCTCAAATAATTTTGTTTTATTCAAATAAGGAATATTAATCTTTAACCCAAAATTCACAGTGTACAGTGACATTTCCTGTGCATAGTAAGGGAGTGTTTAATAGCTTGCAGTATTTTTTCCTCACTTGTACCTGAGAGATGCATTGTTCCATATTGTTTGTTCTTTATTTGCTGTGATTTGTTGTATATTTGTAATTAAACGAGGATTTCAGAAAGAAAGAACTTGTTCTTAGTGCATGGATATGGTCTTGTAGTTTGTAATTATTTCCATTTGCAAACCTACAGGTTTCACTGTACTTTCAGTAAGAATTGCCACAAGGGTAGTGGTGTTTAAAAGTAGCTTTTAAAAGCTCTGACCTTCTGCTGTAAATCCCCCAATGCTGCTGCTCCATGCAGGTCATGCAATGCAAACCCCKGGCAGGAGATTTAAAACAACATCCTTTAGAAAACTTCTGCTGGGAAAACCTTGCAGGGAGAGAGAAAGACTAATAACTGCAGCCCTTAAGAGGAAGCATTTTGGTTATATGCAGAAACATCTCATTTACTTGAGCTCAGTTCTCCTCCGTGGCTTGGAAAAACAGACRGATCTCTGTGCTAACCTTTTACAGTTTTGTCCTTGGCACCCGGTGGTGTAAGTGACTTCTCTCTTCTGTGTGTTCTTCTCCCTTTGTAGCAATATAAAGGACATCCACTCTGTGCTTGAAGTGACAGTTTACGACGAGGACCGCGATCGAAGTGCTGACTTTCTAGGCAAAGTTGCTATTCCACTGCTGTCTGTAAGCTTCATTCACCTGACACACTGCTCTGAATTTTTCCTGCTGAAGGGGGGAAACAGAAAAAAAAAAATTTGCAGCTCTGAATCTGTCATTTCTCAACCAAGGTCTGTAATAACACTAAAATTTTAACATACTCTATTCACGGCCATGTTGAATCCCATGATAGTTAATTTTTCCTGACAGACTCGGTCCTGGTAATGAACAGGTACTTGTCAGACTTGCCACAGTTGTTTTGGGTTCTCTGTCAGTTTCAGCAGCTGGGGGTCATGGGGTCACCGGGGGGGTGTATTCAGCGGAGACCGCAAGACAGACGGCTGTCATGTCCTTTTCCTGCAGATTCAAAATGGTGAACAGAAAGCCTACGTCTTGAAAAACAAGCAGCTGACAGGGCCAACAAAGGGGGTCATCTATCTTGAAATAGATGTGATTTTTAATGCTGTAAGTCTTAACTTTGGGTTTTTTTGTACTGCTAAAGAGTTCAGTTTCATGAAAGCTTTTGTTCCTGATTTGTAGAGAATTTCTGTCATTCCTCATTTTCTCTAAACCTTGATTTATACTACAGAATACTCTTCTGCCACGGCTTGGCACACCCACTCTTTTTTGTTGCTGCTGCTGCTGCTGCTATTGCTGCTAATGTTCAGAGCAGCAACTCYTGTCTCTGTGTATGCTTATGTGTCCCGAGCTTGGCAGCCATGACTTTGAAACTTGGCAAATTTAGGGAGTTGAAGCCTGTGTTATTAGTGAGGAGGGAGTAAAGTTGAAATATTGACACGCATTTTAATGCATAGGTGAAAGCCAGCATACGAACGTTAATGCCCAAAGAACAGAAGTACATTGAAGAGGAAGACAGACTGTCTAAACAGGTAAAGAGTAAGGAAACACTAATCCCTTCTAAAATCCTTAATATCAAGTGTGCACATTCAAATATCTGGTATCATACTGCTGAGAGTAAAGAATAACATTTTCATTACATGTTTACAAAAGAATATGATAGGTTGAGAAGTCAGAAACAAAATACATGGGTTTAATGTGTCTCCTCTATAAATTGCTGCCTAATTTCCATGAAATACATGAATAAGAACACGGTTGAAACCATCAGGTTTCACACATATCAGATTATTGCACAGGTGCATGTAAAATAAGTCTTGCATAAATTTTTGCTGTTAACTTTGACCCAAAAGTTCTCCATTTGTTGCAAGGTAAAGAGTCAGCATCCTTTCAGCCAAATTTCAAAGAAGTTACTTGAGTAAAGTTTGAATCAAAGGTGAAAGCAGACTAAAACTCTTTGGAATCCAAGGAATAGGAATTGTCTCCTCTCTTTCTTCTCTGGATATTTTTGCTACACATAATTCTAATGCTTTGGTAAAAATTATTTAAACACACATATTTTTCTGCACCCAAACTACTTTGGACTCAGTTTTTTGTGTTCCACAAATGTTGTATCTTACATGGAGAGAATTGGTTGGACTATGGGAACAAGATTTTTGTTGTTTTCAGTGAAAAGTCAAAGGTCTCAGAACTGTTTTCTTTGTTCCTGAAAGCTTGTAGACTTGAGCATGGTTTAAATTACCCGCTGGATGAATTTTGTATCAGTTTATTATATAGTCAATTACAAAAAAAAACTTTTCAAGAGGCAAAATATTTCTTTAATTGCAATTTTGAATAATGCAGTTACTAATGCTGYATTTTACACTACTATTCCAGCAAAGAAGCAACAAAGCCTTTTTCTCAAGATTCATTCTTCTTCCCACTTTCATAAATGAAAGTGGCATTGTGACTTTTGCAGATGGCAGGAGGAGTGACCATTTTCTATGCGACTCAGAACACAAATCATTCACTGGTTTACTCACTTTTTGTGGTGAAGTGTGTTGTCATTTTAGAGGATTTAAGTACATTTTCCTGAATCAAAACCTASAGTTGTTATGTCTTACATACATGTAATTTGAAAGTATGTAGACTGGTAAACACTTAAAAAAATACATCACAGCAGACAAATTTGTTAAAAAATGCTAAATGGAGCCAGATATCTGATACTAGGACAGTAGTGTTGCATGGTTTCAGGTTAGTGTCCTGTAGCATCTTTTTATTTAAAAAGGCCAACATTTGTTGAGAAAGGCTTAATGAAAYGGAAATCTAATTAACAAAATAATCTGTGAAATTTTGCAAGTGGCTTTTTAATGTTGAACAATTTTTGTACCATCTAGAATTAAATTCAACAAATAGCAATTGACACAATTAGCAAATTCTCTCTCTTTCACGTGTCAGATTTTAAACAAACTTGCTCARTTTGTGAACTAGAGAGCTTAATATTTTCTCAGTCTTCACCCAAATTGAGAATGACAGTATTGTTAKCATGAGCTTCTGAAACTTTTTTGGGTTTTGAAATATTTTCAATCTTTCATCTTTTTTAACAGCTACTGTTAAGGAATTTCATCCGGATGAAGCAYTGTATCATGGCTCTCGTTACTGCTGTCTGCTATATTAGCAGTTGTTTTGACTGGGATTCCCCACCAAGAAGTCTYGCTGCTTTTGTGGTATGATCTTCTTTATACTATTTTCAATCATCCCAGTGTGTTTGTGTTCTACACTGAGAGACAATACTGTGTAGATTGGTGGTTTCTTTTTAATTTATTTAAAAGTGTGCATTATGATGATACCCTAAGTCACGTTTATTCAGTTTTCTAAATTAGTAAGTTTAAAATGTCACACAAACAAGATAGAGTGTTTTTTTTTAAATGTATAATTGTATATTTATAGTAAAAAAGTAATTGATTATATAAGTTACAGGCAGGTAATCCAAATCAAAATAGAGTCAGTGAACCATGGATAATGTATTTTAAGCTTCTCACAAATTACTTCCATTACATTTTATTTGATTCTCTTGCAAATTGAATAATRACTCTTAAAGTATTTCTGATTATTATTTATTCAAAGGTGGTTCCTAGATAAAATAAAAAAAAATCCACCAAAATAAAAAGCTCCAACTTTAAAACCATAGATGCAAACTAGTACCTTTTAGACAGCAAACTGTGGTCATAGTTTTCAGTGAATAGTTTTAAATGAATTTGTTTTTAGCTATTTAAACAAAATTTCTGTTTCTCCATGAACATGATCATCATTAGTATTAACCTTTATTTTTCTGTAAAATTTTAAAAATTCAAGCACAATTGTAGATATCATTATGTTACCCAGATAAATACCTCTTTATTTTTAAAATCATAAGAGCTACAAACAAGACCATTACTTTTTCATTAGAGAGTGGAAATGTATGCATGGACATACTTTCTGGAATTTCTAAGTTTATTAAATTAGCTGAAATACTGAGATTAGGAGCCTCWCCTCCATGATTATGAACATGGGAGAGTTTTGATATAACTTTGAATAATTATAGACATCRTCTGGTGACAGTACTTTTTACTCAGGTGCCTCAAATTTGGAGAAATCAAAAATTGGAGAAACCAGGCATTGGAGCTGGCTGTGGGACAGCTGGGTGTGTCACTAAGTCATGCTGTTTTGCAGAAAGTTTCATCTGGCAGGGCTCCATTTGTACTGTGTAGCTTGTTAAACCCCCTTGTGCCAGTCAAGGACGGCATCATGCTCTTGGTCCTTGGTTGCCATGTCCATTGGGAGGTACATGTGCTATTCCAAGAGCCAGAGGGTTGTAATTCCACTGATGTCTGTAGAAATGGCACTATGTGCAAAGATTAAATACGCTTGCTACTGTTTGCTGTAGAAAGGAGATCTATCATTTCAGTTGAAAGTTATCAACACTTCATAGGAAAATGCGGGTTTCAACATAAAACTCAAATGTTCATRTTGCTATTACTGCTTCAGTTAATAAGTATTCATCTCTCTAAGTCAGATTTTAAAATGGATATAGAACATGCAGCTGTTGCCATTGTAAGAAAGGAAAATGGAAAGACATCCTATTCTTTGAGCAAATTAATTTTTTATTTTCGCACGTTACACTACTGTGGCCATGGAAGAAGTGGTGTTACTGCTAAACTGTAATAGTTTCTGGTCATAGAAAACAAAACAGTGTCATACTAAGTAGGAGTACATRAAACAGAATTTGAGTAGAGAGATCAATAATCAATATGTTATAATTACCGTGTATTACAGTAAAGTGTTAATATATTCATATCTTTCATACCTATCTATATAGAGAGATGCACAGATTAAAAAATCTGATTTTCTTTGTTTTATTACAGCATTTGTTTTGCTATGTAGGTATTGAAATAGATTTTTATGTTTACATCAGGGCTGTGATTGTGCAGATGTATTCCTGTTCTGCATCCAAAACATATCCTGTGCTTTTTGCAGAGGACAAAAAGCACAGGATGTCCTGATGTTATTTTCTCCAAGGATCAAATCATTCCTCTGTCAGGCAAAAGAAGTTTTTGCTGGCCAAGTCAAATATATGTGAAGTTTTATCATGATTATGAGTTTTGGGTTTAGATGGTTTCTGGTCTTTCATAGGCTGTTGAAGTCTTGAGAGTGATCCACTTGCTTGTGTTATGGTGAATTATACTTGCAGTAAGGTTACATTTGAATTTAATACAGTGTATGAAATAAACGTATCTATGTGTTTCATATTCTCCTCACTATTATACAAATTATATCTCCTCTTGAAGTTGTCTTCTAGAGGCTAGAAAATGTCACAGTGAAATGTCAGTTACAGAAAGGAGAGGAGAAGCAGGCTGTTCTGGAGATTTTCAGCTCTTTAGGCAGACTAATAAAAAAAAATATGAGAAGTTAAGTTTTATACTAACCATTYCTTCTGTCCTGTTGGATTTGAAAATATACTGTGATGGGTATCCCCTGATACAGAGTTACAGCCATTTCACCTAAGTTGCATATGTAAGGGTTGATTTTTTTGTCTCTCTCAATGTCCCATGTCTTTGGCATTACAAATATGGATACTGTTTTACCAAGTGGCTTTTCTTTATGATGGGGATATGCAGGACCATAGGTGAAGAAATTCTGGCAGAATTGCTCYGTTTTCAAAAATGTAATTACTAAGATACATCAGAAAAGGAGAACTACTCTTCCTGTTGGAGAACCTACAGAAAACCTTGATTAATATGTAAACTATAATAAGTTACAGTTACCTGCTTTGTATGCCTTGTGCATTCTTCACTGTGGTTCTTATTAAAGTCATTCTCCCTGGAGAGTCGCACTGTTAGTCACCAAGGCTAACATTGAAAGGGTTTGCTGATTACTTTTACTCCTGAGCTTTTACTGTCTCAAACTTTTACATTATTTGGGACATTTTACRTATAGAAATGCTGCATTGAAGTTTTAGGATGATTCTTTCTAAAACCTGTCCGAATGCATCAGCTCAATGACCAATGCTTCCTGTGCTGTTCATAGAGATACAGAAACTTCCAGYTGATTTTTGAATGTTCTAGATAATACATTTCTTCAACTAAACAATATTATACCTGTTTCTATTAAACTTAATAAGGTCATGATCTTCACTGGCGATTTTGTCTGAATAACTGAGCRTTTTCACTCCATTTCTTTTTTCTGTGCTTTGGTATTTCACAGCAGGAGAAAATTTCCTACCTATATAAATATATATATATACTTTTCATGCTGATATAACTGTGATGTATTAATAGCTGTTATTTTTCAGATACTTAAAGAGATTCATAAATAGCTCATGAACTATCATAGGTTGATCTGGCTAGCCTATGACTTGGTCTTAGAGCAATTAGGAAATTGTATATTCYCTCCTGCTTTTTTGTATTTCTTTCCTGTTAAATAAAGGAAGTGTATAGCAACAATATTAATATCTCAATTCCAGAACAGCTTTATTATAACACATGTCTAGAGATTGATCAAGAATGTGTTATGTACTTACCTTTATGCTTCTTATGACCTAAATACAGTGGGAAAAAACTAGAATATGTAGAGAGCATTTGCCATAAAATCACATATTTTTCTCTGTTTAAAACAGACCTTTTCAGTATTTAGCAGTTACTTTTTTTTTTTTGTAAATTTGGTAATTAATATGGTTCATTTCAGGAGGGAGAACTTTAGTAGAATATGCAAAAGTGGATGTTTTTTATTTAGATTAATCCACTGTGGGCACTGAAATGTCTGCTAAGTAAAGTRTGGCCTAATTTCATCAGTTTCTTGATCAGACATTTGTGTTCTTATAGATGTCAGTGGATGCAACATGAGGGGAAAAAGGTGTGTATTCTTTTTTTCCAATACTAGCATTTCTYACTGTAATGAGCAGAAAATAATTGGGCAATGGGACTATCAGTAAAGGACACACTTCAGTGTGAGTCAGTGAATTATTTTATGGGACAAACTTTAATCTTGAAATATGATTGTAGATAATTTGTGCTACCATCTGTCCATTTGGAATTCTTTTAACCATTTCAGTCATTATACAGTAAGTACTGCTGTGTTTAACATTAACATTTGATACACATTTAATTTCTGTACTGCTCTGTGGTCCTTAGGGAGCTTTACTCTAGTGCTACATGAGAGAGACAAAGTATTGATCAGTTAACATTTCAGCTATGTATGTTGCAAAATTAATGAAAATGCCAGACAAAAATGTCAGAGTGCACAAAAAGGTAAAATTTAAATTTGGTAGTTTAATGAAAAGTTTAAGATGAGCTTTATCAAAAATATCCCCTTGCCTTTAAGGTACTTCTCCTAACTGAGTAACTAAAGAGAACCACATATTTCACTTGGAGGGAAAACTAAACATGAAATATGAGGGAATATATAATCTTCAAAGTGTTTGGTATCCAAAAATGGCCTCGGTAAGATATTTAAATGCCTACTTTAACATTTAACTGTTATTCATAAAATACACTTACTTCATTTCTCACTTGGAAGCAGAGTGCCCTCACCTGATGAACACACACGTTAGCCTCAAATTAAAGCTTAGTTTGAACACATTCTCCTATTCCTGTTCTTATTCCTTTCATTCATTCTATATGTGTACATGCGTGCACAGAGAAAACACTTTTYTTTCTTTCTTTCTCAGCCTCTCAAATATTGATAAAATGACTCTCCCTGCATCCAAGTCATTTGTCAGGCCTAACTCACCTTCACTTTGTCTTCTAACATTACAGAATTCATGTGTGAAAATGACATAATAGTCTCCCTAGCTTTTGATTAAGTGTTAGTTCTCTTGCACATACGCCATTTAGTTCTGAAAGTGTCACATTAATTAATTGAAAAGGAAACAGGGTTTAAAAGAACTGGTTCCTAGAAGGAAATGAGACAGCAAAGCAATATTGTCAATTTACGGAGCTTTTCCCTAATAAAAAGGGAAACAATCACTACTGTGTATTTTGGAAACAATGTTCATTCAAAGATGMAAGACAAGATTATGTTTCCAGAGATACTTGATATGAACCATCAGGGGTTGGAATGCATTTGCTGTAATTATTACATATTTTCCTTATTTTTTCACACTGTAATTGTAAGAGAATCACAATTTTCACATATATTAAAAAACTTGTAGATGTTCCCATCGTGGATACCATTAYTGAGGATTCAACCTTCAAACAGTTTTTTTTGTTAAACCTGGGTGAAATGTATCATTAAATTATCTTTGCCACCACTAGTCTAGAATTTGAAATTTGAATAAGTGCTGGTAAGGTCATTGCACAAGCTTTTTTATCTCCCCAAAATAGCCTTTCCAAAAATTGCTGTTGCTGTCAAAATAGCCTGTTCTGAAAAGAGAGATCTGGAGGGATAAAGTGATATGGCAATGGCAAGGCCAGGAACAAGATTAATTTCTGACACACATTACACACATGTGTAAGAGTCTTTCAGCTTTTTGTCATTGGTATCCTCACCATCAGGTTAGAAAAAGAAGTGGACCAGACTGCTGTGGGGTTTGGTGGGGTGTTTTTTTTCAAAGTAAAACAGACRAAAAGAAAAGTGGTCTAAGTTCTGTTTCCTTTTTCCTAATTTTCAATAAATCAGCAGAATTAATGTTGTACCTCTTCAAAATAACAGTGGAATTAGAGCTTTTTGCAACACTCAGCTACACTTTGTGCCAGGTTTTAGAAGGTGGAATAGGAAAGAAAAAAAATAGCAGAACCTGGTATATAGGACCAAAGAGATCTATTGGCTGTTAGCACTGAAAGAACATACCAGCACCAGCTATGGTTAAAAAGACAYGTCTTAACTATAACAAATGAGGAATGACACTGGTGTGGAAAAACTGGTGTCATCAGTCCACATCTTTTGTTTCACAAATTGTATGTTTGCAATCTGATGCAAAGAAAGACTGTGGAATAGTTATKTATGTAAAAGCCTCTTTTAGTATTTTGTTTATAAAAAGTCACTTGCATTTGACTTTCTTCACAGAGTGAATGCRTACTTGCTAAACTTGTTTAACAGTGAGATTTATTGCCCAAGCACAGACCTGTGCCATTTTCAGTAACACAGAGCATCCTGTGTGCTGTCCAGCTTCTGTCCCAGAGGAGTATGTGTCTGTCTTAGGTTCTCTGTCATCTCTGCCATCACCATCCAGGTGACTGGGGTGCCCACCCGAGGGTGTCTAAAATGGCACTAGCTCTACCTTTAAGCACTTTAATTGCTCCCTTAGGTGTTTATTTTACCTGCATATATATTTTAGTAGCTAACTAGATGCTGTTCTGAGTTTCTTCATGATCTTACGGTATTGAATCTCAAAAACACCTATGCTGTGCAGGGAATTACTTTCCTTAGTTTKTGATTTATCAAACAGGAATAGACAGTGGCATAAAGCATTGGTATCYCAAGTCTTAGACTTTTCCTTCAACACTATACCACTTTTCCCATGTATTTTCCTTAGAAAAGTGACAGTATTCTGAAAGTATTTAACTACCAAATCTTTTTGAATGCTATTATAGCTTGATACACCAAAAAGTCTGATGGATGAAAATGTGGTTGATGAAAAATTGTGGAAATGGACAAAGACTATTATTTATTCTCCTGTATTTAGGACTGCCTAAAGAGTTCTAAAAGCAAGCTTGGATTTCCTGCTGAGGCAGTGGTGTGACTAGAAATCTGGGCAGAGAGTTTGTGTGAGTTGCAGTCTTATTCTGCAGTCTGTTTCTGATAACCCAAGGTATGTACAAGGCAGCCCCCCACTGCCTGGTGTGACTGAGAGAGTTGCAGAGTGCACCACTGGGCCTCCAGAGAGGGCTGGCATTGCATCACCAGYTCTTACTTGCACTCTCCTCTTCAGTGTACAAAACTGTACTGAATGAAAAACTTTGCACTTGAAGGAATTCAGGCATCATTGATACTGAATCTGGATAATTRCTAAGCAGCTTGGGTGTTCTAAGGTAGTTGTGTACCCTGTCAGCCTCAAGTTCCCTCAGGTGCTATTTCACAGGTATCGCAGGAGATCTTTGCCACTTTAGATACTGCACATGACTGAGTTATAAGGTATCTTACTTTTTCACCATCTTTTAATTATGARTATTATGAGAACCAACACATTGTAAAGCCAAGTTACAAAGAGTATTCTACTTCATTTTTGTTTTAGTAGGAATAGTTATTATAAGCTTTGTTTTGAAATGAAAGAACTGCAGGACACACTGATTTCACTGGGCCTTTCAGTAGTTAAATAAGATCATGTAATGGTTTTGCCAAAAGTTGCAATGCATTAACAAAGAAACAGATATGTTGTGTTTTGGTAAGAAAAGCCCAAGTAAGATAAATCAGACCGAGAAGYGATTGTTTCAAATCTTTTGAAAATRCAGTGTGYAAAAGGCTTAGAAAGGACASAAATTAAATTCAGAAATTAAACYACCASTTTCTTCCTATTGTTCCTTAAGGAATCTTCAGTGCACTTATCCCTGTAGAGTAGTTGTTTCTTTAGTCGGTATGTAGCTGGTAGTTGATGACGTAAGGGTCTTGGTGGAAGAAATAAGAAAAAAAACCAGTTCTTTTCAATGTGCTGGATTTTACTAGAGTGAAAACACTTTAGACAATCTTTTAACATTTCAAATATGCATAAGAAATATATTTCTATCGCTTATATTGTTTAACTCACAATTTTATAATTTCAGTTTTGGTAGCTGAATGGGAATCCAGGCTGTTAACATAAAAAAGCCTTAGAGCATATTTTGTGTCTACTAGTGACACATATGCTATATGACTAACAGTAATTGCTTTTATTTATGCTGTAAGTAAAGCCTCTAAAGAAAAACAACCTTAAGTAATCATTCCAAAACTTACATGTTAAGTTTTGTCCCTCTTTCCTAAAAAGGGAGTGTCTGCCACATATAGCTTTATCCTACATTTTTGGCAAAAGAGAGATACTGCATGCTTCCCACCATAAATGTATGGTTTGGACCTGGAAAGTGTTTGAAAGCTTGTTTCATTCTTGGAAATCCCTGGGTGGGTGGTGATGCTGTTTGTGATGATGATGATACCCCACAGGTGAGGTGGACTTCCAATGCAAAAAGCTTTGATTCCAGTGGAACTGAGATTTCTGTAGGAAAGTCCTGTGAAAGCACTGGTCTTTTACAATTGYTTTTTGTCAGAGGTAGGGAAATTTCCTTGTGACAGAGGGTGAAAAAGCCATAGCTCTAGRAGTTGTTCCTTGCTTGGGATAACGAGTCTGGGTACTGAGGAGATGGACTTAATGTCAAGGGGACRAATCCCTGAAGTGCGTTGTTGCAGAAAAACACTTCAGAAGTTTACAAAGGGTGGATATTTTTACTTCTAAATTATGTATGAGTTGCATAATGAGTACATAATGACTACAGCAGTTTATTACCATAATTTTTATTGTATAGTTTCAGTCAAGGTTAATGAAGTTTCCACTCAGGTTGTTTTCCATCCCTGAAAAATTAAATAAATTTTTTCTGAAAAATGATACTTTCCAGAGCTACTTTTCTATGTGCTTTCCCCATCCCTCCCAAGGCAGCACCTAAAGATCTCAGTGACAAGGATGAATCATGCAGATTACTGTACAGACAGAATGTTTTCTTAAATTGCTCAGTTAAAGGCCGAATTTGTGATTGCAGTTTTGTGAAGAAAATGGTTTTGTAGCTTTAGCTTTATCACTGGTAAAGCCTCCATGTTTGCAATGGCCTATCTTGCACAGCAACTTCCTGTACTGGTCATGGCAATATAAAGAGGGGCAAAAACTGCCTCAGAGATCATTTTAGTTAAGTGTCAAAGCAAGAAACAATGTCATCTAGATAGCTTTTTAATACGTGGAACACTTAACAGTGTAGACAGGATGTTAAGTTTTTACCAAGTGTCATGCTTAAGTGATTTAACTTCTGCAGGAATGAATTTCAGTTGACCTTGAAGTAAAAAGCCTGTAAATGTCATAACCACTTGTTCGATGAAAATGGCATTTTTATTTTTATTTTTAGCTCATTTACTTCTTGGAAGAAAAAAAAAAGGTGTTTCTACATGGAATCTGTTTAATACTTTGCAATAAACAAGCTGACATAATTTTAATAGTATTATTTATTTTGTCTTCAGTGGTAGATTGTATTTATTCCAGGATAAGTATTAGCACTTAGCAGCAGAAATAACTAATGTTGTGACTCCAATTGTTACTGAAGAGAAAAAAAAATAAAAATTAATAGCTGTAAGCCAAATGGCTGCAGCTGATACTGAATAGACTTGAAACTGTACGTGAGATCTGTGAATTTATACATTTCCATGAATAACATCTACACTAGCAGTGCAACTCTGAAGTTATAASAAACCAACTGCTTTCCAGGGATACAAGTACTCTATGGAGAACGCCCAGATTTAAAAAAATAAAAAAAAAAAAATTGGTGTAATTTAGTGTTATTTATTTGGGATTGACCACTACTCTCACAGCTGTTATTAGCACTGCAGAGTTATCTGTTAAAACATTYCCTTACATTTCTCCTCAGTTCTTAAGTGCATGGTGTCTGTTTAGCTCTTCTCACTCAGTTTCTTTCTGGTGCTTATTTACAAGGCAGAGAAAAAAATCTCTTCCTTATCTTAGGCCAGAAGGCACAGGTGCATGCATTTGAATCTTTATTTTCCAATGAAAAACTCTTCACTTTCCAGGAAAAGTGTGTTTTTAAAATTAAAACCATCTAATTCCTTTGAAAATGGGTAATCAATACTGTAAGGGATAGCAATAATGTTTGTAAAAGCATGTTTTTTTAAAAAAAGAAAGACTGCGTAATTTTTGCTTGGTATACAGTATTCATTTTGCTCTTTTCTCTTGAAGAAGAAACTATWCCATCAGATAATGTATTCCTTTAACATGAGCTAAATTTGAAAGTAGGTTTTTTTTTTTTTACAATTGCCACCATATTAATTATTACTTGCTTAAAGYGCCATTAGCAGAGGGATTCTGAGTTAATAAACACATCATAGCATTAGTATATAAAACACAATATACTTTTCCCAAGACAATGACTACCAGCATRAGACCACATTAACAGCACTTAATGCTTATTCCTTAAATGTGCTTGATTTTCATCTCTTGGAAATAGTGTCATAATATTGCAGCAAGTAAACACAGAAATGTATTGCAGTGATTTATTTTACAGTAGAGGTAACTCATGCCTTGTTTGAGCTTTGTTTCTGTATTATATCACTCTCTTCATAGCACTGCAGCTTCACATCAGCCAGAACAGGGATTTTACTACTGAATATTAAGCGTCTTTAACACAATTCCAGTGAAACACATTAAAAAAAAGTTGTTTCTTCATCACAGTCTATTAGGTGGAACATTTGGAAAATAACTTCAGTGTGCTGGTAGGTCTTCATAATGTAGTATTTTCACATTCAAGAATCGCTTTGGCTGTGATTTATGGAGTTTTAACCTTTTGAGACATTTCTGCTTTGCTCCAAGGGTGCTTCAGGTTTTTATGAGCTACTTTGATTTCATCAGTATGAGCAAGATACATCTCTCTARATTACTGATTCACTGAAGCATATTTCTCTGCATCAGGGCTGAGAGCTCCRTCAGCACCATCCAATGGAAAGTGGGCCAGTCTGGAGTTACCTACCACAGCCTGGGCTGCCCACCCAGATCAGGCACCCTTSTGCCTCTCCACTGGAGCACCTGCACACCTGCAAACTGAGCCATGCCCCATTCAGCCCTGCAAGAACAGCTCTATTGTTGCATTTTCTGAGGGAAAATTACTCCAGTTCCACTTCTGAATTAAAAGCAAGGCTGTTATTACTCAGGGGATGTTGGGCCTCACTGCTTTTTTGAGAAAACAAATTTGCTGTAACTTTATCTGTAATTTAGTACCACTTGGGTGCAAATAGAGGCTACATTGTATAGAATACGAGGCAGAAAGTAAGGGTTTGTTAAAACCATAAAATGGTTGGGTAACTATTGTATGTCCAAAAGCAGCCACATCAAAGCCATAGGTTAAGTTAAAAAAAAWAAAGGGAAAAAAAAAAAAAAMCAAACCAAAAAACCCCCCAGATTCACACAATATACAACAACCAAAAAAACCCCAAAAACCAACCAACCAAATAAAAAATGAAACCACAAAGCAGCACAAAAAACCACCACAAAACAAACAAACAAACATACACAAAAAAACCCCAAAACCAAAAAACAACAACCAAACCTCAAGAAAATACATTCATTATAGCTTCATCATTAACGATCTATTTTGAACCTGCTTCAGACATAGTGTTAAAGAAGTAAAGTTTTCTATCTATATGGGAATATAGCAAAATTGCACCTTTCCCAGAAGTTAATGTTCATTTGCCGTGACAAAAACCACAGTCAGAGAATAGTTGTGGTAAAGGCAACTCAGCTCTTTTTCTGCAAGTTTTTTGTTTGGTTTAGTTTTGCTTTCTTACAGTAAATATAGCAGAGCTATGCTTTTCTCAAGTGCCACTTTATTGAAGAATACAATGTCAAAATGCTTAAATACACATTCCCTTTTGTTGGTTGATTCTTGAATGTCAGGATTTCATGGGAAGAAATAATACTGCTTAAAACCTCAGTCCTGTATGAATGGCCATTGCAAATGATGCTGTTGAGGCCAATCCAAGTCAGTCAAGTATTTTATTCCATCAAAGTTCATTTTTACGACTAGTTCACTGCCTTACATCCTGATTAGGCAGCAAATGTGCTAAGTCTCTCTTTTCCCTTTTTTTTTTTTTTTTTTTTTTTTTTTAAGTATGAAAAAAACCCAGTTCGGTTGTAGGAGTTTGATCTTGTTGATTAGCAAAGTTAAAGTTAAGAACTTAATGTGGTTTCTAATCATCTGGCAGCTGTCATTAGTGAGTGACAATGCAGCTAATCCCCCTTTCCTCCCCACCCCAACACACAAGCCTGCTCCTCCTTTTCTCCCCAAAGCAGCAGCAGCCACCTCCGGGCACACTCTCGGCTGAAGGCTGGGAGCGGGGAGTATGTATCTGACCTGGGATCTGAACCTGGGAAACTCTGGTTAGTATGCTTCATTGTCTCCGGATCACTGCGCTCACCCTTCTGCTCCTTTCCTTGCAATGTCTAGTATGTCTGATTTGAATTAAATTATTTTAATTAAATCATTCCACTGTTTCTCACACTGCAAGACAGTTAAGAGCTGTAACTGGTGGTGTTATAAATCAGGCATCCCCCCTTGATTGGGCCAAAGTTAGTAAGCCAAAGATGAGTGTGTCGATTCTGGCACAGGCAGAGCAAAAAGTGTATGTGAAAAGAGAGTAGCACTTAAACTGGAACTGAGAGATACAGCAGTTACTTTTATAAGCATCAGAAGCATTCCTGCTGGAATTTTTCTCTCAGCATTGTGCCACAAGCAATGGGTTCACTGTTTGCTGGCAAGGCAAAAGGCTGAGAAGGGGGTTAGTGGTTTCTGGATGAAAATAAAGTTTGTCTTGGTTTATCTCTGATTTGAGTAATCCTGTCATTTGCCAGTCAGAGTGTGTAACGAATGCTCAGCTGAACACCAGAGTTTTTCATAGATAACTCCTCAACAGCTGATGACACTGCACTGTGGTACTCTGAAGCTTGTATTTATTTTATTTTCTGCAGACATCTGTTCTTTCTCACATTCTTTCTATTAAAAATCGAAAAATTCGTCTCCCCCAAGATGCAGAGAAGAAAGTAAACCCAAAACCCTAAAGAATTTCTAACGCAGAAGGAGTATTTTAAAACAGGGGATGCTTGTGCTCTAAAATGTAATTATAGACTGATTAAATTCTCTTGCCTACCTGGCAACGGGAAATGCAGCACTTCTCTGAGACCACTGTAAGATCTGGCTGGYAGAACCAGCAAGCCCAATACCTATGAAATACAGGACTATCTGTTTGCTGTGTGATGTATCTCATTTCTGCTGACTTTTGATTTTTMGAACTGATAGTCAAATATAAAATATATATTGGTTACAAAATGACAGRTTATTTCTGGGTYATTTTCCCTGTTGACCTGTATGATGGGCTGCATTTTTTTAAGTTAATGCAGTTTAGAAATAATTTTAAGTTTCCCAACATGAAAGAAAGACATGAGATACTTTTTTTTTGTTTGCAAACAAAAGCTTCATTGGTTTATGACAAGTAATTCATCTTTTTGCATTAGTGTAGCATTCTACCCCAGACAATTTTTGTARTTGGTAATTTGTGAGTCATATATGTTATCTATTCTTTTATGCGTTTCTAAATAGTGATTGATGTCAAAGGTCATCAAGCATTCATAACAAAATTTTTTTTATTTTACTTTTCCAGTTTTGATCAGTGTTCTGAAGAACTCTGTGAACATTACAGGGAAAACTACAAAAACAAAAAACTAATAGCCCTTTTTSTGGAAGGAACTTCTTGCAAATTCTGTTGCAGCAATTCAAAGAAGAAATTAATTTTAGGACTTACATTAAATACTACAGCAGAATAAAAATGCTTCATTCAATCAGTTATTATTTATCAAATAATAAATAAATATAATAATAGTATATACTATAATTAATAATTATGTATAATATCTAGAATGTCACTAATCATGGTTAGGTTTTAAATGTTGGAAATGCTTGTATTGCATATGCATGCAGCAAAATTAAGAATATTTGCATGTGACAGAATAATTCTGAATTCTTCCCTATCAGAAACATTTTTTCAGTAATCCACAAGCCATTGTTTTTCTCTCATCATGAAACGAGGTGTGTTTATAGACATCTGCTATCCCCACTCTTTGGAAGAATTTAATATTGGCTACGGGTTGAGAAAATCTAAYAAGAGAGAAAAAATATCTTTGTATCTAAAATAATAGATGGCACCAAAATGGTGTTACAAGCATTTTTTTTTTGTCACAGACAAGTTATTAATAGAAGGATTTGGGCATATCATTTAAAATTTAGTTATCATAATGAGAAATCTACTAGGAACTTTTCTCTTTACTGTTATTTCTCCAGCTACCCATGAACATTACCACTAACTGCTCATGTCCTGATTAAAAATTGGGAGAACAGAATAATACATAAATAAATTCAATTAGCAGCAAAGACAACTTGAACTGATTTACAGACAACTATATAGGAGGCATTAAGTATTTTAAAATTAGTTAAATATTAATTTCACAGTGAAGTTGTTATGAACATGCTGCCACAGCTTGTGTGGCTCTCTCTCCAACAGTCATTTAAATGTACTCTGAAGAGTTTAATTATAWTGAGATATTTCTATTAAAAATTATTCAGGATTATCTTAATAAATAAAATAGAACTCAGCTTATTTAATTGTGATGTAATTATAGGTAAAATAATGAATATGTATAATTACAATAATGTAAACTTTTTTTTTACTCAATTTCTAAAAATAAAAATAGGAATAGCTTATAGGTTTTGATCAGATAATTCTTGAAATTTCATCTGAAAATCATSTATAATTGGACATTTTGCATAATAATTTTAATCTAAAATCAGTAACAGTATTAATAGGATCTTGTCCTTAAGAGATTTTAGAAGTTTTAAGGATAAAGCAAAAGATAGGTATTGTTGCTGAACCGTCTTTATGTCATTCTATGCCATACATCAGTACCATTAGTTCTTTTTTTATTTATTTTTAATATTATTTCTTTGGAATAGTGTTTTTAGACAAGCTGGAATTAGCTACTAATGTATCCTAATTATTTCAGAAAAGTGCTTTAATCTAGATTATCTGTTCATCTGAGACAGTAAACTAAGGCACTTTTTCAGCTCATCAGATAATTGACTCTGAATGTCACAATTATTTGACACAAATAAAAATTTAWGTGGACATTTACTCCCTAAAAGGAATTCAGAATTTGGACAAATGGACACAAAATAAAAACTAATTTTAAAAGCCATGCCTTCATAGCATGGTTGGGATTCTAAATTTTTTGTAACTGTACTATGTAAGACAGGGTGCTGTCTTTTTGTCACTATAGATATKAAAATATAGCCTTTAAATACAGAASTGCTGAATTACATATTTGAAAGGAAAAATATTTTCAATTATTGCTCTATTATATCATACAAAATGCATTTAATAATATTTATCTTTTTATTTTCTATTTTTATAATCCTTTTGAGACCACTCCCCCCTCAAAAATGGAAAAGACAAAAAAAAGAATGTCAGAATTTTTTTGAAAGGCAGAATGTATTAGTTTTCAATTGCACTGCTTGCCTTAGTCTTAGCTGAAGGTAAATGCAAGGGAACACTGCTACTCCTGCTGTTATCATTATGTGTTGGATGTACACTGCAGTGGCATGTACAGGGTGGTGGGCACACCTTTGTTCCTAAAAGTTAACAAACAGAGCCTGTGCTTTTAAATTCATATCATTAAGTTCATTCAAATTAGTAGGAATATCCCTAAAAGTAAATTACACATATTCATAAATATTTGCCATATCTGATCTGATTGGGTACAAAAGTGCCAAAGATGCAGAGGAAGAGAAAGCATGCTCTCAAAAATAGTGGACGTGCTGTTGTTTTTTTAGGCAAGTGTTTCTCAGTATAGTTGCACTGTGTTGAATGAAACATTGTTTATACAAGAGGTATAGGATAGATATATAATTAATAGCATACAAATAGTTCATGTCAGGTACTTAACTGTATTTGTAAGACCAAACATTAATTTTGATCCTCAGATGTGATGTTTTGATAGCTGCGGCCAAGTTCACTTGTCAAAAAAAAACCAAACCAAAACAAAACAAAACAACAAGAAAAAAAAACCCACAAAAAAACAAAAAAAAAGCTTGAAATAAGTGTATCAGAAGAGCATACAATGTATTTAATGTTTGTTCAWTAAAAAAGAAAGTTAGCTTCTTTTTTTTATGGTACTGTAACTGATTTAAATAAAGAAACCCAGAAAAACACAGACAGAATTGTAATATTTAGAATTAAATTGGGTTAACTGAAAATCTTTGATATTATGGATTTTTAGAAGTTTGGTAAAACAGGTGTTTTTTTAGCCTGAGATTAGGAGGTATTTAGTTTAGCAGTGATAGTATTTCTGTTCTATTTTCTCATAAAATGGGATACTTTTCCCTGAGCGTCTGTGCATGTCATTCTCTGCTCAAGCCTGTAGGTAGCACCTTTGCATCACACAAAAATCATTGCCTTTCCTGAGAGACAATTACTATTTAGGTGGGGAATTTACTTTACTTGTGCAGACCTCTAAATGTAGCTAGTACCATTTGCATAATTTCCAGACTTTGATGACAATATGTGATCCTAAAACAGCAGATCACTCTCATGAGGTACATCAGAGGTACAACGTTCTCTCATAATTATTTGTTTTAATGTACTGTCCATCAGGTATTAATAAATGAGCATAATTCTGCATTTCTATTCCACATTTTCTTCTCTGTTCTGCAAATTATATGACGCTAGTGGTCTCTTTTATCTGCTGAGTAAGTTAAAATCTATAAATTTAACCAAACTCTGCTCATTCTTCTCCCTTTGGGCTTGATCCATCACTTACAACAGTCAGCAACTAACCTTAGAGATGGTGGCTACTGATGGTCAGGGAGTTTCACCAAAACCACTGCAATGCAGGATCAGGCTACCCCACAAGAATATCARCCTTGCTGTCAGTGCTGGGGARGTGACTCGTTACCAAAGCTGCTATTACTTTCTTCTGCAATATGCAGTATCMAAAAAAAAAAAAAAAAAGTAACATAGGCATTATTTTTAAATCCGAGGCTGTTCTGCAAAAATATTTTTGGAGTTTAACATATTTCTTTTTTTTCCCCCTCAAGTATGTGCTTCATAATATCACGGCTCCCATTTCTAGAACCCAGTGAYAGTGTATCATCTCTTAAAATGACTGTTTTCCTTTGGAGTTGCTCTTACATCACATAATGCAGAATGTCTCCAGGTTTATTATTTTTCGCCAAAGAGGTCGTAACAAAGAAGGTCTGGTTATCTATCACCCTTACCCATGATCACAAGTGTGCTGAATAAAACTGCTGACATTTATTTGGTTCTACTAAAATTGTGTTTAATTTTAGTCAACCCTATTTCAGTAAATAGGGTTCACAAAAAAAAAAATCATACAAAGCATCATTAGGGTACAAGCTAATGATTTTATCTSTGTGCTGGACTGGGATATTTGAGAAGGGAACACTGAATGTGTGAGAGAGCATCCCATGAACRAGATGATTTTTAATCGTATTGTCTGAATGCTTGGTTGTGTATTAGAAGAAGCAAAGTGTGATGCAGGTGGGAGGGAACTAACCTTTGACACACTGTAGCAGCAGAAAAACATCAGGACTATCAGCATGGGAGTTTCCAGCCTTTCCCTTTCTCACTAGAATAGAAGGCATTTTTGTTGTGGATGAGAGCAGCACGGATTGAATTCCCACATGCACTGAGACACTCTTTGTCTGGGCTGGGTTTTGTTTTGTTTTGTTTTAGAAAATGCAAACCTTTTCATCTTTCAAATTGTTACAGAAATCCAAGCAAGCATTAAAAAAAAATACGGAGAGGAAAGTATGTTTTATTGGTTATTTTGCCTGAGCAAATGCTGCATGGGTAACAAGGAAAGGCCTTCTTTCTGAAGGCCCTGCTTCAGTTTGTCGTGYCAGTGGACAAGTTAGAAAGGCACTTGCTGTCCACAGCAAATGCTCATTTTGYAACTCATAAGGCAAGGGAGTAATTTCCCATCTTGAGGCACCCAAGGAAGGCAGGACCACATCATGACTGACTTTTGTCAAAGCAGAACATACACTGTATGGACAGGAGAAGGAAAAACATTAACACGAGGAAAGGAGGCYACTCCATCTAATACAAATTCGAAAAAAAAAAATCTTGGTTCAGTAACAGTTTGGTTTTTTACTTTCCTGTTGCATCCCCATAGCAATWCACATCTCTACATAAGGTATTTTATATGCAGATCATACACAGCTATATAYCTGTGTAGCAAGGAAATTAAAGGTGTACACAGGCATGGATAGTAGTTTGAGGGTTTTTTTTTCCTGTATATTACTTTCTCTTTTTTTTTGTTCTCACTGTGTGGAAGAAAAAGGCTACACTTATTTCCTACCTAAGCATGCCAGAAAATTGTTTAACTGCTTGTCTGAAGGATGAACTGCAAGTTTTCTTTTTTAAATTTTTCATAGTTAGATAACAGTAGATAAAAAATCTGTTGGGTTCTGTGACAGAAAGWTTACAGAGAAATACACATATATTCCTCTACAGTAGATTCCCCTAAACTKTAGAGAAAATCTCCAGGGTATAAACAATTACCTTATAAACTTAYGCTAAAACTGCAATAGTGCAATTCTGCTGTTTTCTATTCTATCTTCATGCTTTTTTTTAGGTGAACTGATTAGTCTTTAAGAATTATTCAGAAGATAAATACTATGTAGATATCATTAAGCATGTGGCAATGCAAAACTTGCATTTCACAGACATCAAATCCTAGGAACAGTATCTTAAGAAAAAYAGGCACTTTCAATGCTTGAAGTAATTTAAAGTTTACCTGGTAATCTATTTTAAAATGTTCTGTTCCATGACGACATTCTACCAATTAGATCCAACTCTTTTTCAATAAAGGGCATTACATGTGAATGTGTTTACCTGAAATATTCCTTCTCTTGGGGAAGAATATCTTCTATTATCAGGAAAGTCCACTGAGCAAAGAACATGCAATTTGTCACTGTCAAGAAACAACATCAAATTTTCAAAGGAAAAAATGGGAATGCAATCATGAGTTTTCATGAGGTATTGYAGTCCTTCTTTTAATGTATTTTTCTTTTTGAGTTCAGACATGGATAAACATTATTGACRTACTGTTTTAGGGGAATACTGGTATTACTTTGTTCTATGATGTGAAAAACCCACAGCTGAATTCTGTTCTCATAAGGCTATTTTTACATCAGGATTTTGCCTCTGTTTGATTCTCCACTTCCTTACACCCTTTCTAATAAAATTTTAGGTATTTTGTTGCTGAGGCTAGTTTGCTGGGGCAAACTGACWGTAGGGGAGAAAGAATTATGTGTTTTAGCGATGACACTTTCATTCATTTAGGTGGGTTCTAAAAGGATCTTGAAGTCATTGCTTTCTGGATTGCTGTCATCAGGAAGGTGTGGCTGGGTTTCCACCACTACATGCATTTCTGTCACTTATGTTTATTGTCCCCACTAAGAAAGGGGTTTCCATTTCCTACTGTTGAGATGCTGTTGCCTGAAATAGTGTTGTGAGATAAAGATTCAGGAAAAGGCAACTGAAAAGGCTTACAGCCAGTTCTTTGCCATGTGAAATCATTAATTTTGGTGTGATGGTTTTAGAGTGGGATGCAAATGCTGCTCTGGTTTTTGCTTTCAGTTGTATGTAGATATAGAGAGAGAGAGAGGTTAGATAGATAGATAGATAGATAGATAGATAGATAGATAGATAGATAGATAGATAGATAGATATACATATAAATAGCTGGATCCTATCCAGTTAATTTTGCCTTCATAAACAAAAGGTTTCTTTAACCCATCTGTATGGAGAATTCTATTAACCAAGAGCCCTTACTGTAAAATATTCACCTATTTGAAAAACAGCACACAAATTGGCTTGGAAACAACACAGACCTTACAGGTTACTACAAGTTCTTACGTGAAAGGCTTTTCTTATACCACTGTGCCTTGGTTTAAAAGACAAATGTCTACCAAGGAAGGCAGGAACCTCCCTGGAATTGAAAGAAGACCCCTCCCTCCGAATTACTGTAGGTTTGAACATCACGGGGCTTACAAGCAAAAATGTAAGAAAAGAAATAACAGYTCCTTATTAGAAAAAATATATATAGAACAGAACAAACAACAGAACAAAARAAGAACRCAGCAAGGGACGCTTCCCACTATTTTTCCGCGCTGGTGTGGTTATGACCCTGGCAGGGCGTGCTGGTGGCTCAGGCAGGGCAGAGGTGCTGCAGAGATGCTGCAGTCCCTCACTCGTGCCRGGCACGGGGCACTCCGGGGCGAGCACGGAACCTCCTCTGGGGCGAGGGCGGCCTCTGATGAGAGGGAGGAGGGGGAGCAATTCCCCCGAGACTCACACAGGCAGCGACCGGTCTTGGCACTACCACGTAGCAGCAGGGAGAAGCAGAGGAAGCAGGCAGATCGGAGTGCTGAACTGCAGCGTAGCAAAGTCCCGCAGCCGAATACACTRAACTCCCGCAGGGTCCACTCTGCTGATGCCCAAGCGGCAGGAAGGAAGGGAGCCCCAACACCCAGCCAAGTCTTGGGCCAKGAGACCCAACACCTCTCGAGGCATTATGCTGCAGTTCCCAAAAAAAACGCCAGCGGGAGAGCCTACCGCCGAGCCAAAATTGCCAGGCCCCAAAAGGACTCCATTGGAATGCCAGAGGGTAACCTTGGTGGGTTTGTCAGTGTGATGTAAACAAATTGCCAGACCTCTCCATAGCTACACTTACGCCGCCACTCACCATACCACAGAGGCTTTGCCCTCTTGGCGTGGCGGCTGCTGGCTGTGGCTGCCCTTCTGGTTTGTCTGGAGCCGGAATGGCCGTAACATCTGTTAGCTGCACAGCTGCATTACCCACCCACCTTTCCCTCTGGCTGCAGGTGGTGCTGTTGGGGACTGTCCCCAGCCCCTGCAGCAGGTATCCAGGCAGCAGCCYTTCTCTCTGGAGCAGATTTTGGGGTAGCTATCCAAGGCAACTTCATGGTCTCTCTAAATGGACCATGTTGAATAAGCTTAGCAAAAATATCAGCAAGCATATGGTATCTTTAGCATYTGGGGAGAATTTAAAGCCTTCAAAAGCTGTTGTGGTAGGCCTGAAAAAGTGGATGAAAGATTGGRAGAAAACACTCCCCCTTTTTCCTCCAAAATAGGAACCATATTTAGTGAATCAAGTCCCCCAAGGACAGGATCTTAGCCTATGGTAGTTTCATAGTCACATGCACACAGTCCAAAAGAGTTAACCAATCACTGAATTACTCACCCGACTGACCCAGTCTACAAACTTGGTAACAGTCACAATGACATTAGTTTTAGGGCCCATGTTTAGACAGTGACCCCAAATGGAAAAACCATGAATGTGRTCATCTGCCAACTGAACTGGGGTAAGTAAGCTGGACCATGGTAATGCCTAATGAGGTTTCTGTAACCRACAGACAAATGGGTTACCCAAGAACTATTTTGGGTATCCTTTTTTCACCCTTTCCTCTCAAGCCGCGCATTAGGTGTTAATTAATGTCTTGGTTTAAAAGACAAATATCTACCAAGGAACCTTCCAGGAATGGAAAGAAGACCCTTTCCTCCGAATTATTGTAACTTCAGAAATCATGAGGCTTTCAAGCAAAAATACAGAAAACAAGAATAACAGCTCTTTACTAGAATATATGTGTATGTAACAGAACGGAACAAGCAGCAAAACAAAAGCACAAAATTCCCAGCCTGGGAATTCCAACCTGTTTTTCCCCTTTGGTGTGGTGATGCGCACGGCCGCCGGCAGGGGGCGATAGCGGCGCGAGGCCGGCAGGGGGCGCTCCGAGCCCACCCCGAGCCCTGCCGGGGAATGGCGGCTCGGGCCGCCCGAGGGGAGGAAGGAGAGTGGAATTCTCCCTCTTCGGCAAACTCACGGGCAGTGTTCGACGTCGGCACCACCGCCGGCAGCGGGCAGAAGCCGGGGCAGGCGGGCAGATGCGCTCGTAGTGCGAATTGCGGCGCAGCACTATCCCTGGCCAGGCACACATCCCCGCCCCACACCCGACCGATCCCCCCGGCCCCTCGGCGGGAGGGAGCGGGGCCGGCAGAAAGGAAGGAGCCACCCCCAGCGCAGCCCCGGGCCCAGCGGGGAACTTTTGAGGCAGTGTGCGCGGCCTCGTAAGCTGTGATGGGAAGAGGAATGTCGCTCCCCTCTCTGCACTCAAGGTCGCCCCTTGCGAGTCTTAAACATTCAGTAACAATCGTCGGGCCTGGGTGATCTGGGATACCTTATCCTTATGAGTGGCTCCCAAGACACGCGTATGTAGAAGGACATACTTTTTATTTAAGGAGGATTGGCAGTAATTAAATTTTTTTTCATTAGGCTTAGATTTTTTTTTTAATTATTACTCTTATTTAGTAAGTAGTCTTGTGCCCCTCTGCCTTTACCAGAAGTACAGAGGGCACACTCACATTTGCTGGGGTCTCTAGCCTGAAGTCAATGCCCTGCTCCTTGCCTGTGCTGTCGGCCATACAGCAGGCTCCGTGTCGGCTCCTGAGTGCAGTGTTGCTGAACCAAGCACGGGTGCCTGGAGACTGGCTGTCACTGGCTCAAACTGCAGCCRTGCCTCTGTAGCCATTCTTTACTGAGCAAGGCAAAGTGCAGAAGTCAACACAAGCTGAGCACATTCCGAAGGTGCTACAGATACTACTTCAGTTTTCTTTGGATATTTCTGTGACCCCTTCTCAATATTCTTGGTTTGCAGTCTTGCTTAAACATATTGTKGATGTGTGAGCATTCTTCAGCTGKTTTTTTGTCCARTTGTATCTATTTTATTACTCTTMAGTAGGATCTGTGAACTGTCTGTGAAATAACTAAACTCATGTTAGCGGGCCAGAAATGTAGTAAAGATTCATAAGGCWTGTAGCTGTGAACATCTGGAGATATGCTTGCATGYCCTGCTTTTGATAGGATGAGTTWTTTTCYTTGTGTTTGAGTATCTGTGTACATTGAGAAAGTATAAGTTATGAAATGGCATCATGCTTTCTCTCAACAAAAAAGATAGAAAGAGGATTGATTTGGGGGAAAAGGAGAAGAATGGGAAAGGAAAAAGAAATACATTGTTGCCTTATGCTAGTTGGTTTCAGGTCAAGTTGTTTTCACACATAGATTATATAATTTTTAAAAATAAGAATYACATGCAGTAATGCCTGTCTGCTTTCTGCAAAAATTTTAAGTCACAATAACTTCTACCTAGCATTGTTGGTAAAAGACATACTCTATTTATACAAGTTTACCTATTAGGTAAAAAAAAATCTTGATTGTAAGTTGAAGCAGAGGCTGTTTGAAATCAAGAAAGGAACCRAAAGGTACATTTTGGTTATTTTTCATAGAAGAAGTATTAACATCTTTATGCTGCCTTGTTATTCACTGGAAAGCTAAGCCAGCAAGTGAAACTGAGCCTGTTGATAGCAGAACTACTTTATCTTCTTGTTTTCTTTCTGCTCAGTCTGAACATTTAAAAAGCCCTTTCCTTTCCAAATCTAAGTAATGTGAGACCTAAATCAATCCTAAGTGGCTGCAGTTTCTCACAGTGTGGTGTATGGCTGTGTGTTAATTAGCTGAAATAGATTATTCCCTGATGTGTGGCATAGTGTTTGTGGTAAGTTTCAGTATGCAGAGTTGTGTTTATTTTCACATACTGAGGCAAATTCTCAGTATGTCTTCAAATTACCTCCTTACGGGTGTTTTTTCCTGAGCTAATCCTGACAGACTCTCCCTGCCAGATATGCCCATCTTCAAGAGCAGGAGAGCACTACACATGCAGGAACCTCTGTGCTTGGGGGTGTATGCAAATTTAATGCCCAGCTCCTGTCTGTTTCTCTTACATGGATGACAGACATTTCAACAATAACTTTTGCATTTCCCCATGGAAATCCCATTGTTTTACTGTATGTATATGAGCACATAYGCACATTTACTCTCTTTATGTGTTTGAATATGATACTGGCAACACCTATACTTGTAAATAAATACATGTTAGCCCTTTCTGTATATTTGTATATAGTTAAAATGAGTGAGAACTCTTGTATCAAGAATGCAGTTGTCAAACAGCTCTTTATCAGACATGTAGCGAGATCCCAGAGAGACTTATCAGATACTAAAAAACATATAGGGTGGAAAACGTGATAAACAAGAAATTGACGCTGAAAATAATTCTACAGCATTTGGGGTTTCATGCAAAAAGCAAGTGCATAGGAAATAAGCTTTTGGTTTCTGATGTTTGAAGCAAATACTGTCAGAGTAAATGAAATTCCTGCAATTGTATATAGAACTTTCTCTAGATATGCCACAATTTTCATGACCAAAATGAATTCTCTCTGCTAACACAAATTTTGAAAGAGCTGGGAGTAACTGAAGAGCTATTGGCTGTTCTSTGCTTTTTAAGGGCAGTAACTGTAATGTGGGTGCTTGGACACCAGCATCTCTGTGTAGGCACTGAAATAAAAATTCCCTTGGCCGGCAGGGGTGCAGCAGAGCATAACAGCATTCCCTCCCTCCCTTCTTCCTCCATGTGTGCTTTTGTGTGTGCAGACATGCCACTTTCTGAAAGGAATTACCCAAGGAGGAGATTGCATCCTTGTCCCAAATGGGAAATGGGAGATGTACCTTTTTCCCAATCTGCAAAACTAGCTTTCAGTTATGCTAGTTCATATGTTTAAAGTCACATTGTAAAAAGTYAATCTTCAGAAGAACTTTGAAGCAGAAATTCCAGAAATACGGGTAGAGGTTTTAAAGATATTTCAATACAAGGAATTCATACAGRTGGTAAATACTATTTTACTAATTTTTTTTAAAATAAGGATTCTTTTACTTTGGATATCATGGTCTATCAGTATTCTAAACTTGTGTTTCAATAAATGTTTTTTTCTTCTCTACGAGTCATCATTCACAGTGCATTTGGGGGGCTTAAAAAAGCATCATTATAGGCAAACTATTTTTTATTTTAACGTACTAGTAGAAAACTAATTTTGCTCCTTTTTATTTTTCTGCTTAAGATGGGAATAATAATTTCATTATTAGTGATTAGTGGTGTGCAGAAGAAAAGCAACAGAAAATACCCACCTACYTAAGTATTCAAAGACTGACATCACAGTTCAAGTTCTTCAATAATAAAAGTAATATATTCAAGTATAAAAGTACATTGCAGAAGTAATTCAAACAATTGTCTTTTTATGCTTAGAACCAAAATTGCTGTTTGTATGGAGAACTATAACTAAGCCTATGCATAGATGCTATATATGTGTGTGTATGTGTGTGTGTGTGTGTGTGTGTAGATGCTATATATATATATTTTTTATATGTATATAATAATTTTATTTCTTTACCTTCTGACTCTACCTGCTGTGGAATTAAAAATAAAGATAATTAAAGAGAGTATCCCATAGTTGAGGTATCTTTAATATAAGGTATTATACCTCAGAGAGTTTAATGTTGTTTCACAAATAACAAACACTATGTAATAGTTTTGAACACTATGTGGTAAAGTGACATGAATGAAGTGATATGATCATCTTGTGAGGGTTTGACACTGCCTTTATTTTTGTAACTTCATGGTTTGATCAGTTTAGAACATAAAGAGTATATACAGTTTTYCAAAACATCTGTTGCTTCAGCATGTTTTTGTATTTACTGGTGTTACTTCTCTTTTTTGTTTCATGAGATGCCTTCCTTTGTTTCAGATTGTATTTCTTCTGTTACTCACATGTGAGGGACTCGTTAACGTTAAAGCGAAAATGTCTCATTGGATTTTATTCTGACCTGTTGTTCAAAAATCTGTTGTTTAAATGGAAAAGTGCTAGAAAATCTGCACATGCCTTGGCAGTGACAGCCCGTGCACATGTGCACGGCAAGCGCCCGTGACTGGTGCAGCGGGGAGGAGGGCGCAGAGGGGCTCTGTCTCTAGGCAGCCTACCTACCCCCGGAGGGATGGGGAGGAGCTCYGTCTCTAGGAGGGCTTCTCCAGGCAGCCTCCTGGGGTGGAGGAGGGCTCTAAACCCTTWGTCACTGGGAGGATTTCTCTGGAGGCCACGCCCCCTGAGGGTGGACAGAACTTGTTTCTGCTGCTAGGGAGAGCTTCTCCCGACGGTTCGATTATTTCCTTGGACAGTTGGACCATGGGAGGGACTGTGCAGTGAATAGGTACTCATGGAGTGCATCACCCCAGCCTTGGGCCTTGCCTTCTCTTGCTCGTTCCTTGCTGGCTCTCCTTGCCCAGCTTTTGCTGTCACAATGCTGCCCTTGCCTTTGGCCCTTGCCTCTTGCCCCTGYTTGTTCATTCTTCATTTACTTTTGCCTTTTCTGTCTCTGCTAATAAGGCAATTTTCCTTCTCCAAATCAATAAACTGTTCACAGGTGTAATATCAACCTCACTTATGTCTAATTTCACCCTAGGAATCTTAGGAATCTCCCTCTGTTCTTGCTCTGGGACAGCACATTATCTTTTATAGAGCTCTATGATAACTTGCTACAGCACTAGTCTTCATGCTGTAATTTGTAGCCACTTTTCATATTGAGTATTTCCCAGATATAAATCTACATTAGACAGCATGTATTTAGAGGTTTGATGATAAAGATGTGTGGTAGCATGGAAGAAAATGGAATAATTTTAAATAGCCTAAGTATTAGAAGCAGTGCTTTCGGATGGACTGAGGTGTAGCCGTGTCTTGTGTGATTTGATGGTGAGGAGAGGCTCATGACACATTGTCTCATCAAGTTTCCAAATTTAACTACCAGTCAGTAAACTGTAGATGTATCATCAAACCAAAACTGTCATGTGATTCTATGCATTCCAAAATTACGTAGGAAAAAAAGGATACCCCAATAAAGCCCTGTYTGTAAAATGGAGAGTTGTTTTACTTTCAGTGAGTAAATGTTATATATTATCTTTACCTAAGCAAAAGAAGTACAAAGTAATAGACAGATTCAATACTTTGTCTCATTTCTTAACTGTGCAAAGATATAAATAATCAATTGAGACGCTGAGAAATGAAACCTCATCCTGTTGCTGAATAATATATGTGGCCCAAAGGACCTATGTAAAACGTGTATAAATGGAATTTAAAAATATTTGGAGCACAGATTGCTGTGCTGTGTTATCAAACAGTTGTGTCTGAGTGTGTATATAAATTATTTGTGCAAATATTGTATATTTCTCTCTTTAGAACTCTTTCATTTGTCTTTCAGGTTGGTATGTGTTATTCTCAGTGCTATGWTGTGTTTATTTCAGGTATGGTGATTTCCATATCATCGGTATTTAGAAAAAAAGGAACTGTGGACTAAGACACGAATGTGTCTTTATTGGTAAAATTATCCTAAATGTTTTCAAAGACCCAAGAAGAAGAGAAATGTGAAGAGAGACTGTAACAAGAGAATCGTGATAGATTTTTGCTTTTGGTTGAACCATACAGCCCTTTAATGAGTACAGCATCTGTTGTGATTATCTCAAATCTCCATAGAGATTTTTTCCAGTAACTAGGTTCCTGTTCTGGTTATACACCCAAATTCCTTTTGTCTGCCTGATATTCATCATTAGTTACTTCAGAAGTGCTGCCTGCAGTTAAGATGTCTACAGTTTTGTCAGTTGCTTTTGACTTTTGTCAGTCGCTTTTGACTTTTGTCAGTCATAGGATTCTGAGGTAGACATTTCACTGAGGTTCATTCAGTGTAGTCATGTGGTTAATTTCTTTCTAACATACAAAAATTATGTCCTTATCCTAAAATATTTGCAACACTGTGTTCCTGTATGTTTAAATTTACCAGGACATCCAAAAAAGGGGTCAGTCAAAACGCTGGTGTTTTGCCTATTGTTTTCTGCTTGCGCACATATGGAAATGACTTCAGCTAGCACCAGAAGAGATTTACATTGTAGATTATAAAAATCTCTTCTGGAAAAGGGTTCTCACACACTGGGACACATTGTCCAGGGCAATGATGGAGTWACCATCCCTGAAAGTATCTAAAAGACATGTAGATGTGGCACCTAGGTACATGGTTTAGTGGTGGACTTGGCTGTGCTGGGTTAACAGTTGGGTGTGATGATCTTAAAGGTGACCTAAATGATTCATAGATTTTATACTGGCCGGCTCTTGAAAGCTGCCCTGCCTGTGTGTTGTGGAAGGCATGTTAAATATTTTTGGTGGCTTCATCCTGGATGGACGCAAGGTGCCCACCACAGCCTCTCCATCACTGCCCACCACAGCTGGACAGGGAAGAGGAAATATGACAAAAGGCTCAASGGTCAGTGTCATTGAGCAATTACTGTCACATGCAAAAGAGTCTAGGGTCTAAACTTAGTTGCATTTATTGACAATCAAATCAGAGTAGGTTAGTGAGATGTAAAAGCAGATCTTAAAACACCTTCCCCCTGCCCCATCCCTTCTCCATGGGCTCAACTCCAATCCCAGATTGCTTCACTGGGATGGGAATGGGGATTGCAGTGATTTCACAATACGTTGTTTCTGCCACTCCTCCCTCCTTAGGCAGAAGATTCCTCACAGTCTTCTGCTCCAGCATGGGGTCACTTCTACAGCAGACAGTCCTCCACARATTTCTCCACTGTGAGTGTATTGAATATGGCCAGATTTTGGTAGTGGGCGGGTTACAGAGGTGGSTTCTTGAAAAGCTGCTGGAAGCTACAGAGCCATGCAGAGAGGAACTCYTGCTGGAGCAGGTTTCCTGGCAGGACTTCTGACCCTTTGGAGGACCCATGCTGCCTGTGCCTGAAGGATTGCATCCTGTGGAAGAGTGACCCTCATTTCAGCAGTTTGTGAAGGGCTGGTGCCTGTGGGAAGGACACACATTGGAGGGGTTTTTGGCGGACTGTCTCCGGTGGGAAAGATGCAATGCTGGAGTGGGGGAAAGACTCTTCTGGAGCAGCAGTAGATGCTGTCCTGTGATGAACTGGCTGCAACCTCCATTCCCCATTATCCTGCACCACTAAAGGGGAGGAGGTGGAGCTTGGGAAGAAGGGAGGGGTGGGGAAAGGTRTATTTAAGATTTATTCTATTTCTCATTATTCTACTCTCATTTTGTTAGTAATAAATTATATTAATATCTCCATGCTGAGTCTGTTTTGCCTGTGATGATATTTGGTGAGTAATCTCTCCCAGACCTTGTTTCAACTCATGAACCCTTTTGTTATATTTTTTCTCCCCTCCAGTTGCAGAGGGAATGATAGAGCAGCTTCAGTGGGTGCCCGGCACCCAGTCAGGGTCAACACACTGCAGGGTGTTGGACTGCMGTTCTTTAAAATCTGCTCCAGTGTGGATCTCTTCCAGGAGGTACAGTCCTTCAGGCACACACTGGYCCAGCATGGGTCTCTTCCCTGGGTATTAAAAGTGCTCTGGTTTGGCATCCTCCATGGTGGATATTTGCTTCACTATGGACTTCCATGGATTTCAAAGACAGCCTGCCTCACAGTTGGCTGTGGGGGAATTCCTGTTCATACATACATATATATACACATATATACTGTGTGGAGTACCTGGTCCCCGTGCCTTTTCATGTCCCTGGGTGTTTGCAGAGTATACTTACAAATATACATATTCTTGCTCTCCAACAGTGTGAAGTTCTCTCTCCAACTGTAGTTGTACCATTTTCTTCTTCCCATTCTTAAGTACATTACTCCAGAGATGCTGCCACCATCACTGATGGGCACAGCCTTTGCCAGTGATGAGTCCTTCCTGGAGCCAGCTGGCATTGACTCAGAYACAAGTGAAACTTCTGGCAGCATCTCACAGAAGCCACACCTGCARCCCCCAACTACCTAAACTTTGCCACACAAAAGCAGTACAAYCTATCTGGCTGCCAYAGATTTTTCTGTAGATTTTTTTCCYCAGCAGCCTTGATGCTCTGTCCTGCAGCACCATGAACTGCRAATGGTCCCAGGTGGGGGAGATCCATATGCAGGAGCTGCTAACTTGAAAATCCCATGTATTTTTATTCTCCTCTCCAGGCAAAGAAAAGGAATAAGGGTACTGATTTGAARCTAGAACCTGTTTGGGAAGGAAGGAAAATGTTTTTAAGGTTGAGTGAGAATTGGTGAGAAGGCTAACAATGCAGATACCCTTGCCGGAGTCTTACAGACCAGCCAACCAGGATGATCAGAGGTCTGGTGAGAGTGAGCAGAAGGGTGGAGGAGTCTATACCTGTTGGAATATACTGTCCTAGAGAACAGGTAGTTGAATTCCTGAGTCCTGCAAAAAGCTTTCTTGAGCATCAGCAAAGCATATATMCCCCTCTCCAGATGCTGTTGTGAAGACATTGGCCAAGCAGTGCCACTTTGAGAGAGTTATCTTGAGTGGTAGACATGAGCTGCAGCTCTGAAGAGTCCAGGTCTACTCACAAATCATCAATCTGCTTCAGTGTGACAGGTCAGTTCCACAGGACTTTACAGATTTATTACAAACCTAGGTGAAATTACTCCTGCCTTCCTCTCCTTAGTGTCAGCCAAAACTCAGGTGGAAGGAAGGTAATGGGGAACTGGGGAAGAAGGAGTGATGTTGGAAAGACAGTCTGGAAAAACCTCAAGTGTGCTTTATCTTTAATGAAAAATACAAAGTTAGTAATTATACTGTACAAACCTCATCCACTGTGACTATGAGAATCATGAGATAAAGCCTCCATCTTGAATTTTAAATGTAATTTTTGGGGAGGGCCTGCTAGAAACACAACAGTGAGTAGAGAGGTTTTTCACGTGTGCATAAATCAAATGATTTAGGGTTTGAGCAAGAAATTGTACTCCTTTGCCCTAAGGACAGTTTCTTGTTGAATTTCAAAGACTTCTTATGATTAATGAATGCATTAAAACTTGTATGAAATTGAAAAAGATCTCTTTCAAGTTGTAGACAACTTAATAATGAGGCTTTCTGCAATAAAATACTTGGCTGTTTTGGTTTGACTGAAAGATTTTGAGACTTGAATAGAGTGTTAATGTACAGAAGCCATATATGTATAATTCCAGATCCTGGGCCATTTAAGATTTCCAGAGTTAAGTTTCCAGAGTTTGGTCCTTTAAAGGAGAGTGGTCTGCTTCCTGCCATATGTAACAAGTTTAAACATGCATACAAAATCTGTACTTGTTTTAACACTGGTGATCTCATTGCTATGTTATTTTGTACCAAAACCAAAATAAACCCACAATAAACCCCAACCCAAACAAACRAAAACCAACAACAAAAWCCCAAACAAACAAACAAGTTGAGAATGTAGCGCTGCCTATTAATGATGRCAGACTATTCTGTAGGTAGCGGCAAAATACCCTGCATTTCCCTATTCATATTTTAAAGATGTGCATTGAAGTAAGCATCTGTCAATAGTACTGCTCTTCCCTGGTTAGTAAATGTTATTGATGATGGTTCTGGCTCAATAAATGCTTTTTAGAGCTGTGGAACTTTCTATGGTAAGGCATGGCTAAACATGTTCCAGTGGCAATCATTTAAATAAATTAAATATAATTYTGCTGAAACAACCAGCTACTGAAAAGTGAGGTAGATTCTATGAAACATCATCTATTTGGAGTCTACTGCACTACCTCCTGAAAATATGGAGAGAAATATAGCTTGGGTTCTAGCATTTGCTGACTGGAAGATAAACTATAAAAACAATAGGAAAGTTGCCAGGACACAGGTCTCTGTGCTAAATATTATGTAATTTAGTTTGTGAAACTACACGTATAATTAAATTTATTACAAAAAAACAACTGGTGTTTTCAATAGCATGAAAATATACTTCTCCCTGCAGAAACATTACCTCAATGAAAGCAGCAGAAGACAGTTTCCACCTAGGAACACAAGAAAGAAAATCTTTTTTGTTGTTGAATTTATTTGTTTTGAAAAATGCATGTTATAGATTAAAAAAATTACTTCTCAATATATCTTACAGGAATGAAACTTAAAATCAGATTTAAAAATGCAAAAAAATGTTTGYAGGCTGTTCAATTACATAGTATACTCTTCCAGTGTTTTGGATTGGGGGTGCTCTATCYAGCTTACTGCTGTCCACAGAACTTGCTATTGCTAAAAAGTACGTGATTCAAAACTGTGAACTTCTAAATGTTGTTCATCTTTACTTCTCTTTCAGCCTTCACCACTCTTGTTTTTTTCCAGCATCTTATATGAATGATTACTTAATTTTAATCAAAATGTAAGGGGGCTTTCTGTAGTTTTTTAGTTTTGTTTGGTGATTATACTTCTGATACTCCTTTTTTTTTTCTTTTTTATCCATGAAGGACGTCTGGTTTTTCCAAGATGTCAGTTTTATGCTTGCCCTCGTTGAACAGATCAGTTACATAGATATTGACAGAAACTTTTCGGAAGACTGAAAGTGCATCAGACATTGTAAGGTGTGAAAACTGAATTTGTTAACCAGGTTTCTTGTGCAACTCCCAACAGCTCAGGGCATTGCTCTTGCAGGAAAGGCTGTATGAGTYTGATGTGATTTCTCAAATGCATCCGAGCAGAGCTTTTAGCAAAGGCACAGAGAAGTCAACTCAACCAAAGACTGAGTTGGGATATGCTAGTGAATGTGCTTGTTATAAATTACATTTCTTTAATAATTCATAACTGATTCTACCAAACTATGAAGTGATTGTTAATAGACATCCTCCCACTCCTTTGTGATGTGTTTTACAATAAAAAGAGAAAAAAATGTACAGGTTATGTACATATTCGTGAACTGCATTCTAACTTCTGCATTCTCTTTATCTTGCTGAAATATTTGGAATTAGCACTGTTTCTGCTGGTGGCAGAAGTCATTGGGTTCTTTACAGTGCAATTTGATAACTTTTACATAGAAGTATGTTAAGATACTTTAGCTTTCTTGGGATCTGCTCTAGTCTACTGGAAAAAAATTGCCAGCTAAAAATGAGCTTGGAGAATTTTGTTTTGCATTTAGTTTAAAGAAAGCATTGCAGAATATAATTACAGCTGTCCTACTAGAGAACAAAAAATACTTGCTTGTCTCAGTGACATCAGCCTGGGGACAGACTTAAAAGTAAAGGATTTGAGTTGTTCAAACACCTGGAGCTGCTTCATTCTGTGATGTAAACTGTGATTTTCTGCAAACTTCTAGTTTCTGCAACCTACAATCGTACTCTGCACGGGGAAATTTTAAAGATTTGGTAAATACTGAAGAAAAACACATAGCCTGCATGCTAATGTGTAGCTATCTCTGGCATCAGTTATTTCAAAGAGATCGTTGAGGGTGGAGAACTACAGGATGTTCATAGGGAAAAGACTGTAAATAGACTAGAAGGAGTTGGTAAYGTCAGCCCTAGACTAATATTAGACTTGTGAATAGGAGCAGGCATGCATAGCTATAGGTGCTACATGGTCATATGCAAACTCTGAGAGCTGAAGTTTTGGAGGGAAAGTCTTGAGATCAGTGAAGGAGAATTTATTTTAAATTACAAGGTAGACTGGGAGATGAAGTTACAAAAAGTGGCAAGCTGGTTGAAATCAATTACTGAAATGTATTTATTAATTAAAATTTATTTATTAATAAGTGCATTAAAAGGTAGAAAAACATTTTCATACACTGTGTGAACAAATTKAATATTATGTACTTAAGAGCTGGTCAATGACAGAGGAACAAATCCTAYGCTTTTTATTTATTTATTCTTATACAGTTATAGTCAACCAATACTCCAGACATCACAGAGCAACATAATGGAGCAGATCATAAATCATGAGTATGAAAATTGGCCTGGAGAGCTCACTGARGTTGACTGATGGTCTTGAAAAGTTGAAATAATTTAATAATTAGACCTACATGGACAGAGTTTCTTCAATATACGAAGGGCAATAAAGTTCYAGTCTGTGAAATGAGACTTCAGAACAGCTTATGGAAGTGTCTCTGCATAGGGAAGCCAGTGTTTCTCTTTGTTCCAGACATACTGGTAGTTATCAAACCAAAACCCAGTATTTTTGCAATTTATTGCTGGAAATCACAATCTGCTTTTACACCTTTAGCCACGTGGTCTTCATTCACACAGTTTAAATTTTATTGCTGTTGCTTTCACTCTGACAGTTGGTAGAGTGTCAGTTTTCCTACAACCAAAGGACTTACTTCATCAAAGGTTGTGCTTCCTAATATCCTAATGGTCCTTGTATTTTGGTGGTGGTGATTTGTGAATGAATAGTGAGGAGGGCTTATTTTGGTTTTCTGACATACCAATGAATATGGGCACAGTTTAAGCATTTGTGAGATTTATGTCATTCATATTCATGATTTTTAAAGTAAGTGACTTAACTTTTCATTAAAAAATGTATTTTCTACTTTGCTTTGGAAAAAGCAAATCTGAAGGTTTTGTATTTTCCAGTATTTGGGTAATGGTGACTATTTCTACCCTATTAAATATTTTATATTGTTTTCTTTAAATGTTAAATTATTTTCCTTCATTTGTGAAAGTGGATAGAAGATAAGGGAAAGAGCAGATTCAGAAAAAGTTGATCTGATGCAGTACGTGATGTACAGAAAACAGTATTTCTAACAACTTCCATACAGGTGTCTGGAGACTATGTATGTTGTCTGAACTCCTGTAGATGTTCAGTGAAGTGCAATTAAGCTGAAGAAGGTATCAAATATTTTTTTTTCTCTCTACTCAATTTAATAACTTTTGATGGACAATTTAATTTTACAATCTTCAGGCAWTTGGGAGGAACAGGAGGCAGGTTCAAAGCCCATCAGCTCCTCATCAGGCAGTAAGAAATGAAAGGGGCAATGATAACATTTTGTTTCTGGATTGTCTGAAGAGATTACATTTTTCAARTTGAACTGCAAGACATAGATGACAGAAAATTGATGCCCAGGTAAAGTGATAAAATGCCTACAAAATGAAGGAAGATAGATGTGAATATGTAGATCCCTGGTTGTATGCAATCTTTTTCAGCACAACACAATTCAAAACTGTACAGAGCTCTTAAGATCAACTAATTCATTGAGCATAAATAGCTGTAGTTATCTAGCATGATCCATGTTGAGATTTTACACTTCTCACAGARTCAACACCTTAGATTTTTATTCTGAAGTGATTATCTCTCTCTCACTGGATATCTTCAGGCTCTGTTTGGACACAATTCTGTGCAATGTGTTCTGGGATGACCCTGGACCAGATGACCCAGTGTGGTCCCTTCCAGACTTAACCACTCTGTAATTCTCTGAAAATCAATCTGGGGACATTAAAAGTACTTTTTTTACTTGGAAAATAATATGTAGAGCAGTTTTTAGGTAATGTCACGTAGACAAAGACRTGGGCCATTCAGTGAACAGTTGGGTAGTGTTCAGAAATTGCTCAGATGGGATGGAGATTCAGTGACCCCATTCTCAGACATGCTTTTGATCTAATGTACCCTACTTGGTCATTTTTAACTTGATGCCAGGTGTCAGTGCTCATAGGAAAAATACTGTCAATTTCTCATAGTTCACCAGCATTTTAGCATTTTGACAGAACAAATCCATCTTGAAATGGCTTGAGAATGGCAGGATGCTGYGTGTATGGGATTTACCTCAGTGAACTATATTCTGCCCTTTAATTTTAGCCTGGATAGTAACTACACAGATGTAATAAAGCAGCTCAGAAACTCTTAAGTGAAGGGGGAATAAATGACCCACGAGATACCACATTTTAAAATTATTTTTGGGTGGTGTCATTTTAATTTCCATCTAACTTTTGTTACTAGTTACAATAGCACCTGGTTACAGCAGKACAAATTTCGTATCTGTAATCCATGTGCTATTTGAAGTGGCRCTGCATTCATGCTCTGAGGTTTGCATTCCTGAAGTTGTTGATATTCTCAAATGTAGGAACGTCRGGGTGGTTCCAGGATGGTAACGAGGGATCTCTAAAGTCCAGAGCAGCTCTTTGAACATGCAGTTTATTGCAAGGGTYGTGGGAAACAAAGGGGGCTTACTCAAGCTAAGAGCAAGGCCCMGAGAAAAAGAGAGASAGAGAGAGAAGGAGAAAGAGCAGGTGAGCAGGAGGAAGAGCAGRAGCAAGAGAGAGCTAAAATCTTATTCCAATACATTATACAATATTATACATTGTATCTTTTATATCTTTTCCCATCCTGAATATTCTGATTCACAGTAACCAATCAGTACAAGACACAAATCCTATAGAATTTACATGTACCCTACAAGAGTTACTACATTACTATATTTATTACATTTTAAACCTTAAAATGTACTTCCAAAAACTCTTTTTCTTCCTTGCCATGTTAGCAGAGTTCCTTCAACCTTTGGACTTTTCAGCATTCTTTTTAGTTTCTTGGGGTCTTGTTTAATCATAGGGATTCTCTTGTGGCCAGCCAAGCCATTGTCTTTACAGTTACTCAGTAACTAGCTTTTGGCATCTTAGGTGTTGAAGCTGGCTTTCATTTCTACCTTTCTTATAGATTTCATATTATCACAGTCCTTTTGCCAGTCCATAATTATAAGGCTGTCCTGTTTCATCACCCCCAACACACAAAGTAAARATCATGGTACTTCTGGAAAATTATTTTGAAACATCTGTTAGAAGTTGTAAGGAAAAAAACAAATAAATAAATTTTTTCAGGATTTTAAAYAGAACATTTTGTAGGTGCTGACAATCTTGTCCAGATGCAGCGTGCATTAAGATGTGATTGGATAGCAGTATCAGAATAAAGGTTGTTCTGGCTGTAAATGTGTTTCACAAACAAACCAAGTAGTTTGATGCAGATCAAGTGAGTCACATCTAGTTGGCAAGTTGTCAGAACTGTTGCTTTAGTAATGAGTGGGTACACTGTACATAGATAAAAGAGTAAGATGAAATAAAACCTTGGGTTTGTTCAACAGATCAACAGCATGGAAAACCTGTGACCAAAAATGTCCTACCTAGTAAGTCCTTATGTTGCATTTTTAATTTCACATATTGAAGTTAAAGATTAAAATTATTCCAGTTTGTTAACAGTTTCAGAATGTATCACATTATACTGTCTTTCACAATTCATCATTAATATTCTTTGAGCTTAACATTAGCCTTTTCTTATTTTCTTTTCCTCATCTAATGCCATCATTTAATTAAATTTTCTTTTGGTGCTTTCTTCTAGATACGGGACCTAAGTGCTCTAACRAGTGTTAATATATGTCTTTCAAAACAACAAAATACTTCAAAAGCCGTATTGGGACTGGCATTAATTAATACTTCATCCATTCTCTAAAATTCTTGTTTTATTTGTCATGGACGTGTCTCTTTTTCTACATGAAATAAATACAAAGAATGCTAATAAAAATCTAAATTGCAGTGAACTCAATTCTTCTAATTCCAGCAAAAAGAGAGACAATTCAAACAGTTCCATGTTTGTTTCTGAGATAAAGGAGAAGTTCTTAGAGAATCAAAAATACTAATTATTCTACATTTCTCAGATGCCCAAGACATCATGCATTTAAAAAAGAGAACCAACACTAATCGAAGGTTGAACTGAAAATCTGTCAAAATAAAGCAAGTGGGAATTATATTGGGGTTTTTTCTTTTTCTTTTTTTTTTTTTACACGTTGCATGCTTTTACTATTTTCTAGTTAATTTTTTTTAATGTGTACAGGAAAACAGAGTAACACATAATGCGTTTCAGATGCAAGTCTTTCATACTGCATTTCCTCCTAGCACTCAGGTAATTGGAACAAAAATTGAAAGACTGATAAGAAAAACTGCTGGAGTATGCTTTAGAGTAGGTTTAAAAGGCATATTTCTTCCAGACTTATCTGAATGAAGGCACTGCATTTCGAGTGGATTCCTGTAAGTGTTTACATTAATGCAAGTGTATTTGAGATCTGTTTCAACTAAAAGAAATTATTCCTTTCTAATTTTTTTATAAAAACTACTGTACAAGATCAGAGGAGCTGTGATTGCTAGAACTGACTACTTCCATAATGGAAGAAGCTGTTATCTCTCTGAAGTACAWTACAAAGTAGTTCTCAGTGTTTCATAGTATAAAACACCATGCAGGAGCCTTAAAACCTGCAGTACTTGGTACACAGTCTGTATCAAGCAGATACATGGGTTCTCTTTCATTCTTTCTAATCTTGTGAGAATACATCAAGGGACAAAGCCTCGGGTAATAAAATTGTCCTTTTAAGATTAAATGGTGAATGGAAGATCCTGTGATTGGAGTGGAATATTTGGAGCTGTAGACATTGTCTGTTTGTGATTTTGCCAAAATGCTGTGCAGCCAACTTTTGTGTTTCCAGGGTAATCAAGAGATTGGTTATAAATATAAGGCAAAGATATAGATAGTGTATAAAAKAGGCTGTAAAGATGTTGTGTGAAAATGATCAAGGAAAGCCACAATTTGAGAAGGAGACTGCAGCATGAATGTTGTGTGCCCAGTGTGAGACAAAGGCAGTGGAGATTTCTGTGTTTTGCCTTACACATTACAGGTCATGGCTCTTGGTGCTACCAGTGCTCATATCTGGTCCACTGAGCTCAGGCATTTCTGTGGAATGAACCATTTCTGGTTTTGTCATAAAGCTTTCAAACAGCAGTTCTTGCAGCCCTCCTTCATCATGTCCTCTTGTATCTCCCATACCTGAGGATGAGGTCAGTGTCCCCTGTGTGGGAGGATAGTTTTGGTTTTTTTTACATGCTCCTCTCTGCTAGTAATCAAAACAGAAGCAAAAGGAAAAAAGGAGAAGAGTTAAGAAAAACAGGGTTTAATGCTGTGAAGTCTGTGAGTGCAAACAGGATTTTGTTAAAAATGAAAAGAGGGTGGAGGTAGATAAAAAGAAATCTGAAATAATTGTTCTATAGAATATGGCCTTTCCACATAGGCAGAAATCTTTCTCTTCACTTCTGTCAGAAGATAGTCAAATAGAGAATCCCATCTCTTAATTAGAAAGAAAAATACTCATCAAACACATCTCATCACTGGAAAGCTAATGATCCACAGCTGCTAGTCTAAAAGGGCAGGCTTTTTTTCTGAACAGTAGGAAGTGTTAATCATTTTGGATAAGATTTCTTTTTAAAATATACTATAGTTTGCAAAAGAATAGGATATTCAATATCCTAGCTTAAATTATTTTTTGAAGTGTTGTGCACTAGGGATAGTGTCATATGTGACTCTGAATGATCATTTAATGCATGCGTTTCTCACTAAGAGCATAAGCTGATATGATGCTGTAAATGGCCAGTTCATGCCTGTGACTCCGAAAACTTTGATCTCATGGGAGAGATTAAAAAAGCCCTTCCTTATATTCTTCTGTATAGGAGATGGCAGTTGTATTAAACTGTAACCTTTGAGACTCACACTCATCTCTTAAAACAGTTAGCTTGTTTCGGTAGTGATGGGCATCCTTTTTTTACACAGGCAGCTGTTATTTTTTTGGAAGATAGCATGCCAGATACAGTCCTCTAGATGCTTTACAGACATGGCCAATTCCCAGAAGTGTTCTTCTATACTTATTCRTTAGATTTTCTGGCTTGGTTTGGATCTGGAACTTTTTGGCCTATACTTGCTTAATGGAATGTTAGTTTACTTCTCCACCTTTCATGAGAGTTTGTACATATCAATTCCTTCTTCTCTTTCACCTCAACTGTCAGGCCTTTTATCCATAAGAACTGAGTCCTGGAGTTTTCTTGCTGTTCTGCACCAGATTTTGGGTTTGCTCATGTTTACTTGAAGTTTTGTCTGATATTGGAAATCTGCTTGTTTCCTCTCATATGCATTTCATGAGTGCATTTCTTGTCTGGGAAGAATAATGAGGCCATTTAGGTCAGAGGGCCATAACTGTGCTGCTCTCACACAGCACACATCTCATTTGTGTTGCAGTGTTTGTGTAGTGCCTGGCTGAGACAGTTGCCTGAAAGGAGGAGTTGGCTAAAATTCAGCCAGACTAGATGGAAATTAAGGTCAGCAAAATAATCTTCAGGAGCTGACAGGTGTAATRTTATACTTTTGAATGGCATGTCCATACAATTTGTAAAAAGATAGTATCTTAATATGTTTTACTARCCCTCCAAGTCCAGTACTGTAACAAATTAATGCCCTTGAAGGTCATTTGGCCTTTAGAAACTTCAAGTGAGAAGTGTTTGGGTGAGAATTCCTTGACATTCTGGAGGACAGAGTATGTGATGACCTTGTTCCTCAGACTCGGTCAGGTCCATGTCTCCTGAGACTGTATATTGATTGTTGGCGCTTMTTCTCTGGGGCCACAGAGTGTTTGAATAGTACTTGATTTTCTTAACCACTTTTTAACTAACTTGGACAACTGACTGGTCAGGGTCTCAACACCACCCAGCTCCCTGGCCAGTGATAYATCTGCATTCAGGGTTGAATGGGATGGGCTGGGGTCCCAGTGTTTGAGTTCAGACAGGGACTTGTTTGCTTCTTTTCTCTATTAAACTAGGCTAGCAGAATTGGGTTTCTTATTTAGGGCCAAATTTATCTGTTCAACTACAGACCAGCTGTGCTGTGACACATAGTAAAGAGTGGTAGAACACATGGGGGTGAGGTAAGTTAGCTGATCTTGAGAGAGACTACCTAAGATGTAGACTTATTTTTTTGCTTTCTACGTGGGTGCTTGTACTTGATAAAAACATTTTGTTTTMACTCCAAACAAAAAGCTAGCAGAAGACTACGTTTATCCAGCTGTAGTACACAGTGTGATTTGCTTTCACTTTTGTTGTTGTGTTTCACTGTTTTGTTGTTTGTTGATGAAAACAAACCCAAGTTGTGCCTACAGCTGGCTTAAATACAAGGGGGGGGTTCATTGATAGGGAAGATTGGAGGTAAAAATAGTTTTAGTTTGAYCCTATCTGAGTCCAATTATTGTTAGTTCTTTCCTGTAAGCCATCGATTTTGTTGCAGCATCAGAAGGGAACAGTGTCTAGACAGGGGTATATGGAGCTGGCAGTGGGGATGGGTTTCTCTGGCAGTGTGATCACCAAGTTGATCCCATGCAGAAGAGCAGCCCCAGTTATTTATGGAGTTGTAATCCAACCAGGCTTCTGGAAGCCCCTGGTCAGAGGGCACTTGAGCTGTTTTGAGCTAACATTGCAATAAATCAAAGTTTTTAAAATGGTGGACTTAGGTGGCATCTCAGCATTCTTTTTAAACCCATTTTTGATAGGTCTGTGGTCAGTTCAATTTTGCTCTCATTAAAATAATCATTCAATAACATGTTGAGGCCTTCTTTAAATTCATCACATCCCTGTGACCTACAAGAAAAACAGAGAGGGACTTTTTACAAGGGAATGCAGTGATACAAGAAGGGAAAATGACTTTAAACTRAAAGAGGAGAGGTTTAAATTAAATATCAGGAAGAAATTCGTTATTGTTGAGGATGGTGGCACTGGAACAGGTGCCCAGAGAAGTTATGACTGCCCCATCCCTGGAAGTGTTCAGGGCCTGATTGGATGAGGCTCTGAGCAGTCTGGTCTAGTGAAAGATGTCCCTGCTTGTTTTGAGGGGTTGCATCTAGGTGGCCTTTAAGGTYCCTTCCAACCCATGCCATTCTATGATTCTATGATTCATGAAAGCAGCTAACCTTTCTTAAAATGTAATCTTATTTTTATGCTCTTTTGCATTATTCACAAAAACATTGTTTTATGAGAGAACAATTAGTATTCCTCTTAGATGATAGTATATCGATTTTTCTTTTCCAAAAATTAAGGTAGGAATGATTGGGAAGTGTAGCAGTTGTATCATGCAGGTAAGTGTGAGTCAGCAAAGTGGTTGGACAATGTTCCTGTCTTAGGAGAAATGGATTTCTTTAGAATTGTTTTAATTTATTGGTCTCTCCTCTGCACAAGAATTTAATGTAATGCTGATTTCAATCACTTTTTTTCCTGCTCTGTCTTCTAGCTTTTTCTTTTTGTGGTCTGGAACTTTGAGCTCTACATGATACCACTGGCTTTGTTGTTGCTGCTGGCATGGAACTACTTCTTGATCGTATCAGGAAAAGATAACAGGCAACATGATACAGTGAGTTTTCTCTACTTCAAGGGCATACATGTCCTTTTCTTTTTTTAACTAGGTAAAATTTTTAAACTGGGTTTAAATATGATATCTTTTTCRAAATGTCTCTCTTCACAATGTTCGATGGACAATTTTCTCACCTGCAATTTAATTGTATTCTGGCTGTCCAATAAGTGTGTCTGGTTTTGTTGAAATGTCACGTAAAAGTACAATAGAACATACACTATCTATAGAATCTGTTTTGTGTGGGAGCAGAGAGGCTTATTGTTGAGGAAAAGACAGTTTCTTGGAAAATTATTTTACATGGCTAAGTCCTTATGTTGCATTTTTTATTTCACRTGTTGAAGATTCAGATTATTCCAGTTAACAGTTTCAGAATGTATCACATTTTACTGCCTTTCACAATTCATCAATAATATTCATTGAGCTTAGTATTAGCCTTTTCTTATTTTCTTCTCCTCATTTAATGCCTTCATTTAATTAAATACGTGTAGKTGGGATATTTATTACTTATTATTTAGTTGGCATTTATKACTAATATTAAAATTCTTTAAATTTTCAGAAGTACATATTAAAAGTTGAAGTTGTATTTTATGCTGTACAAAGTTTCTAGCATCCAGGCAGATAAAGAATTTTGCATGCAGTACTACTGAGCCTTATGAATTTGATAWTTGTACTAGTTTTTGTATCCCAAAAGCAGCATGTTGTCTACTTCTTTATGATCTCAATGGATAACTGAATGGCCAGGGGGAAAAGCCAAAAGAGATTTAGGTAATTTGTCTCTGAGGACAGTGGTTAATGGAGGTCAGTAACAAGTGGGCTACCATGGGGCAAAGTCCAGTTTAACATCTCTTCCAGTGATGTACAGGAGATGATAGTGCACCCCCATCAAGTTTTTGGGTCACATCAGGTGTGTGGAACCATTTGACCCTGTGGATCTGCCACTCAAAGGGATCTAAGTGGGTTGGATAGATGAACTGATAGGAACTCCATGCAATTGAGAAGGAAGAATCCTCCTCTTGGGGAGAAATAACCTGTTGCGGTGATACAGAGCGGGAATTGGTTGTCTGAAAGCAGCTGCCTGAACTGGGCCTAGGGGTCTTAGAAGGCAGTGATGTAATCAGAAGCAGAGGATAGAGAGAAGTGGTTATCTCCACTCCTCAGCACTTGCCAGAGTGCATYTAGAATAGTGTCCAGTTTGGGGCATGCCAGTTCAAGAAAGTCATTTGTAGACTTCAGCAAGTTCAGTGAAGGGCTTACCACCATGACCAGGAGCTTAAGCCCTTATCAAYTAGCCTCTGAAGAGAAGCTGAGGGRAGTGGACTTGAAAGATCCTGGAGAATAGAMGGCTTCTAGGGACTGGAACACTCTGTGAGGAGGTTAACAAGATGGAGCTAGACTGCACAAGTGATCTGTGGTGGAGTAGGTAACAAGCTTCATTTGAAACAAAAGAGGTTCGGACTGTAAAACCTTTCTTGCCATGAGAATTGTTAAGCAGTAGAAGAGGTTGCTCGGGAAATTGCAGTTCCTGTAGGAAGTTTCCRGGACCTGACTGAGTAAAGCTCTGAGGAACCTGATCTGACCTCATGGCTGACCCTGCTTTGAGCAGGAATTTGGAAATCCTTTCCATCCCCTAATGTCTAGCAATTGCAATTATTAGAACCCATAGAGCCTTGATCCCAATACTGTTGTTACCTGTCTACATCACTAAGGCTGTAATGCTTCCAAGGATCATCTAAAAATAAGGGCGGGAGTGATAAGGTATTCGCTAATCCCAAACGTGATTACATTTATGGAAAATGCCTAAGATCAAGATTTAAAAGATGTAATACTTAAAACACAACCCATTGTCCCCTGGTGGCTGAAATGCTTAAAGCTTCCCAACCTGAAGATTCTATGAGTACCTGAAATCCCTGGTGGAAAGAGAAATTTTGCTTGTGAGCTGCAATAAATTTAATTTCTCACTGAAATACCACCTGCTTGGGAAGGTTATCTGGTCATGTAACATTTCTAACAAACTAATGAAGCTAGTGATGGACTCTCAGTTAAGAATAACRAATGCTGCTCCTAAAACTTTCCTCTTTCTGAGAGTGCTTCAGACCAAGCAGCCTAGATCAAGCAACCATGTTGCTGCCAAATATTTGGTATCTGTGCCATTAATGACCTTCTTTTTAATGATTTAAGTTTGGTTATCATCATGTTGAGCATCTGCCTTGTGGGAAGTTGTTTGCAGATTTATTGTAAGCCTTTCTAATTAAYTCATGAGTCTTTGTAATATTACAAGCCCTTAGCTCAGGTCATTAGCACGGTATCATTAGAACAGGAGTCATTTAAATACTTGTGTTTTCCTATGCCGAGTGTAAATTTGATCTACACTAATTTAGCAGTGTTTCCTAATGGCTAGGGAATGCTTCAGCATTCATGTGATCTGACTTTTCTTCCCAAGTCTTCAGAGATTCCTTGTGTGTCTCAGTGAAATCATTGACTATTTATCTTAGAAATATCATCTAACTTTAGAAGTTACTTTGAAATCCTAAGGCTAATGATAAGACACAAAGATAAATGCAAATTTCCAAAAGAAGCATTGGATTCCCTATTTTCTSTAAATTTTGGTCAAGATTAGTTGTATTTTTAAAAGATACACTCTCATGAAATAGGAACTCTCCCATTAAAGACTGGTGTGACTGTATATAGATGTAGACTTAGTGGATAGTTCTGTACTGAACAAAAACAAATTAATTTCTGTCACTGAGTCATGTGGCAGGAGTAAAAATCACATMATAAATATTTCTTGCCAGTATTAAGTGAGGAAAAAATAACTAAGATGGCATTCTTAATGCCTTCTTCTGAATTTTGCAGTAAYGTTTTTGCTTGAAGTACACCCAGCTGCTTTCTCCAAAGATATTTACACTTCCATATAATGCTACTCCTGAGTATCTGACCTCACAAAATAATTTATTTTTAGCACAGCTRCTGTTGTTGTATCAAATCATGATCACCTAAACACACAAGATTAGGACTGAGTGAATCTTACTAGGCTGAGATTTTTTTTCTTCTCCTGTCTTTTCTCCATCATCTTTTTCATATCCTCTGTGGGAGAGGTATCAATCACTGCTGTGTTTCTGTCACCACACCCTGATGCTCCTTGTCACCTGTGCTGGATCTGTGTGGTGGGGAGTAGTTGCATAATAGAGCATGGCATGGTGATGGGCTGCAAACTAACAGAAAGTGTGAAAARAAAAAAAAAAAGCCCCTCACCTTTGTAGCTTGGAGAAAACAYCAGTGCTCCTGTCTGATGTCTGGGGTCTTCTATTTCTAAGCAAAAGTCACAATCACTGTAACTGCATGGGGCAAATGAGGGGGAAAAACTGTTGGTTTTGGTTTTGGTTTTTTTGTTAGTTGTGCGTTTTTTCTTCAGGCTGTGTTCTGCATKWTCTGACTGCCTGCTGGAGCTGCCTRACWTAAGGARTGGTCAGATAATCTCTCAAAGTGATGTAAAATGTTCCCACTGTCCAGCTGCTCTTGTCCCTTTCCCTGGGATGAAACAGTTGATTGTATGGTTGGAGTGTGTCATACGGAAAATTAAGCACAGTTTGCATAACTATTATTTTTACCCTGTGTACATAAACCTGGCTACCACAACTAGGACAAAACAGTCTCTCAACTGTTGGTCCATAATGCTTAACTGCTGTTAACAGGCACATTGGATCTCCTCTGGTGACACTGCAAGTTCTTGTTCTTCCATGACCAAATAGTAGCAGGCAGGGAGTGCAGGCCATTTTCTCCTTCATCCTGCCTGTGTGGACTAGACGGATCTAGAAGGACAGCAACCAATTGCACAGACAGCTCTTACTGACAGCAGGGACTTCATTCTTTACAACTGGGAGATATTTTTATAGGATTGAAGACTACTAGGAAGTTTTGCCCCACCTCACCACATGGGGCAAATCTTTCCCAGAAGGCTGTCCAAGCTGATGAGGAGAGCATTAWACTAAAAATAAATGGGGGATGGAGGTGACGGTGACCGACAAAAATGATTCCTCAAGGGAGGAATCACAGAATATTTTGATTTGGAGTGGACCTTCAGAGCARTACCTTCCACCAGACCAGSYTGCTCAAAGCCYTGTCCAGCCTRGCCTTGGAAATCTGCCAGGGRTGGGGCACTCATAGCTTCTCTGAGAAACCTGTTCCAATTCCTCCCTACCCTCACAATGAAGAATTTGTTCCYAATATCTAATCTAAACCTGCCTTCTGTCAGTTTGAAGCTACTGCCCCTTGTCCTGTCATGCAGTTGGTGGTCTGAGTTGGCAAGAAAAGGGTGCAGGATTAATGGCCAGGAGAGCCTTCAAAACCAATTCAACAAGACAAATGTGCCCTCCAGGCCAGGTGTAGATACACAAATAAGGAAATGCCTCTGGAAAAGTCTCTCATACCTTCTCTGAGAACCCAGCATGTCAGAGGTGTGCACATTAAGTACCAGTAGGAGTTCAGAGGTCCACATGCAGCTACATTAATTCACAATCACAGAGATGGGKTGATACTGCTGTCATGTCCATTACGTAGTGTGTGTATCCTGGCTTTTTAGTCAGGACAAGCTGGGAAAGTGAGAAGTGGGAGTTGCTTTTCATTCCAGCAAAGGGAAGGTGATGAAGGGATCAAAGCATCTAGCATATAAGGAGAGGCTGAGCAAGCTGCTGTTCTGCATGGAGGAAGGTTCTTGGTGATGTGTATAAAGGGCTGACCCTTCAGCAGGAGAGAGACACAGCTTCCTCTCAGTGGTGCTCCATCACAGGACAGCATCAATGGCCACTAACCAAAATACATGAAAATTCATCTGACCACAAGAAAGCCCTTTCATTGTGACTGTAGTCACAACCAGGACCASATTGCCATGAGAGGTTGTGAAGTGTTCTTCCATGGAAATACTCAAGACCTTTCAGGACATGGGCTTGGGCAACGTGCTCAGAGGCGACCTTGTGTGAGTAGGGAGGCTGGGCTTGATGATGTCTGCTTGAGTGGGGAGGACAGGATGGCCCTGCCAACCTCTGCCACTCTGAAATTCTCTCAACTGAAGATACTAATCTTTCTCTCCTTTTGGTCAATTATTTGTTAGGGATTTTTTTCCAAGCAATTTAACATTTAATAGAAGAATAAGGCACATACCTGAAGGTACCTGTGAATGTTCTTCTGCCATATATGCTTCCATGGAGAAGAGGTTTGATTACTTCACATCTTGCATTGATAATTAGAGCCTTTAAGGAAATACTAAGTAGCTAATTTCCTCCTGAAGTTAAGAGATTAACATGTTGTGAACATATAAACATTGCACAGCAAATTATGCTAAACAGTTGGGAGTTAATACGCCATACACAAATTTTTATGAATTTTATGAATTTATGAATTTTATTCCTTCCAACTATATATATATATACACTATATATTTTAAGAATTATAGAAAGTGAAAACAAGGCATCTTCTAATTTCATTGTAGATTTTTTCCTACACAGACTTGATGATTTATACGTGTATGTTTCTATTAGAAGTTAGAACTAGCCATGTTTAGGATGAAATTTTGAATATAGAAAAAATCAATTTTGTTAAAGACAGCCTTTTATTTCAAGTTTTTAAGCATTTCTCTCTGGGTACTTTTCTATAGTCCTCCAATATGAGGACTCAAATCTTCRTGTGTTCTGGAAATTGCCAAATTAAAAAAAGTGAGAGTGTGAAGAATGGTACTTATGAATATATCCATCTCATTGAATTCTTTCTTCACTCAAGAAAAGGTGGTCACCACAATGAACTAGAGTTGGTCATAGAAGCCCAGCTCACTTGCACCTAAGAGATCTTTTCTGATTAGAATCCTGTCACTTYGTTCTAGGAGCCAGGCAACAGTGTCTGTCAGAGCACTGTCAGGTGGATTTATTGCTGCTCCTGTTTGGGGCTGAGAGTGCCACTTTGCAGTACATTCAATGCATAAATTAACTCTAACAGGAAAGTGCCTGACTTTACCCAGCTGTTTTCCTAGAAGCTGAAAACTGAGTTACCAAATAAGCAAACATAGCAGGAACTTGATTTTTTTTTTTCTGTTTCTTCATTTTATGGTCTTAGAGTCCTTATGGTCCTTGTATTCAAAGGCTTTCATGTGCAGATGAATACAGGACAAACACCAAGTGCTTTAGATCCCTTATCAGTGTGATGCTTTGGGGTTTTAAGCTTCAAGTCCAGAAGTCCAGGGAGTCTGCAGAGATTTTTAACTGCAGACTAAATTATTGCTGTGAATAGATGGAAACAATTAAGCCGCTGTATTCTAGCTATGCAGTGTCTGGGGTATGTCATTTGTACAGGATAAAAAGGGACCTTGTCAGTGACCAAGTACATCTTGCCTGCTTTCTGACTATACTTCCCTGAGAAGTTTTGCCTCCCAGAAGGAGGGCTGCTCATAGTTAGCCACAGAACAATATATGTGTATGAAGCTAGCCAGATTTATGACTCTGAAAGTAAGGAAAGTATGCTTTTTCTATAAAACTATTTTCAATTTTACCTTCTATTTTCTAGCTACTAACTAATCATAAACTTAGCTTTAATTTGGTGTGGGCAGGGTGGGTGCTGTTGAGGAACAAGAACTACTGGCAATATGTGCCTGAAGATTACATAGTCCACTAAGAATTGTTGTCTCCACACAGATGTTTTTTRGTTTTTTTTCTATGTGATCCATACAGTCAGGAAATAAATGCATAATGTACAGCTCCACAATGGGATGGGCTGGGTTTTCTTCTAATATATCAGAAAAGAAACATGAAAATGTCAGCTTAATAATGCATTTAAATTTTGTTTATCAAGTCTAATTTTTATGAGTGTACATAATCACTGAAGCTGGACAAATTTGCTCTAGATTGCATCATAATGTTTGGTGGCCTGCTGCATTTAAATGGAGAATTATCTTTATGAAACATCCTCTTCATAATTTGCCATTAAATGAACAAATCAATATAAATGTTACATAAAGGTTTTTTAACTAAAGTTACTTGTTCTTGGTACTATAAATGTTTTAGATGCMTTGTGCACTAACTCAACAGTCCCACAGTACACTATGTGAAGATCTACRTTGAGCAGTAGGCATTTCTCTTCTGCAGTGCAAGAGCAGAGAAATGCTGCAGGTGGCTGTCTGGGCTACAGATAAAAGAGGCTGTCCATGCTGCAATCATAATCCCTGGGTCAGAGGTTTGCATACAGTTACAGAGTATGTAGTAAACTCTGTGGTAAAACTTTATGTGCTTGTTCTTACCCCAGCAACAGCTGCAAAACCCTAATGGACCACAGAATTGGAATGCTTTGGCTTGTTTTGGTCACCTGAAGAGAAAAGGCCAAAACCCTGCCCTAAATATCTCCAGCGTTCGTATAAAAATTGGATTTCTTTTCCTGTCAGAAACCAACTTGTTTTTTAAGTTTTGCCATTTTTTATTTTCACAGTCTTTCAATGTTGCTGGCATCTAAAATAAAACTAAACTTCACAGCACAGAGAAARCATTTTTTTGTATGAGACTGTTATAATTAATTTTTTTTGCATTTGCCTGAAGGTTTAAATGGCAACAAGATTCACAGACAGATTGTAGTGGCTATTATAAGTAATCAGTACTTTATAATCTAATATCAGTTTAGTTTCTAGAAAGAATTCCTGTAGTAATGTGATATTTTTATTCATTTTTGTTTGGCTTTCTACAAGTTTAGCACATTTTAATGAAGCCAAGACTTTAAGACCTTTGGAATTTTGCTGTATTTACAGAAATATATAAATACCAGGGCAAAAAATACCTAACTGAAATACAACAATATGTTGTATAACAATATGTTACATGCAGTTTCACCTAAAATATGTAACAAAGTTTTTGTACCAAAAAGCTGGTCAGCTTCAAATCTGAGTGTAATAGTCTGGGGCATACCCGTGAGTTTAAAATAACTTTGAAAAATGCTTTTTTATAACAGGGGCATATCTGTCCTACTAGAATCTGGAAACAATATATTTGAAAGGAAATAATAATAACAATGAAAACCTATAATGACATGTGTTCTTTATAAGATAATTTCTCATAAGATTCTGCCTCAGAATTCTAGTTCACAATATTTTATGAAGATGTTATTTTTGGTCCTGCGTAGTCATCTTTCATTGATACTTAGCCAAGCAAAGAACACAGTTATTTTTATTCTGCTGAACTAAAAGCATTCTGAGACATCTGACATTTCAAGTGTACAGTACATATTGAAGCCTTTAGATGGAGACATACTTCMAATAAACACCTAATATTCAGTGCATTGTGTAAATACAAGAGAAAGCTAAAATAAGTGAGAACCAAATAGTAARAGAAAATGAGAGAAATAGTATAGTACTGTACCATTTTTATGTTAAAAATTACTTACTACATTGGCAATTGAATATTGAGGGCAATAAAGCTGACAACAGCAAAAAGATTATATGTTCTTGTATAATCAACTGTATTTACTGCTGATACATGTTCCCAAGAAATGTATTATACTGTAAATAAAAATTCTGTTGTTGACATGACAGATCTCTGTGTAATCAKCAGCATGCATCAAAAGGCCTCTGATAGCTGTATTAGTCTTATTTCCTATTAAGAATCAGACTAAATTACATTATGAGCACTTTCCAGAATAAGTTAACAAAATGCATTTTGTTAGAGGGCTTAATTTGTGTGCCTATGTAAAAACCAGAAAGTAATTTAGTAGGAAAGTGCTAATACTTCTGTTTTAATTCTTCTGTCCTGCAATATATTCCATATTGCTGAGAAGCTTATCACACTAATTATCACATCTAGTAGTTCAGTCATTCTGATGATTACTACAGATGAAAACTCCAAGATCAGAATGTATAAATCTGGTTGGACGCAGATATACAGCACTCCTAAATCAGAATATGTTAATTTGTTTTTTATTTTCCTTAAAAACGCRGTATAAAAGTTGGACATTTTTACAAAGAAATATCTCCTGTAAAGTTTCTCCTTGGCAATCCCATAAAAGAAGCAGATGTCATGTTGTGAAGATGAGCACAAAACTGCTGCTGTAGTGGACTTGTGGACAGTGGATATCTTTCCTTCAAATTAACTATCAGGAAATGATCTGAGAAAGCCCAAGTGCTTTTATGCATCGTTCTTAATCCATACAAATGGCATAATTTTTTATTACATTTACAGTTATACACTGAGTTACATGCCTCACAAGCTTACAGTRCCTTTCAGGTCAGGACAATGTAAATATAAATCCAAACAGTCCTGAACAGTATAATTCTATCTACATTAATTGCACATCTAAACTGCATTTAATGTGGAACCAAATTGCACCCTCACTTTTGATTTCTTTTATAACTTTAATACTTACATATGAATGTRCAAATGTCTGTAAATATTTTGAGATCATAACATGAGTGGCATAGAAAGTGTTTCGTTTTTATTTGGAAACCACCTAGCTTTGGAGGACTACATCAAGTAAGATACAAGGAGACACAGAGAAGATCTAATGAGAGGCAGTGTCAGGTGTTAAGGGAACAGTCATCATGGCTATCTGCAGTTAGTGCCTTTTTTTCCCCCCTTTTCTTTATTTTACATCTCAGTGCAGAGCAAATACCTGGTGTTGTCATCACGTAAAGACACCAGAATATCCTCTATGCTGGTGTTTCTTTTGGATGAGCTGAAAAACGTAGAACAGAGACAATTAATGATGGTCTGTTCACTCTGTGTGGGAAACAGCAGGCTGATGCAAAGAGAAAAGGACCTTTCATTAGAAATGATGCTAAGTTTCATGTGTCACTTTTCCACTGATTCTTTAGGTTCAGGTATTTCTAAGGTATTTCTAGGGAGGTATTTCTAAGTCCTCTACAGCTGCAGGGCTTTGATTGTAACATGCCTGTAAATAACTAGAATCCAACTCTACTTTTCAGGTGTTGAGGTTAGCAGTCAAAATTAATTATTTGCTCAGAAATTCTATCATCTTTGTTAGCTAGTAGATCTTTAAAATAAATGCAATTTGTATTTAATGTCAGTTTCCTCAGAACACTGCATTGTAGCCCACAGATGCTGAGGTTTTCTTTGGTTGTGCTTCCTTCTGGTGTATGGTATCTGCTGTGACAGAGCAATGGTCCTCCAATCTSTTATGGATTATGAGTTGCACAGTATTTTTGGCCTGCATTTCTAGACAATGGTGGGAATAGATCAGGAATAATTGCAGCACATATGAATTAGAAGCAATGCTGCTTCTGATTTATTAGCTTTTAATAAGGATGTATTGCAGAGGAAGGGTCTTACTTTGCAACATTTAAACATCATCTTTCTACCTTTTGGCTGGGAAGTAGCTTACATGTTGTATTTGATGCCACCTATGTGTGTTTTTTTAAATGTCATCTGTATTTGCACTACATTCAAGGGACAATACCAAGAAACAATTTCTTTCAAGACCTTCTACCAGTGTGCAGCATGTAAGTCTGTGACAAGTGATGTTACAGAAGGTCATGTCACTTTTAACTGCTGGCATTAGATCTTTCTGATTTCCCTAGAGCCCTTCTGTTGTTTGATTAATACTACTTGATTTCAAACAAGGTATCAGAAGGCATCATTTAGAGTGAGTGTGCTAAGGACAATGTAAGATTTTTGCCAAAGAACTTTTATTAAAATAAATGTAACATTGCATTTTATCTTCATTTTCTTTCTTTGCCCACCTTCTCTCTCCTCTCCCTCCTTCCCCATTACCTTCCTCCCTTTTACCTCCTCCAGATACAATGCTTGATATAAGGATCCAAATAACTACTGTGTTCCTTCCAAACAAGTGACACATGTGCACTTTATTTGAATAGAAACAAGGCAGAATCAAAGGATAAAATAATTCATTGTGGGGTTTTTTTTTCCTACTGTATGTTAAACTGAAATCTGTGTTCAGAACTACTGTACCTCCCTTGAACAGCCTTGTCTTGTCCTGGAGCAGACTATACTACAGTATACAGCTTTTGTAAGGCTTTAGTGTGCCAATAATTCATATATCATATGACTATGAAGAATCTACTTTCCTTGTTTTAATTTGTGGCCAAGTTCTGAGAACACTTGCTTTGGTGCTTTAATGAGCTGTATTATCATATCCATATAGTCTTAATGGTTATGTGTGTTGGTTTCTTTTCTTTTAAGCCTTTCTTTTKAATTTCAAGACAAGTGAAAGCATGGGCTATGTGTCATATACTTCAAAGAATTATTTATRCATCTTGGGCATTGGCACATTTTCATTATTTTTTATTTTGCTACAAAAATTGAATTCTGTTTTTCTTCCCAAACAATTCAGTGCTCCAAATCAAATGTAATTGCTAGCACAGCTAAACTAGAAAAAGGGCATAGACTGGTAGTGGATCTTGAATTAAAAAGTGGAATGGAGGAGATGGAAATCCGGGCTTAGTCTTCAAGTAATTTCAAAGGACTTTTTATGCCCTTTAAACAAGCTAACATTTTATCTCTCTATAGAAGCTTGTAGTTTGTGATCCCTAGATGTGGGAAAAATCCCCCACACCTGCGTCTGAAGTGTTATTATCTGGATAATTTAGAATGTATATTATCATGCAAGTGACTTCTGTGAGGTGCCCTCACAACAATTATAGAGATTTCCAGTTCAACCAATTGTCTCCATGCTAACTTGAATGCTAGTGTGAGAAAGGCATCCTGCTATTCAACCTTCTCAAGACAATGAATTTCTCGATGAACATAAAAGAGATCTTTAAGTGTCTAGGGAATGTTAATGTTGAAAAGTAAGAGATCTACTGACTTAGTGAGCTCTGGGCATTAGACAGTGTGTGAGTCAACAGATCTGATTTGTATCTAGGGCTTTAGTCAATTAATGGTGTAGTTAAGTGGGTGTTTTGCATGTGGAAAATTGATCTAAGAGAGTTTCGATCTTGCTGCAGCTTGTTTTCCTCCTCTTTTCTCAGTTTACCATTTTCTTTGTAGAGCTCGTGAAGCTGCTCAGTAAACTGGTTCACTGGAACCAACTGTGTTGAAGGTTTGAGGATGTATATTTTTGAAGAACTCAGTTACTCCAGTGATGCAGTTCACAGCCCAGTTCCCCAAAGACTTTGAACCCAGGGAATATAGCAATGAGAAGCCAGGAGACTAACAAGAAGGTGATGCAGGTGTATAGGAAACAGAAAATGCCTTTTTTTCAGAGTGGTCAGTGGTCAGTGAAGACTAGATCACTCAGACACCTCTAAATGGGGTGTAAGAGGTGCATTGAACTAAACAGGAAATGTGTTTCAGCAACATGCTCTCAACATTTCCCTGTGATCAAAACTGTCTTTGATCCCCTTTCTGTGAGAGTTGGAGCACAGTTGGCCTAAAAGGCCAGCAGTCTGGCGAGGGAGACTTCTTCATGGATAGTGGCTGGAGCACAGCCTGGATTCCTTCTTCTGCCTGAGGGGACTCAGAAGGTACGCATGCCTGGCTGGYGCCAGTGTGAGGCTGCAGAAGATTTAGTCAGTCAGGTTCCTCATGATAAAATTTTTTACTCTGGGCAGGGAAGAATTCAAGAGTAATTCCTTCATTTCTCTGGTCATGCTTCCTTCTCATGCTTTTGGACATGCTTGCTCTTTATGGTTTCTTTGCACTTCTAGTTTTGTCTCACTCGAACCTCCAGGGCAGAGCCGCCAGTAGGCAGAACTGGAGGTTCCCCTCCAAAGTGCTRTTGTTAGAGGTGCTCTGGGACAGTGTTCAAACAAGGAGGAAAACTGCAAATGTTTTGATCTGTGTGGGTGACTTGCATGTGTGCACAGTGCTCTCCCAGATGGGCATGTTACATCAAACCATGGGTTGTTTATGCTCTGCATGGGCCCATGTAATATGCCTAATTGGGACTTTCTTGATGGTAGAGCTAACTCTGAGAAAGGAAACTTTTACTTTTCAGTTCTTCCCTTCGCTGAATTTGTCTCTTGGACAAAGTCCTTAAGTTTTTGTACAAGGATGTGGGAACACCCTTGCAGYGTTGTCGGTGGGGGTGGCTATGAATTTGTAATTTTAGTGTGTTGTCCCAAGTCACAAAAATTGTTTCACATCAGTGAGTTTTGCCTCCACTTCTTCCCTTTATGCATATTTTATAATACATAGTATGAAACTTTTGCACCCATAATAGGACACTGGGCTAGTTGGATCTTTGCTGACCTTCATTATGGATTTTCTTATATTATAATAGGTATATATATATAGGTATAAAGATACACACTATTTTCTGGTTATATGGAGGTACAACTTTCCATCAACAGATAATTTTCCTGTTAGGATCATTGTTCACAGTGTGAATGGGAGAGAGATTTTTAAGTCTGAATCTGCCATAGCCCATCTGTGGAAAATCATTTCATCTCTCTGTAAACTAAGCTTAGTGGTTTATTTCATGCTGATGGTATGATTAATAATTATTAATATTTGGAGAAATAATTTAATGTATGCTGTACTGAAAAACTATATATGGAAAAACACATAGATGCAGACATGTGGCAGGTGCAGCTAGCAATTAATGTGCATAAAGTTAGATGCACAGATTGTATAAAATTATTATTAAAGAAACACAGGGCTAATGTTGATAGAACATATGGTATATATCACTGTTGAACATGATAAGGAGATAAACTACTATGAATTTATTTCCAGCTTTGTATTCTTCAAGAATCTCTTGGTGAATACTATAAATTCTATTAAAAGTGTTGACCTTTTATGTAGGTAACCATAAATTTGAAGTGAGCATGTGTGTGCTGCATAGGCACCAGTGGAGCTGACAAAGGATTCCWTTGGTTAAAGCAGGCATATACTGAATTTTGAAATACCTTTTAAATACTTAAATTGTCAAGAAAGCGTTTTGCAAAGGAAAGGTTTTCAGTATATAATTCCCCAATGTAGGTCAATTAAAGCTGTAACACTTTCCTAAATTTGAATCACTAGATCAAGTGTTTTTTCCTAGTTGTACATTTTCCCTCTGTGCATTTATTTCAAATGTTAATAAAGTTTTCATCTACAAAAGGCTTGGAATTGACAGAACAAAATTCTTTCTTTTTAAATGATGACAACTACTACTGTTTCTGTCTGCAGGTAGTGGAGGACATGCTAGAGGACGAGGAAGAAGAGGATGACAGAGATGACAAGGTAATTATCTTTCCTAACACTTGGGTGTCTGGGGATGGAAGAATTTAGACATGACACTATTTTTACCGACAGTTAAAAAAGGAGTTGATGTGTTTTAGTCCAGAAAATTGGACAGAGCTGTTTATCATCCTAATAATGCTGTAGTGTGTTGAGGGAAAGGTTAGAGGTCTATAAATCCTGCTTTTTCTTTTTCTTTTTCTTTTCTTTTTTCTTTTTCTTTTTTCTTTTTCTTTTTCTTTCTTTCGCTTTTGCTTTTTCTTTTGCTTTTGCTTTTGCTTTTCCTTCTTTTTCTTCTTCTTCTCCTCTTCCTCCTCCTTTCTTCTTTTCTTTCTTCTTTTTTTTCTTCTTTTTCTCCTTGTTTTTTTTTTATTTTTACTTTTCCTCTTCCTTTTCCTTTTTTTTTTTTTTTCTTTTTTTGGTCCAGATCTGGATCAAATATTTTTTCTGCCAGGAACAGGAATATCTTAGCCTGTCTGTAACTTCATAGCTCTTGTGAAGATAACTGCAGCAACTAGTTTTGAAGGACAAAAACTCCTCCTGTCTTGAGTACTACAAATAGGGCTGCACTTGAGGGGGCAAATGGTGTGGAAATAGCAACTCTATCCTGGTAAAGAAGGGGATATTGGCATTTAAAAATTTCTAAGAATTGCTGGATAGAAGAATGTCTTGAATGTTTTGCGCTCCCTATGACATTTAAATAATGACAATTCTCATGARCATCCATTTGATTTGAAGTTTGCATTGTGGCCCTGCAAACTGGGAAACCACATGTGAATGAAACCAGATCATTCACCTCTTTGAGTGGACCTGTTTAATTACGTTGAGGATTGCAACCAGTAAATAGCAACTCATTTCCACATATTACTGAGCCAAGCCATGGAACTTCTTGGATTGGTTGTCTCCCAGAGAGAGGGAAAAAACAAAGAAAATAAATCAGAATGACCTTGCACCACTGAAGCAATGGCTAGCACTGGCAGRATGGCTTTCTGATCAGATGAATGCAGTGAAGACACCCCAACTCTTACTGGTATTTTCCTATCAGAAGGGAAATATTTGTGGAAGAAAATAAAAAGGAAAAAAAAAAGCTAGTTTTTCAACAACTTTGTATTAAAATTCAGATTATTTTGACCTTCACAGATGTTCCCCCACTTCTGTTGTAATACAGCAATTTTTTTTTTCTGAGAGGAGAAAAGCAGTGCATCTTAATTTATGCTCTTGACCTTTTTTTCTGGCTGAGATGTACATTTATACACCACTGTAAGAATTCATATGCTGGCAGCAGCATTTGAAATGTCAGAAAATTCACTGTGATTAGTTAATCCCCTCAATGATTATTTTTTCTGCTAGCTAACACCTAAGATGTATTAGATGATAAAAAAATAAGAGTATTTTCCTTGTTCCRTTGCCAGGTCAAACATTTTACAATTATTAGGTGAAATTCTTCTATACATAGTCTAAATTATTCACTGCATAATTTCATAATACTGTACTAACAAAATCTTCTTTTACAAAACACATCTGTGATGATCTTTTTTTAATGCTAAATGATATGGGCATCCATTTCTAGCAATAAAATAGATTATTTATTGTCAAAGTCCATCATGTAGCTGTGGAGAGCTTAAATTTTATCTCAATATGCTAGCTTTAAATCATCATTTGTTTTCTGATAAACACTGGTTTACCATCTATTTGAGACCATTTTCTCCCATTTCTTTCTGCTTTAGTATTAGATCTGGTGCAAATGTGTCATACCAGTAGTGTGTGTATTCCTGGATGTTTTAAACACTGTGATTAGTTTGCAAAGAATAATACTTGACTGCTTGTACTTTCAACCAGCCTGTGCAGTTACTGCTTAGTGGGTTTTGGAAACGGCTAAACAAACTCCTTGAAAGAAGAAGATGAGGGCAGAGGTCAGCCCCTCCCTCCCCCCAATTCTCTGGTGGTTCTCTGAGCAAACACTCCTAATTAGAAATATCACTCTAGGTTTCAATGTTGTGATCTAATATTCAGCTTTCTCAAACTGACACCAGAGTTCAAACATTTTTCTAGATCTAGTTACCAAGGTTGAATTAAAGTGAGTACTGACATTACTGTGCATTCAGTGAGCCCGTTTATTGAATATTTAAGAGCTGTTTTTCCATACAGAAGGTGTTAAGGTTGATTTTTGTAAATTCAAAGCTGTCTTCATTATTGCAAATGTTTTGAGCTCTCAAGATTAAATATGCTGTTTGAATTGGAAAAAAAACCCTACACTTTTTAAAGCAAGCATGKATGGACTGTTCTATTTATTCAGTATGTTTGCAGCAGGTATTATTYTGCACTAGATTAAATTGTAAGTAATAAGCATTTGGTTAAGACTAACTTGTTTGTTGTTARAAGCTAGTCCATTGTTTTTCCCTTCTGGTGCACTATACATACTCTCTTAACTACTGCTGTTCCTCTGACATCTGAATGGAGGGGTGGAGGTTTGTGTTACTGCAGTTTGTGTGTGTTTTCTTAAAGCTATGTGCAAAATTAATTTTTGGGAGAAAACAAATGCACATTTTGTAACACCAGCTGGTACTGGCCTCTGGCTTTCATTATTTCTCTTGTTTTTTCATGGGGTATAATAGAAAACTGAAGAAAATGGGTCTCCTTATGCGAAGAAAGTTACAAGATTAATAAATGTGCCAAGCCCTGACTTTCATGAAAACTGAAGCATATGTTGCAAATATGTAAAATATGCTCCAGCTATTTGACCATGGCCACTGTCTTTGCTCCCTGATTACCACAAGGAAGCTATTAGTCCTGTAACCTTTGGACTTAATGATCAACAGGGTATTACATGGTATGGCACTGGAGCACCTGTTTTCCATTACCAAAGGCTCCTTGCAGGCTTTACCTAAACCCATCCATATGTTTTCACTTATCAGATTGTTGGGTGATTATGAAAAGTGTCKTTCGTTAGAGCTGACTTGGRTATCAGTGCCTCRCTACGTGATGACCTCAGTGCAGGCRCTGCTGTAGGTTATGTGTCATGGAGGGACATTGCTCAACATCCCTAAATTGCAGAGTTACTGAAGTAGTAAACTGAGGATGATGGATACAGAAATATATGAAATTAGTTAAGGTAATGCATTTCATTAATAATGGTGTGTAATACTGAGAGGAGTCTGACAAGATAGATTTGCACTTACCGTGTCTCATTCTGATGTTCCGGATTTTAGTAACTTTTTTCACCCTCTGCTGCAGTCAAGACAGAACTGTTAACTTAAGGCCATAGGATATGTTTTTTTGCTGGAGAATCTTAACTTTCATCTTCACTTGCAATTTGAATAATAAACTAAAACAGCAGGTGTGCTACTTGTATTGGTTACAAAGTGATGCTTAGTAGTGGAACCCATTTTCCTGATTTTTCTTCATTGTCTTGTTAYGCATTTAGGAATTGAAAAAGATGTAGTTTGCTTGGCTCAGGCATTTGTCCTTCATTTAATACCAGTTTTTCCAAGAAATAGCAGTGGATTCTGCATTCCATATGTTCTGTAATGTTTGCTAAATCTATGCCAACCACAGATTTACAGTTTAATCTCATTTCTCTCTTTTTTTCTTTTGGATCCTTTCCAAACACTGGCTTATACAATATCTTAGCAAATAAGGGTCAGTTAAATTACATTAAGTCAAGTTATCAATAAGCTATCAAAAGGATTTTTACACAGTTATGTTTAATAATGTAGCAGTCAATATGCATAATCTATGTATCTAAGATTTGTCTGTGTATCTAAGATACAGTTTTTAAGAAGTTCACATACGCTCTTCACATAACTTTATTCTTTTAACAAGCGCAAGGTAAGATTTCAGATAATCTTGAAGATTTTCAGGTTAGCATTTTGCTGGAAGCCCTCAGCACACCACAGAATTAGGCCAGTGAGAACTGCCACCATTGCAGGCATAAAAGGAGGAAGATGCACATTATGAACACTGTTTTACCTTCCTATTAACATTTTCTTAAGAAAAAATATTCAAAACACTTGCACATTTGGTTACTCTCTTTAGCCTTTCATTCTTTGAAAAATTCTTTGCAATTCTCAGTCAATGGTATTGTACTTGAAGATAACTAGAAGCTTTTGTAATGAATTATAGTTGAGTCAAATTAAAATATCTTTTAAAGCTTTTAATCATTGCTGCTGAGAGGTACTAACTTTGTTCTCAAGCCAAGACACATTTGTAACCTGTCTCAGAAGCATGCCCTGCATTTTTACTGAGAGGAGATCATGAGGAGGAGGAAAGATATCTCCAATGTAGCCTACATTTTTATATTTTATAAAAGAGAAGATTGTGATCTATTACAGTGGCAGTTATTTTCTATAAAATAAATGGTGGGGAAATGATACAGAGAAAGAGAGAGTGAGTGGAGTTAAGATTCCAGAACAAGTAAATCTATTGGTCCACCTATAGCTTGATTCCACCATTAAATTCTACATGAACATACCATCTAAATACTAYGTGTAAATAAAAAACCAACAGCAGCTTCCAGTGAAAACTGTAGCTATGTATGAATCTGTTATCCTCCCAAAGCTTAGTTTGTAAAACCATGTGTACTTACAAACAAAATCTCTACAACAGGGCAATCTACAGCACATGGCTGCAGRAGTCACACTTCTCAGTACAGTTCAGTTTCAGTTCAGTTTAGTCATTCGTGTAGAGATGTTGATAAGAGGTAGTTTTTATAAAAATTGTACACAATAATGTGTGGGTTGATGGTGTAGACTGCTTCAGTCTAGTTCTGATCACTGGATCACCCCCCAAATCACAGCCATGAAGTTACTTTTACTTGGATATACCTTGGATCGTGTGGAGTGTTTGCGTAACAACTTCCACAAAAAAGCAGTTTTCATCCTGCCCTGTAGTAAGCCATCATACAGTCTTCATCATTAACATACACATCTTTGAAAACAGGTACTTGGGCAGCCTTTTGTGAAGTTTAGTTTTAATTAGATCGGGTTTCTTTGTCCTGGTGCAGTCTTTAAATACTATCAAAATCTGGGAAGTAAAATAAGAATTAATGAGATCAGAATCTGAGACTTGTATCTGAAGTTCAGCAGTTGAGGAGGGCTCTGTGTGAGAGTGTGTGTGTGTGTGTATSTGTGTGATAGTCCCTGGGGGRCCATGGGTCCATGTCTTGGTTTGAGACAATTCAAAGAATACTCTGGAGCGAGTTGTCTCCCTTACAGGTTTAACCAGTCCCTTTCCACCAATAAGGAAGGAATGCAAGTAGAGATAAGTGAAAAAACACCAGTTTACTAACAAGCATAACTGCAACAGGCAAAAAGTAACAACAACATTGCTGTATCTCGAGGCCAAAGAGAGGCCCAAAAATGCTGGGGACATCCCACCCAGAGTGGTGCTCCCCAGTCGAGTGCGTGGTTCGAARGGCAAAGGGAAAAGTGGTGCCAGCTTTCCTCCAGCTCTGCTCATCTCCCCGACGGCTGGAGCCCCGGCTGGTATTCTCTGAATCAAGTGGCTAGAATTCGGGGAGTGACTTCACCTTCCATGCGGCAGGAGTTGGCAGGACAGGCAGGACACAGCGGCTGTCCTGGGCTGGGCACCGTGCGAGCGGCTTGCACTGAGCGGGGGCTGCACCGCTGGGCAGCCTCTGGAAATCACCCCAAAGCAGCCTCTCTGAGATGAGAAAAAAGGGGGAAAAAAACACAAACAACGAAAAGAGAACCCAAAAAGGGGAACAAAACCTCTGCCTAAGCAAAGACCAAACAGCCAGCCGAGCAAACAGCTCACTGCAACAAGCAGGAAGCTGTCCGGGAGGGCTGGTTTTAACAACGATTCTAAAAGCATCCCCTACAAACAAGTTTATCGTTTGTGGGGTCTTAAAGATACTGGAGCAAGCTTTGGGCACAGAAAGATGTGAGMTGTAATAACATCATGATTACCCCAGGACACTCTAACTGTTGAATGAATTACACTTACCCTTGTAAATAGTGTTGTTCACCCGTGACCAGTATAGTGTGGGTGATGTTCCCTTGAAGCAACCCAAGTATAATTCAATAAATTATTAAATGAAATAAAGAATATGTCTAAATTATGTTAGCTGTTTAAGAGGTGGCATACTTTTTCCTCTACACTTAATATTATTTCTTAATGTAACTAAGCAGATTAAAATTCTTTGAGGCCAAGCAAAGGGCTGTTTTCACCTAGGTCCTCCAAAATTAACTTTAGTGTGTAGTTAAAAACATCTGTATGGTCTTCTCCATGACTTGGGAGAGAAATAATGAGTGTGAAAGGAAACAACCAAAGCCCTTCACTGCTGGGTTTGCTTTGAAACCTTCCTATGTGTCAAAGTTGGTTCATACCTTAGTGCCATATGGTTTCAAAAGCGGCAAGAATGGAACATCACCATTCTTCATTCTCTAAGATTATTTCTTTGAAGTAGTTTCACACAGAATCAYGAAATCTGAGTTCTGTTTAAACTGCTGCTGTGAACCACATGCAACTCTAAGCAAGCCATGTACTCACTGATTTTCCAGCCACCTGAATGTTTCTTTGGGTTTATTCATAACACCACTTTTTTAACCTTCCAAAGAACAACCCCAAACACCTTTGGAGAGATGCCTTTTGAGCATTTTCTACAGCAGAGTGTAGAGCCATAATACACAACAAATCTTCCTTCAAGTCCCACAGGAAGCAGAGATGGTAATGTGTAAATTTGATGGGTTGGCCRTGGCTGGATGTCARGTACCCACCAAAGCTGTTCTATCACTCCCCTCTGCAGCTGGACAGGGGAGAGAAAATATAACCAAGGGTTCATGGGTTAAGATAAGGACAGGGAAAGATGACTCACCAATTACCATCACAGGAAAAAGAGACTCAACTTGGGGATATTAATGTAATTTATTGCTAACAAAATCAGTGCAGGATAATGAGAAGTAGAATAAATCTTAAAACTACCTCCACTTCTCTCTCCTTACCTCCCTGCTTTAACAGTGCAGAGAGATGGAGAATGGGGTTTACAGGCAGTTCATCACCGGTTGTTCCTGCCACTGCTCTCAGGAAGGAGAGTCCTTGCTCTGCTCTGGCATGGGATCTCTCCCACAGGAGAGAGTTTTTGACAAATTTCTCTACCCTGAGTCCATCCCATAGGCAGCAAGTCTCCACAAACTGCTGCAATGTGGGTCACTCTTCCACACAGTCCTTCAGGCACAGGCTGCTCCAGCCTGGGTCCCCTGCGGGATTAACACCAGGCTTCCTACCAGGAAACCTGCTCCAGCAAGGTCTCCTCTCTTTATGGGTCTGCAGGTCYCTSCCAGCACTGTGCTCCTGYATGGGTTTCCCAGAGGGTCACAGCCTCCTCTCAGGCATCCACCCCCTCCAGCCTGGGTSTCCTTCCCAGGCTGCAGGTGTGGCATCCCCATGGATCTCCATGGGATGCAGGGRCACAGCTGCATGGTCTGCATCTGGGGCTACAGAGGAATCTCAGCTCTGGCCYGTGGAGCACCTTCTCTCCCTCCTTCTCCACTGACTCTGGTGTTTGCAGAGCTGTTCCTCTCACATATTTTCACTCCATTTCCCCCGGCCACAATAACATCTGTGCAATATCTGTTTTTTATTTCCTTCTTAAGTATGTTATCACAGAGGCATTACTGTCACTGCTGGTGGGCTCAGCCATGGGCAGCAATGGGTCCATCCTGGCTGGCATCAGGTCTGCCAGATACAGGAGAAGCTTCCAGCAGCTTCTCAGAGAGCCCAGCTCGGTAGYCCACCCACTTCCAAAACCTGGCCATGCAAACTCATTACAGTAAGTGTCCTGGGATAACTTAATGATGCCCACACGTATTATAATGTATTCCCACACGTCTGTTCTGTTTGTGCTGGATATTATGTTCTGCACTTAAGACTGGTTTCAAGAGCAAAGAGGGGGAGAAGAAGCAYGCAGCTTGCTTTCATAAACTGCACTGGCTCCTCCGCATTCTGCTCCTGAAATGTGTTGCATTTGGATGGACAGCAAGAGAGAGTTCTCCTTTGCTTTTTAGTTAGGTTTGCTACTGAGGCTGAGGCAGAGAAGTTCCCTGGACTGTGGTTATTTCTTCTGTTTCTTGGAACTKCTTAAACCTGTTCAGGAGTGAAAACCCAGAAAAACACCAGGASCTCACACCTCTGGCCCACTGGGGCCCAGGACTCTGATTCCAGTACTGGAGGGACTGGTGAGAGTCTGGGCTAGCCGTGCTACACCCCTGGGCAAGAACTTTCTCAATTTTGTCATCYCTCTTCAGAACAGCAATAAGTTTTATTGCTTAATTTTTTTTTTATGCTTGTGAACACTTTGCTTTTTGAATGAACAGTTTTTTCCACTTTTCTCTAAGGAAATTTTTTCCTGAACCAGTTGAGGGAAAGGTGCTTGAATTTGCTTTTTAGAGGGACCCCATTTAGATGTTTCCTCCCAAAATTTACCCTAAACCAGGACAGTAAGATACAACCTTGGTAGCCTTGGAGATAAAAGYGATGGTTGAGATGTGCTAGAATGAGGTAAGTGCTGCATGGACCCAGCTTCACTGAGCATGTGGTTGGCACAGTCTRTGTGAATGAGAATGAATGAGTGGCAGGGATGATGCTGTGAGAGAAGAGGGTGCTCAGCAATGAGGCTGTGTGCAGAATGGATGCTCTGTTGTAGTCTGGGTTTTCAGCTGAGGTTTGATGCTGAGGCTCCTGCTACAACACAGCTGAAAATCCACAGCTTAAGCTAGTTGTTTGTCTTTGCCTTCACAGATAGGCTTCTGAGGAAAATTGCAGTCTCAACTACAAAAATTTGCCAGGAGAGTTGATCCGGCTTTGCTGTGCTTTATGGTGGAAAATACAGAAATACGGGAAAATAAACTGCAAGGTTTTGCAAACAATATGCAAGATGCATTTTGTTTACAGCTAGAAATATCTGTGTTGCAGTGGAAAATTTTATATCATTCATTTAATGTTGATGTGTGGATCAGTGATGAACTTGCATACAGATCATCAGGGCAAAATAAAATCCTGACAAAATGAAATAAGCACCCGTGCCCAAAGAATTTAAGAACAAAGCTCATTCTCGAGCAATGTGGCATGGAATTAAAAAGTTGGTGTTGGGCAGCAGCATCTAGGACACATCACAGCATGGTACAGAGCAGATCTGCCTCTTCTCAGGTGTCACCTACTGGCAGATTAAGAGGTAAATTTRACATAAAGCTTTTGGACAAATAGTGCATACAACTGCTTCGTTCTGTTTCCATTTTGTTCTGTGACAGGGATTCCATGCATTTACTGATAACGACTGGAAAAGCTCCAAAGGTAAGAAGTGTGTCTAGGCTGCTCCTACCTGGACTCATRAGAGTCTAAGCACTGGGACCAAGTGCCAAGGAAGGCAATGGTTTTTGTGTGGATTTACTGACTTTCCTGTTGAGCTGCAGGCAAGAGTACCAATGCCCACCCATGAACCTGCTGGAGCAGCTCTGAGCTGAGGAGTCTGTGGGAACTACAGCTGAAACAGGGAGGAGGAGTAGCAGATATAAGATATAAAAATAAACGTAGACAACTTAGGCAGCAGAAATGGCCAGTCCTGGGGCAGACAAGGATGTGATGATGCTTAGATCTGCATCAGGAGAAGACAGGGAGRCAGGGAGAGGCCTCAAAGCCTCAGGAGCAGGTGTGCTGGGGTAACAGGATTGAGGATCCAAGTAGGAATGTGCAGAGTTTACCTTAAATCTCCCATTCATTAATTTCAGAGTAGTTGGCTTCACCATCTCAGTAGTTCTTTGACTGTAGTCTTTGGTGTAAAATTTAGACAGACTTGAAAATTAGAATTGATGGCATATGGAAAAGCAATAAATGGTTGTTTTAGCRCTCTGACTTGGTATTAAATGTGACTTAAGGACCAGTGAGGTAYCTGTGTTATCTGCATGATCAGCAAACACATGTTTGACTGGTTCAGGAGCAGCTGAGGTAATGTGSTATGTTAATGTACAGCTGTAGCTGTCTGATAGTGCAGTGTTTTTATTGATTGTCTCAGTAAATGCACCAGGGTATTAAGTTTGCTTGTCACAGTGCTTAGTGCCTGGGGTAGTTGAGCAAGTTACTTTTCCACTGAGTTGACCCCCAAGTCCCAGAGTTCTTTCAATCAAACTCTTTAGATTTCATACACTAGCAATTCCTTTCCTTTTCTAATGGGCTGTATTAAAGAAAATGTGTCACCTTTTGCACCATGTAATACTAAATCAGATCAGAATTCATGCACAATTATGTCAGTGGAAATATAATATTACAGACCTGCTTATCTCAAGACAGCACATGGAAAAAAAACTTCCACAGCTGACAGATTTACTTGATTCTGCAGATAAGTTATTTGTAAGTAATTGAGCTGAGAAATGTATATGGATTATTTTAATACATATCAAAAATATATGAGAAAAAATATTAATAAATAATTAAGTATTGTTTCTTTCTTCTTTCTCTTTCTCCTATTTCCTTTCTCTTTTGTATGCTTTCTYGGCTGGCTTAGGTGCTAAGGTAACTAAGTCCAGAATGGGAAAAACAGATTTTRTCATAGCAAACTGTTTTTGTTCTGAAGGCTAACAGCTTTAGAAAAACAAAATTGATACCACTCCTTTATGTGATGTCATAGATACTTGAATGCCAGAGTAACAGAGAGCTCTAAGAGAATTCTATTGAAAAAGTATTGCTTTCAGTTAGTCTTTAGCAGAGTGAATAAGACCAAGCAGCATTGCTAATCTGAAGCTTTCTTGTAATCAGAAATAGTAATTTAAGATCAAGTGGTAAACTGGTGTGCTTTTTAGTATTTTACACAAAAGGATGGTGCAATTCCTCCTACCCTCAACATATTAGACAGTGCCTCACTATGCCTTTAATACATGGTATTAGCTATAATTCAAAATTRACTATGGAAAAGCCATTTGTTAACCTTTATTTACTGTTTGATTAGAAATTTAAATATCAACAGGAGAAGAAGAGTAGGTGAAAATTCTTTGTAATGCTTTCTCCACGGCTAAATTGTAGTTGGATTTTTCTTTAATTTGTAGAAAATTTGAAATTTGTGCACATGTTCATGTACACCAAAGCATCTTCTTCTGTATTTTCTGTACTCACAGGACTGCTTTCCTTCCCACTCWCAAAAAATAAATGCTGCCTGAATATTTTGCATCAATACACAGCATATAGGGAAGACCAAGAAACAGTTTACTCAGCTATTTTTCTGAAGTATAATACACACTCCTGCATTTTGATAGAAGAATGGTTTGCATAGTAATAGTTGAGATTTCTGTATAGTCCATTAAAGATTAAGATTTTGTAGTCTGTTCAGGGAATGCTTGAAGCTGCATTATCATTATATAATGTTATAGACCATTATCATGTTATAATGTTATAGACCAAGAGTCAGTTTGTTACTAATTGTTTCAGGCAGTTCTTATGTCGWGTAGTTATTTTCACTCATCTACCTCAGAATATATGGATTCAGAAGAAAATGTATTTTAAACTGCTATGTTTTTACAAAGAAAAGCTTCATGCTGAATTTTGAAGTCTTAATGCATAACTACAGAAATGTCATTCCCTGAAAGTGCTAAAGATTTTTTTTCCCAGTGAAGTGTTGTCTGTTTATTGAACATTGGAGTTTCTTTGTTTTTGAGACTGGCTGCCTTTGAGGGGAAACCACAGCAGTTTGGTCTGTGGCTGTGTTTTCCTCTGATGTCAGATAGACYTTTTGGAACTACCATAATGCCAAAAAAGGCCAAATCAAAACCAGCAGATTTAAAAGCAGCACTTTTAAAAAAGCAGCACACTGTTGAAACTCCCCAAAAGAATTTGGTGAGAAACACCTTAGTAACATGGCTGTTTGACAAGGCAGCTTTGAATCTGTTCAAAGGACAACACAACTCTTCTTTGGGGGCCTGCTGGGAGAATAATACAGGGAAAGTTCAGCAAATTTTGTAATTCAAAATTAATGTTTTGATTTGGACCTAAGGTGTCACTACAGATAAACACTATCTATTGAGTTTATAAAAACACCATTGGCTTTTAAAAGCAGGTCAGCATTACAGTGCAATGAAAAGTAGAAAAATACACAAAGTTTGATGAAGTATGTAGAACAAAACCAGATTTTCTTCTGGATTGCCAAATCAGTTGTTGTAAAATGTAGAAAGTAATTGTGTAGGATTGAATTAATTTTTCATAATCTGAACATGAAAAACATCTAGAAAAAATAGTATTACCTTTTTAAAAACACTAAAATAAAAGAATCTGCAGTCAGTGACATTCTTGTTCTCTTAACATTTTGAAAAAGGTAATTTGTAATGAGGGTGTCTATAATGCCTTCCAGGGAGTCAGAAAGGATACATTTTATCAAGGATGAAACTTTAGTTTCAGCAGAACACTCTAACAATCATRCTCTTTTAATATTTTGCTTTTCCATCACAGTTAAAGAGGGGTTGGTSAAGGACAGGGAGCACTCCAACACTGCTATACTACCTTGACCTTCCTGAAGTGTTGTTCTTTCCCTTTGGGGATGTTGATAACACCCAGGCACTATATTTTTCTTCAGGTCACTCTCAATATTGCTCTTTGGAGTTGAATCCAAAAAAGCATGTAAGGACACAAGGCAGGAGCATAGTCAGAGCTCTGACACAAGGTTATGAAGTGTGACATACTAGACATGTTACCTGTTCTTAGGACACTGAAAAGTATTTGTGCTTAGGAAAGCTTTATTTTCTTCTATTTCTGTCCTTTTTTCCACAAATAATTCATCCTACCCTTATGCTCTAGGAGAAAATTGAAACTCTGATTATATACACTGTATTATCATCATCATTGACTAYGGTATAGTTTACAGCATTTAGTTGTTTTACAGGTTTACAGGTTAAGTTGCTTATTTAAACCTCTTCAGTGGTGGCTGAGGTTTTTAAAATGTTGGTTGRAAGTCATAACTGTAAGGAAAATGGAATGTGGTGTGGATGAGATGAAAACACAGTGCTGCAAAAAATAAACCTTCTGTTTTCCTCCGCAAGATAAGTCGTGGTGGGGAGGGGAAAGTTCAGAACAACTCTACCCCTGGAATCAGTCAGGAGATTTATACAATGTAAATGGGATATAAAAACAGTTGGAAACACACAGCCATGCAGAAGGGTGTAATAGTTAATAGCTTCTCGCTMCTGAGCAGATCTCAACCCTTCTGATGCTAGAATCACCTTCTCTGGAGCACGTAATTGTTTTTCTGCCCCCTGTTTCAAGGTAGACTCCAGGGATGCTGGGACCCAGAAGGCTCTGCTCTGACAGGTACTCCCTCCCCTAGAAGAAGTCTTAATGATGGTAATTATTTATTAATATTAATAATATTACATATTAATGTCAATAGAGCTACTAACAAAGAGCTTTAGCCAGCTCTCTGTGCTGGGGGGCAATCTCAAAGACAGACCTGGAGGGRTGCCCAGTCAGGTCGTGCTTTCTCCAGGAGTCACAGGATTTTCCCTACATTCCCTATATTAACATATACATATATATAAAACATATATATATGTATTAACATATAACATAACAGGGGTGTCTTCCAGATACTGGAGGGAAATGCTTTGCATGCTACACACATCTGTGCTGCCCTGGTTTTGGGTAAGGCTTGTTAGTGAATTYTCTTGCTTTCTCTCCCTTGTAGCACTATATTAATATTTTCCACCACATTAGTATTTTCAGCTGCACGGGAATCAAGAGCATTAAAGTCAAAACAAAGGTGGCGAGATTTTGGGGCCAAGGCAGTGCAGCAGGGTACCCCGTGGGAGCTGTGTGCTCAGGAGTGCCAGCTTCTACAGAGCTTGGAGTCCAAGTGAGGGTGAAGCCTCGTATCTCAGGAGGAGGAAGAAATTACTGCACAGTACAGAGGTACTGACTGGTAGTTAGCTGATTTCTACTAAGGAGTAAGCAAGCCCAAACACCCCTGCACCACCCCCACCTTCCACACTCTTGTATTTTGATATGTAAAYAAAGGTTCTCATGTGATTTTCAGCTTGAGGTAGGATTGAAGGTATTTAGGTATTCAGATTTCCTCTCTTCCCTGAGAATGTCACAGCTCTTCTTACGTGTTTAGTTTGAACATGCTATTGTACAACTTCTGTACAATGTAGTAAAAATTAATCTATTTCAAAGTGTGGATTCGCAGAGTTCACCTGAAGGAAACATAAAATAGGTTTTATGGCATCAGGATTGGTGCAAGTGATTAGTGTTGCAACAATGGCATGCCAGCCATTGTCTTAGTCCCAGTTTTCATAACCAGAAAAAAAATACACAATAAAATTACAGATTTATTCACCTAGGATGGGAATGGGTAACCAAAAGTATATTTGCAAGGTTTTTCCTCCTGAAAGAAATCGGTGTTGTCACTGGAAAACACTTTTGTGACCCTGTTTGTTCAGAAAGTTCATAGGAAGTTTATTTTTACTGTAAGGTTGAGGTGCTGTCAAATCTGTACAATCCTTTATAGAAAGTAGTAGACAGTACTTCTCAGTCCTTTTTGTCTAGGCTAAAATGTCAGACGTTCCATGATTCTGTCTGTTGTTTTCTTCTTCTCCYGCTACTCCTCTGAAATGTTTTAACAAATATGCAAATGCCTCAAATAGTAAATAGGAAAGGTTTCAGCTCATAGAATCATATAGARTAGTTTRGGTTTGAAGGGACCTTTAAGATCATCCCTGTGTATATTGTCTATACTTAATTTTCATGGTAAGTTTTGCTCTGTATTCTGACTCAAAMTTGTGCTGGTTACAAAATGTATTTTTAGGTGTATATTTTTGTGTGAAATGATGGATAGTTGTCCTACCTACTAGGAAAATGATGATGTGTGTATTTAATTCTGCTGTTAGTTTTATKAAGTTCTTCGTATTAATGCTGCTTTGTCAGCAAGGTCCACTGGTGAGTTTTCCATTGAATGGGAAAAAAGAATTTACTTTTTATAGCTTTATTTCTGCCTTTCAAGTTCTTGGAACATTTCTCTCTACAGTCTTATGAGAGTAATTAAGAGTCCCAATTTACTCTCTCTAAACCATTCATTATTTTGAGGATCTTGATTATATTCATTCATCTTCTGTGTAAATGAAAATGTCCTAGTACTTTTTGTTGCTCATCATCCTAATTTTCCTCACATAATTTTCATTATTTCAAATATCATATCTGCTTTTCTGAATCTGCTTTTCTATTTTTATTTTTTAATTYGGATTCAGTACTTTAGCTAAAATCATTAGGCTTATGCAATGGCACTAAGTAAACTACTAGTGTTAGTAATTCAATTAACTTCACKCTATTCCTCAGAAGTTTCACATCACATCGCTAATTCTGTCACCTCCAAAATGTGCATCTCAACCTTCCTTCTTTTTGATCTAGATTTATAAATATGTTAAACATCATTTCAATTAATCTTTACTATTTATCTTTCTGTGTACATACATAATATGCTCTTTTACTTCTTTCTCTTTCCATAGTTATATTTATATGCTTTTTCTTTTAGCAACAGCCTAACATTTATTTTAAGCACAATGTAAATTATCATTTGCCTTCTCATTGTTGATTTGAGTGCTTTAAAATTCTCAAAAGTTTCAAAAACTTTGTAATAACTAATTTGCAAATTTCAGTGTATGGTACTAGGAACTCAACCTACCCAGAGGCCTTGGATTTAAGATGTAATTGTAATTTCTTGCAGATGTATTTGTTATTGGAAGACCTTGATAAAATTTCCATAGGGTTTGTCTGCTTCAATCAAGTTTGGTAAATTACAGAAAAAGATCAACAAAATTAATAATGGCCAATTATCAGGACTGGGTGGTGTTTGCCTAAAAACTGTGAAGGAACCTGGGGGAAAATAGTTTTGAAACACTAACAGTGTTCTGTGGGTTCTTGAAGCTTATGTAGGTTGAAAATAAGTGGGCAAAGTGAAGGAAAAGCCATTGAGAGTAACTTGGAACAAACAGCTGTGGAAACTCCTGCCCCAYCATTCTCTGAAATACTTTGAGAAGTTGGTATAACTGTTTGACCTTAACATTTCTCTTGACCATTCTGTTTCTGCACAACCACACATCCACCCCATGCTGTGCGCGAGCCATCCTTCATCTGTTGGATAGTGAAGAGCTGTGCTAAAATAGCAAAGGCTATTTTTAAGTATCACACAAAGCTGCTGCTTCTCAAAAAGCTGTTTAAATCCAGYGGAGTTGCCTATTTCAGCCTCTCAGATAATTGTTCTGCCACAAAGTCTAATGTTTAATCCCAAACTGTCAGACTAGAATAGCACAGCTTTCTAGAAGAAGGGCACCTGCTCTCTTCCATGTTTTCTCTGGGAAAAGCTTGAATATTGGTATAATTTCCTAGCCAGTTGTTTCTGTGATAAAAATTTTGCATCACTTCTCCCTGTTTACTTAGTATTGCTGTGCCCYAGATATGACAAAGTGCAGATCTAGGAGAAATAATGAAATCTACAGAAAGCAGTCACAAAGGAGAAAAAAAAATATTTTACATTGGCAGCTTTATTCCCTGTTGTTGTCGGACTGCAGCTGGGTACTGAGTTTGCAACCAAGGCTGAAAGGCATTTCAACTTTATTTACTAGACAATAAATAATACAAAGATTCCTGAAAGTTGAAGAAGAGAGCTGTCATTGAATTCTTTGAGTGTGGCTGGTGGTTGTTGCTTTTTTGAGTATCACAAAAACAAGCAATGAGCWTAAAATTTTGGAAGAAGAGAGCTTTTTAAGCATGGAGGGCTAATTTGTCCTCTGTGCTGAAAAGGCCTATGTGAATAAAATAGACTATCCTAAATAGTTTGCACCTTGTTAGGAATGATGTGCTATACAGCACGCACCATCAGAGCAGCAGTAGTGGAGCTGGAGGAGCAGGAGATGGCACAGTGCTTCTGCATCTGTGGRCAGCTGGTGCCAGCAAACCTGTGAAGCTGGGGACATCCTGCATGGATCCCTGGCAGTTGTGAAAATGATGCAAAAGGATCAGGAATTTAGGAAGGGAGAGAGGGTCTTCAATTCTCTTTACAATTTCCTGTTTTATCTACTGAAAATAATTCCMTGTTCAGAAGCATCCCCTTTGAGCAGGGATGCATCATGGGTTGAATACCAGCTCTTTTGCAGCTTTTCAGGCTAAGTGCTTTTAGGTGCCCCTTTTTGCCTATTCTAGTGTCTGTGTCATTCATTCATTTGCTTAATGTCCAATATCCACTCTGAATTGTTAAACAGCAACGATTTGTTAGTTTGCTGTCAGCTGCAGGTTTCCCAGCCCTCCTCGTCTGGCATTTGTATGTCTGCTGATCTTGGTACTTTGAAGTTTTTACACAGGCACTATGCAAGTTAGGAGACGATGGGAAAAAAGGCAAATGGGGGAAATGCATGTCACATGGTGACTGGTTAAAGTTCTTTGCTTATTTGTTTCTTTAGGAAAGCAGATAAATTCTGTTGAATGCTTTTTAAAAATTGTATATTAGGAATATGTCAACTGGGKTTTTTTTTCTTCTTTGGTTRCAAGATTTAATATAAATAGTGTCATCTGTGACCCAGTATGCTTCCTGTGTCATGAGTGCTCAGTGGCCGASTTAGTAATTCCTGAAGATGACAAATGCTTGTAGTTCCTGCYATTTATTTTTTCAGCTGTCAATCAACATTGCAGTAATCATATTTTGTATTAAATTTTAACAAAATTTTGCTTTCCTTTTTCCTTCTAAAGCAGCTCCAGTCAWTATTAGTTCAAGTCAGCAAGTCTTACTGTTGAATTCTAGAAGGAAATTCACTTTAAGAAATTTAAGAAATTCASTGAAGATGAGCTAGTGGCTTTTTCTACATCTTTTATTGTGAAGTAACACATACACAGCCAAGGCCTTTCCCTAAGATACAAATACTTGGTTTTTTGGGGAAAAAAAATAGACATTTGAGGAAATAAAGTAGCCTTGAGCTACTCTTTTTCTTTCTGATGTTGTAGTCTGCAGTACATCACCAGAATGTGAGCACCTCTCGCAGTTTTCAGTCAGTGTGACTAACTGTGGTCCAACATAAATATTTATGCATTCTTACTTCTGAGAAATTAGCATGCCAAAGCATATTYAAAATGAACGTAGAACAGACTATTGGAGTGGGCAGACATAAAAATAACATTGTTAGAAATTACCTTTTGTTGTGATTTTCGTGTATTCACTATACCACCCCATCTTCACAACATGGCTCAGATTTAGAGCTTTTCCAAAMTTTCAGTAATTCCTAACAAATTAAAAGGGGTGGGGATTGGTTTGTGGTTGGTATTTTTTCTTTGTATGTTTTTTTGTGTATCTGTTGGGGATTTTTGGGGGGYTTTTTTGGGATTTTGTGGTTTGGGTWTTTTTTKGGGGGGRRGGGRRKTWRRWTKGKTKGGGKTTTTKKTKGGGSYTTTTTTGTTGGTTTGGTGTGGTTTGGGGTTTTTTAATATTTTGTTTGGCTTTGGGGYTTTTTTCTGATTTCAGTGAAGTAAGCATAGAAAGAAAACAGGCAATGGAGTGCTTCCAGGTTTTTCTCCATGTTTTCTTAAAAGACRCACTAGAATTCTTGTTTCGCTCATCATTCCTTGCCCACTGTACCATTTGCAGTTGTTTTCTAGATGCTGCTGTTTTCTTCCATTTTATATTGCTTTGCCTTAAATGCCAAACTATTTTTCTATGCTATGTAACTTCCCAAAAGCAGAGTTTGAGCATTTATCCAGGGAATTAWGTAAAAAAGGAGTGGGTTTGAATGGCTTGTTKTCTTTCTTTCTTTCTTCAATTTATCAACTTGGTGGATTCTTTGGATCTATCCATTACTTGGATAACTGTACCTGCTGTTTGGAAATGTGTAKTTATATATCCACTGTCTTTAGGGCRTCATGTAATCTTTCCTGCTCTAGTACATCGCAGGATTTCTTCTGAGTTAAAGTAAGAGAGCCAGTGATCATGATCATGGAATTATTCTTTTAGATTTTGAATATTCATCGTTCTTCTGACTATCCTTTTCAATCCCAAAGTGTTTTCAAGATGACTTCCTTTAAACATTCGATTCATACCAAGAATGCCAACCAGATCTCACATACTACTGTTTTCATCTTCATGTTTAGGTTCATGTTTAGAATTAAGCATTTCAGATAATCTACATTAGCTGAGCTAAGGTCTGATGCTTTTCTTTTAGAGATCATATTCCTCATGATTGATCACTTGACAGCAATCAAGTGTTTAAGATTCTAGGGTTTGTTCTTCAACTGGTGTAGGSCATCTGGGCTCTGTTGACCTCAGGATATGGAAGCAATATGCAACCACTTAGCTACCTAGCCATTAAGCCACCATCTCTCTGTGCAGTTGCTMTTTACAAATAGTGTCCCTGAGAAAATGGTTTTGTTTGTTTTTTCTCTAGCAACTTGATTGAGTTAAATCACTAAAATCTAAAACAGATATAAAAAAGTTTGGATTARTTATTCAAAAGGTGCACTGTTTTGGCAGCAAATACCAACATTTTTGTAAAAACATTTCTGTAGTTCTCTGCTCAGCAGTCTGCTTGACCAGGTCCAAGCAATTTCATACCAAAGCTCTCTCTGCTAGTTTGGATAAGGAGATTTCAGGGCAAGGAATCTCTTTTGATTTCTGTGAAGCGAAAATATTAGCAGTCCAAGGTGTGATTTTGAAATACAAAATTACTTTTTTCTGTGTTTRATCTGAAGATGTTAATAGTGGGGAGTCTGAGAGAGAAACAATAGAGCTGTTTGTTTAGGTTGCATGACATACTAAGAGTTCTAAGATCACAATAACTTGTCAACACAGGATTGGAAAACTTCCAGAGACAATGTAAATGTAAACCTAAATGCAGAGTTTGATGCAGAGTGTCCTAGCCCGTTGTGGAGGTAATCTTGAATAATCGATCTTGTCCTTCATGCAAAAGCACATTTAACATTGTAACATTTGCAAGGAGAAAATGAAAATTACATTCTACATACACTAAAATATAAAATAACTTTTACTTCTGCTACATCCAAGAAAATGTATTTCAGAGCTGTAACTAAAATTTTACATTACTGACTCCAGCAGTACTGCTGCATATCAATTCCAACATGTCTATAGGCACTTACGGAAAGATAAATTTTCAGGCTGGTTTTAACTTTTAAAACAGAGTACTGTATTATTTTGATGATTGTTTTTGATTAGCTTATTGATAAGAGCAGACAACAAAAATGTGTGTGTATGATTTAGATAAGCCACAATTATAGATTATCTCAACTATTCATTTTTCTTGCTAAACTCAGTCTTTCAGCATTCCCATTCTGGTTTCTCAGTCTGTTTCTTTTCATCCTTACCTGCATGCAGAATTTTTATACTAGCTGGTATGTCTTGTTTTCATTCCACCATTCTTCCAGGCTCTTGTATATCAAGGTTCTTCATATTTAAAATAACTCCAATAAAACTAGCAGGCTCTTTYCTTATGTTTTTAGGATTATGACCCKTGAGATTTAACTTTGGTCTCTATCATCCCTTGCATTTGTATAACAGCACTTGAGGAGCTGCATCGATAAGCACCTTATTAATTGCAGTTTTGCATTCAGTGTAGRATAAACTCCAGTGTAGAACCACTGGAATTTGCAAATTCAACTATAAAATCATGGCCAAAGTTTGTTCTTTAGTAGAATACCAGGACTGTATTCTGACTAAATTTACTAATATACCAAGATTTCTGTGTTAGCCTCTTTTGGGTTACATTGAGGTGGCTGGGTGCAAAAGGAGTATTGATAAGATCATTGTCAAGATCCAGTGTTGCTCTGACTCAGATAAAGTAAGATATTCTCTCTTCCCTTCTTTATGGATAGTCAAAGGGGTGAAGAAAAAGACATCTGAAAGAAGAATTTCAGATATTTAAAACACTGACCTAAAGCACCTCTCTTGTGTGTGTTCTAATCACCCCAGTGCTTAACCCTACARTGCCTTCATTCTGAGAGTTTCCTTCCTAAAGAAGACCAAGAAAGGCATAGCAAAATTCGGCATTGTTGACGTTTTGCTCCTGAATCTATCACCATGAACAAACAAGTTTTCACCTATTTCAAGTAATATATGTGCTTAGAGTATATATGAAATGAACACCTCATAAAGGTTTAGCATTAGTCACAAAGGTGTGATGCGAGGAAAATTTAAGTTTCTGTTTCTCCCCACTAGATGGCCCTTTGGTGGATGGCACGTTGCTCTATAAAGTGGCTCTATTGCCTCCATATTTCTTCCTTTTATCTGGAGTGCTGTCCTTACAGTATTCAAATGTGCAGTGAAGGAGAGATCAGAAAGGAACATGTTTTTTAAAAAGCACTGGGCAAGATTGTGTAATGTGATAGGGAGAGAGATAAAATAAWGAGCACTAGTAAAATCTCTATTTAAGCATAATTTACATAATTGCCATTACAGTGTTATTTCTTTACTCTGGAAAGGTTGCAATRTCTTCTTTTTCTTTAGAATTATTACTGTAGCATTTGGCATTCCCCCCCTCCCCCTTTTTATATTTATCTTCTAGCACTGCAGCAGTCCATGAGAAAATCTAATTCATTACATAGGTGGTACTGCCAAAAAGTCACAGAAGGTTCAAAATTATTTTTATCAATTCTCAGTGTAATGTTTGAGGAAGAACAGATTGTTGTAATATTGAYACAGAATCATAGAATTCTTAGGGTTGGAAAGGACCTCTGGAGATATCTAATCCAACCTCACTGCTAAGAGCAGGTTACTCATGCTCACAGGCGTGGTATCTTCATAAACAATRAGTCTATCCCAATCTGGAAACGTGTCCTAAACTGTGAACACAGGGAGGGGCAGGATTCCCATATACCCAGAGTGAGATTAAGACACAAAGGAGGTCAAATGTTGATTATCAAAATGGTAATACACAYTTACTCACTATCAAGGTAAGTGCAAGAAAGAAAACAAAAAAATAGGAAAAAGCAAAGAATTATATAAAGCAAGAAAGGCAATCACCACCAAGAATCTGTGGTGTCCTGCGAAGATCCTTCTTTCTTCCTCTGTTGGCGAGGAGGGCTCTGACAAACTCACTGTGCATTCACTTAYGTAGAGGCTAAGTGGTGCTTTATGGCAGTGACTGGGCAGTTCCACCCGAGCTTGGGACCATGGACACGGTATTCACGGGATATTCCCATGGGATATTCCCGTGATAYGTGATATACCCAGTTAGCTGGCCCTAGAGTTCACTCACCTTTAACAGCAGGGCACATTCACTGCTATTATCATGGGCATTCACAGCCCATTATCAACTGATGCTCGTGGCCCCTTATCACACCAGGTCTTCAACTGCAGATTTTATCAAAGGCTGGACAATGGTRAAACAAGTCTCTCTAATAGGTTTTTTCCAAATCTTCAGTGTTTTATTATAACAGAATTTATTTATAACAGAAATTATATATTTCTATATARTATATATATTTCTATAAATATATATTTATTTATAACATAAATTATGCTTACATAATTTCTGTTGTGCCTACTGTCTGCTGTTTTAAATATGGAATCTTACTAGGCAATGACACTTCATTGCTTCTTTCTTTAACAGTCATGACCACAAATATCATTTCTCTCAGTAAAACCTTACTCTTCATTATTACGTGGTTTTCTCCATATTTTAAAATCCTCAGCCAGATTTCCARTTAGGCATGAGGAATTATTTTCAGACTTCATCAGTGTGCACACATAAAGACATAGATTTTAAAGACATACTGAGCATTTTTAAACAGGTGATAGTATCTGAAAAATGTGGTTACTGAAGGTGTGGTGCCCAGTAATATGGGTGAAGTTGAAGCCCAGAGTTTAAAAGCTCAGTTCTGGTTATCTACATAACCCAAAGGTTTGACATCTRAGGTGAAATAGTGCCAGTGTTTCAAGGAAGCCTGCTCTTGCCCTTCCTTTTCAGAGTGGAAGGAGTACCAAAAACGTTTCCTGTTTTGCTGATGCTGAAGAGAGAACATATGCAGGTACCTGTCTGCTGGACATGCTATCTGTCACTATTTGAAATAAGTGAAAGTCTCAAGAGTTACAGTCTGGTTTACTGCAAGGGTGGGAACTTCTGAATCATTAAGGTCCCACTGAAAGGTTTTAGTGTCTTTGAGAGTCTACCCATACTTATTCAATTTCAGAATTGGAAGGAATGATGTAGTTGTGCTGTTCCATGAGTGATRGTCTGCAAGGGGGAAGAACAGTTAAAATAACCTGACTCTCTCAGTTCATTATAGGATGTAATGAGGAGGTCGGCCTCAGGTCACATCGTGCACCTCTCCAGATCCCATAGACCATTCAGCTTTACCTCAAGACCTGATTCCACTGTCCATGCATCTCCCCAAACAATCACTGCCTCACACACAAGGCGACCACACACCAGCCATGCAACCCATTCTCTCGTTACAGGACCTGCTTTTCACCTYGCTGTTAGTCAAACCTTCCCCAGAGTGCTTTCTGTTGCTCACCAGAAGTGAACAGTATTTCTTATCTCCCACATTTGATAAAATAAAAACTTAACTGGGTGTCTGTAACCAGATCTGATGTCTTTTGATAGAGATTCAGAGGACTTTAAGGAGATCAAATACCTCCAGAGCTAAAACATTGTTGGCTTACTGTCTTCTTCTTTCTGTGGGCTTCACAGAAAGCAGTGGTTAGGGTTTGGAAGGTAATTATTGAGGTGGGGTTTTGAGCAGTGGCCAGACCATAAACTGGTATTTCATAGTCTGTGTCTTTATGTTTTTCTGGGCAGTACTAATGACTTCTGCCAGAAAGGGACTAATGCATTTACTGCCAACTGCTTCTGGGTCTATTTCATCAGTCCACAAAGGGAAGTCTGCCACAAAGTTAGAGTCCTGTGTAGAGCTGTGTCTCCTGCTGAGGGATGATATGGGTGCCTATTTATGCACCTGTTATGCCTATTTATCTACTTTGGACACAAATTATTAGTTGAAATAATCTGAAGAGTTTACTCACAGAAGCTTCCGTTTAAGCAATAAATTTTTTTGTTTTGTTTCTAAAAGTCAAGAATGATTAGAGSGGTTCTTAACTGATAGCAGCAGGGCTATACTGCCACAGGTGACAGAGCCTAGAAGGGTTGATGTTTGAGGGTTTTTGAATGCCTGTGTGTAGGGGAAGGGGTCAGTCCTTGCCCTGGTGGGGCAGTGAACTGCCCCACACCCACCACCCTTAGAGCCAATATCCCGGCCTGGTAGAGCTGCCAACCATGGCACACCAGAGGCAGGGCTCCACTCTACCTTAATCCAACTGCTACATGGCCAGGTGACCAGCCAAATGACCCACATGGGAGGGGGGCCCACAAAGGCCAAGGGGTATGTAAGGTCAAGCAGGAGGCCAGCATATGTCTTCACCCTACCTGCTCTTRGAATTTCTGTCTTGGCATTTCTGTCTGAGCACCACTGGAAACCAGGAGCTTACAGCTGTATRTGTGCTTTTTTCTATCTTTTCTGTCTTTCTTGCTTTCTTCTTCCAATTCCCTCTTCTTGGAACATTTTAAGTAACTTAACATTGAACAGGTTTCAAGTTTGCGAAGTTGGATGGGCCAAGTTAATGGCCAAGTGTTTTATATTGGTTGGATGTTGTACTAAATCTTTTYKCCAAAGTTCTCTGATTTTTCTGAAGTTTGCCAGTGAACTTTTGACTTGTTTTGACCTCYTGAGAATATCTGGTTTCCATTTCTCCTGTGCATCTAATCCAGAGTAMAGGGRCCACTGTAAGGTCCTTTTACTGGGGCCTTGGATGGATTACAGCAGGTAATCCATGACCCAAGCAAACAAGAGTGGCCAAGGGACAGGACCATACCACTGATGGTGTACCAGTGCTGACGTTGTACCCACTCTCTGTGTCTATCACAAGTTAGTCTGTCTTTGCCTTGGTTGCTATGGTGTGTGCAGAGGTGCTCTATCACACCAGCTTGGGCGATGAGTTTGTTCTGGGAAGATCCATCTGGAGTCTTYTTGCCAGGCACCATCTGGAAAAATTTCAGCATTTGCTTCTATTCTCAAAACTCGCCTCTTATCATCTGTGCCTTTCTCTACAAATTAGAAGTTACTACTAGGACAGTTATCCACCATAAAATGTACATTGTTTTATTCTCTGTACTCTTTTTTTTTTCCCTTTCTTTTCTGGCTTAAACCCATAAGCTTTACTAGAGTCTGCTTTTGAGTCTGGCTTATTTATTCTCCCATTTTCCTGGTCATTTGAAATGTTAGTTTTTTTAAATGCACTTTGACTTGGAGAGAAGTTTGGGGTTACAGATAYAATCCTTTCCTTAATCACCCTATTTTGTCATAAGGTTGGAAGCACAGTATGTTGAATAAAGAGACTCACACAACACGGGTTTTTTTTAGGGATTTGTGTACATTAGCTCAATGTAGTCTAGAGCTAGTAATTTACTTTGTTTTGCTTTGGTTTCACCAAAAGGAAAATATAATTCTGGCTGAAAACCAGTGTGTAAATGTTAAGTATTACTCTTCGCCAAACAGCGTATCAATCTTTAATCTACAATTTCCTGTGAAAGAGGAGGAGGACATCATCTCAGTCTTTACTTTGGGTTCATACCTTTTTAAAATTCAGGTCAGACCATCAATATCAATTTGATTCTGCTTTCACAGTTTGTGCTCACAAACCATGCCCTAGCAAATCTCTTGCTTTTCAGATACCTTAAGCCTACTGCAAACAAATCACACAAATGAAATAGTAATAAAGCTTTGTATTAAGCTTTGTTAGTTTTGTATTATAAATTTTATCTATGATTTAAATGACAATTATGCTCAGATAATTGGCAGTTGTAGTTATGCAAATGATGAAATTGATTCCAGTCACAGCCCATCTTCAAGGCCCCAGAACTCTCTTGCCAAGTCCATTAAAGGGCCTTACTGGTTGTTTTTTTTTTTTATCCAGAGTTAGATGCAAAGGAAAAGTACTGACAAGATAATTCCTCAAGAGTCAAAACAACAAAAGCTTTACTGGCAGCTTCAGTACATCAGGGAACTTTGGCAAAAGTTTAAAGCAGCATTGAATCAACATAAAGCATTTCACAAAGCATTAATTTAGCAAGCTCCAAGTCCATTCAACCTAACAAACTCCAACTCATCTGATTTTAAGTTAGATTTCAAGCAGAAGGAATTGAAAGAAAAAGAACAAAGAGAAAGACAGAAGAGCTATAGAAAAGAACAAATATGACTAATGCTGGTGGCTCCAGGGTCAAAGCATGGTTGTCTCATGCTCTGGCATGAGTACACTTTGGCTTTCCTGGGCCCTTCCCCCAGGTGGGACATCTGGTAGCCACTCTGGGGCTGGGTAAGGGGCTCCAGGGGCAGGTTTGGAACATTGCCTCCACTGTGCCACTGTAGGGCTGCGGTACAGGTTCTAGGGGGTGGGGTGGATGGAGCAATGCACCACCTCAACAGGGCAAGGYTTGTCTTATACCTTACCCCACACATGCCACTGAAATGTTTCAAGCCAGAAATCTCCTCCAGTCTCTCACACCATCTTTCYCTGGAAAGGAAATGCCAGTGGAGTTTGAAAAATTACTTATTAAGAACCCTGGTATACTTAAGGTACCTCATGCGTTGTATTTGATAACACGGCATCTTGCTGGAAGAAAATAAGTGCAGTTTTTCTCTAGCCCAGCTTATTTTTACACAAATATTTGGCACAGGAAATAAAAACACGTTAATAGTTATGAGACAAATAGGAATAGTTGGAATAGTTTAAGTGAAGATGAACCATGATCCTTCTGACCACCTCCTCTTTCCTGTGCTGTTTTGTTTAATCCTGCCTCAGAGTATGTCAACAAATTTCCTTTAAGCTCAGAAGGTGCAGTGATATATATATATACATATAATAGTGATCTTTTCTCTATCTCTTTCTGTCTTTATGGTTTTTGTGGGAATTATTGAAAACTGATATATTTTTGGATTGTCTGGTTCCAGCTAGGACAGGGTGAATTTTTGCAGTAGCCAGGAGGGGACACRGCTGTAACCCAGATTTTATTTTCTGCCATCTCACTTCACTGTTGGGGGCAGGGAAAAGGGATTCTCTTCCAGGAAGAGGGGTTCCTTTTGGCTGAGTAGGTGTGGCACTAGCTCTGAGCCAGAGGGAGCAGTCAGGTCGGGCTCTGCAGAGAGCATTTTGCATGTAAATCACTCTCTCTCTTCTGTATACTTTTGTTTTTAATATTGTCGCTGTTGCTGTTMATTTCCTTCTCTCACTGCTGTCCCTAGTAAACTGCCTTTATCTCAAMCACGATTTTTTGTGCCTCCATCCAGTTCTCCTCTCCRGCCCACCATGGGGGTGGGGAGGGAGAGGGAGTGAGCATGCAGCAGCAGGATTTGGAAAGTCTCAGTGAGAGCACTGAATTGGAGARTGCCATTCCTAAATCATTACATGAATCAAGGTACAAATTTATAAGATACTTATAAATTAAAACAGCCTCAGGGCTTTTGAGTGTAACCTCACTTGAGTTCTGGATGTGCCACCAAAGGGTACTGSTTTTGTTAGGGTGACATAATTCTTTCCTCACACAAGTTAATTACAAAATCAAAATAAATTTATGTAGCAGGCAGAATCTCTTAAACAAAAGTGAAGAGGCAAGGGGTATACATAGTCAGAAAGCAGAAAAATACCAGTATGGCTTATTGTTTACTTCTGCTGTACAAGAAAACATTATATTGGAAGTATGTGTTTTACATGAAGGAATAGAGCAGGTACCTATTTCCTGATGACAAATGAAGCATGTTGGGTATATGATGTGCAACTTCAGAAACTGTACACCTAAGAAGAATAATGGTGTCTTTGCAAAGACTTCATGAATGCAGTAAATATTAAGTAAATAACTTACATAAATGGCTCTGTGTTGCTGTGCAGCTCTGGATGTCATTGATATCACTGGTTCTGATCCATTGTRGTCATTCTCAGAAAACAAAAATATTTCTTTGTGATGTAATAATTATTAATCTTATGTGAGAATTTAAGGTCTCTCACACTGCCTGAGAAACTGCTGGTTTTGCTTTGTCTGAARTGCTTGGTTTATGAATTGCACTTAATCACTGAAAGTAGTTTCCTYGTCTCTGTCTGTCTGCTTCTCTCATGGCTATTTTTTAGATAATCTGTGTTCTCTAACTAAATACTTTCAAACATCTTCACAGGTAATCTTGACAATATCATTGCAGAGGCAGTGATGTTGAAATTACTAAATGATAAATCATATTTTCTACYAATCTAATTTATTAAGATAGCAAAAATGTCAACAAAATGAGTGAACAAATATGCTGTCTGRTAGTTATGCATCAGGGGAAGAAAAGAAAAATTAAATGCAACATATATTTCTTACATGCTGAACTTTGGAGTCAATGACAGAGACTTGTATCATGTGGTTTGCGATGACAAAAAGTTGAACTTCTTTAATGAAATATTTTCCTAAGAGTACAAAATTTTCTTTCCATTTCTTATTTTCAGAAAGCAATAATCACATTCAAACTATATAGGGTAATATGGCAACAACCCAATGGAAATGTCAAACAACCTTCTGGCTTATCTGTAGTCTGCAAAAAATGAAGATAATATTTTTCCCCATGGTTATACTTCATTTTAATCTGATCTAACACAGTATTGTTAGTGGATTTGATGCTGCAAACATGACTGGATTTAGAGATAGATATTTGGGGGGAAAATAACAGCTCTCTATAGGAGATGAGTTTTTCTGGTTTCTTGCTCAATGTCTTCCACCAGAAATTTTTATTTTCCTCTTCTCAGGAACCAGCATTTCAACAAATGCCTTTATTCCACCTTATGACTCTTGTCACTTGAAAGAGCATACAACRTGCAAGTTTGGCACATTCAACAACAAGCACTGTTTGCAGGACAAGAAACCATTTTCTTATTGCCAGGTTTTAYCAATTCCTTTTACATGAATCTGTAACACAGGACCTTTTGAAATGCAGCTGATGGCTACACAATCCTTTTCCTACAGTCAGAAATTCTTCTACTCAACTACTCCTATTCTTTTATTTAGGACAGTGAAAAGAAAGGATTTATGAATAGACTTTATGCCATCCAGGAGGTGTGTGTCACTGTCCAGAATATCCTAGATGAAATCGCTTCCTTTGGTGAAAGGATCAAGAAGTAAGTGCTGACACAGGTGATGGATTACTCTCCAGTACTCTTCAACATTTTTTCCATGCAGAGAGATAGTAGACTTTTRCTTATTTATTCTGGGATTGTCCATCATTCAAACTCTTCTATATTTACTTTTGCTTTGTGGAGGCCTGCAGTCAGTGGAAATTCTGTCATATTAATTCTGGAGTTTAGAATTATGTTAATTGGGACAAAAGTCAGAAGTAAGGTTTTTAAGTAAAACAGAAAGAGTATATTGTTGTGAGGTTGTTACTTAGAAGTGATAATATAAAATGCAATTTTGATAAAGGAAATAAGCAGAACTGAATAGGGGTTTCATATTTAAGTATGTATTTATGGGTCAGCAAAACCTTTCCTTTAGAGTATTTGTCATTTGTAACACCTAATACATAATATATTAAAATTGCCAACAAATCCAGACATTAAGAAAGAGAGATTCTGAGATTTRCTGCAGGAAATATATGTGTGTATTCCTGGCATGGTCAGTGGACAGCAGCACTAAGTTTGTTACTTGAGGTCAGAAAGACACCTTCCAGCTGTCAGCTGCAAAGYGTGGAGAGGACTGACTTGTGTTCTGCACCCTGAAAGCCAAGAGCATCTCACCACTACCCAATTCACTTTTGGAAGGGAATTTTAGGAAACCTATGCCTTGGATGGAGGTCAGTCTGCAGAAATGCTGAGGATCATCTCTAATGCTGTCCTATTCTGTCATGATGATGAGGAGATTGCCATTTATGCATTTAAGAGCAAATTCCCTAATAGGAAAGCCTGAGAAAGTGTTCCCATAGGGACAATTCCCAGCAGGCTGTGTTCACAGCAGGAGAGGCAGGTGCAAGCTTGTTGTATCACACAAGTTCTCCAGTTAGAAAAATGAGCCAGACTCTGAAAAAAGTCCTTTATCAAAAGGCTAYTCGTGGAAGTTGTCTTGATGATTAAGTAGTTCTAATTGTGCATTTGGAGGTAGGGTTTGTTCTATTATATACCAGATGAGAGCTACAGAATTTTGTAAACTGAGTGAGACTATAAATCTTTGTAATTTGCTCCTAAAACTATAATGGGAAACCTGTACTGAATGCTGTGTTAACACAGCCCATAAGGAGCTTTGCTAAGTGAGGAGCTGTGCTCCCACACATCATGGTGTGTCTGTGATCCATTGCACAAAGCTGAGTCATAGGAACATGAGCAGACCCTCAACCTTCTGTTCATCCCAAATGTGTACAGAAAAGGGGAAAAGAGCAGGTGTCCCCTGAGGATAAAGGGAGGAGTCCTACACTAAGTGATACTAGCATAATGTTAGTGGAGACGTGTCAAAATTGCCAAGGAAAAACGAAGACAATAAACACAGGAAGCCAGAGCTCATTATGAAAAATATGGCTTGCAGTTCTGATAACTGCAAATATTCATCTAGAGAAGCCAAACTAATGTAATCACATTGATTGAGAATGTAGCTAGTAGTAATACTTTAAAGTGTATCATGGGACTATTTAGATTTAAAGCCACTTTTTCCTTCTGGATAAATGTCATGCAACACTTTCGAGATGGTGGTGCCTTCATGGAACAAATCCAGTGAGCCAAGCTCCCCTTTTCAACGTTCCTATGGGATATGTGTATAAAATTATCGTCTGGTTTTTCGCTCTTCACTGAACATAGGGGTTGGAGAGCTACAGCACCCTTTTTCAAGATCCATTAACTCTTCCTTCCTCACACCTCAATTTTGCAGAATGTGGTGACCAGCAGAATTTTATCAGAATAGAGTCTGGGACCATTAGTGAGGATGTTTTTATCAGTGCCTTTTTTGGAAAAGTAATGTCCTGAAACTCTGATGGGATCCCAGAAATCCTCTTCCCTTATTCATAGATAAATAGTTGGAATAGTTTARGTGAAGATGAACCATGATACTTATTTCAGGGGTTTTTATTATCTTTTTTTATTTTCTTTTGACATCCATTATTTCTTTCCTCAACCAATGCTGTTGCATTATCCCTGTCTTCATGACTAACTGTTCTATGCCCTCCTTCTTTTTTTTCCCTAGCTCTCTCCTTCTTATGCACATGGATGAGTTTCCACCTTTGCATATCCATGCACTTGCCTTTTCCTCCAAAGCTGGAAGGCACTGGGCTGAGGAGTGCACCTATACCTCGGACACAGGAGAATGTCCCTGTTCAACCTTTAACTGCTTGTGCTGTCTTTACAAAGGAATAGGGAGGAGATAAAACAAGAAAGCCTTAGCAGTACACTCCCAGCTATTGAGGTTGAGAAGGGAATGTTGATTGCCTTCTGAGTTCATCTGGGGGCTAGGCAGCTCTGTGGGTTTTGTCTGATGCTGAAACTGGGGTTAGGCACTCAGATTTCCAAAAAGCAGAGCAGTGATTCACCTGGCACATGTGCRCTGCTGGGCTGGGAGAGGTGAAATTCACCAGGTGAGTGGGCAAAGCCAGGACCTCCTTTCATTTCACTGACAGTTGATCCAAGCCCAGGCTCTCCCTGATGAATGACAAATCCATCCATGCCTTCATGTGTAGACTCAATTTATTCTCCCTGATGGAAATTGACACTTCTCCCACTGTCCTTTGCTCTTTTATTGGCTTTGTTGGCTGACCTCAGTTCTGACTTCTGTTAATTTTTCTTTAGTACCTTCAACTGGACTGTCCCATTCCTGAGCTGGCTGGCAATTGTTGCCCTCTCTGTGTTCACCGTCATCCTGTATTTCATTCCACTGAGATACATTGTCCTTGTCTGGGGTAAGTAAAGCCGTTTTAAACTGTCTGTACCACTTTAAAAACGTGTTTTTTAATGTATGACTTATACTGACAGTACTTCTTGGTATTTATGGTCRTGAAGCTGCCCTATGATGGAATTAGGCATGTTAGTTTAAAATTGCAGCAGTGTAAATATTTAGGCCCACCTGCAGGATGCATTTTTCTTGGCTGGCATTCTAGACTTAATCATACTATAAACATGTAGCCATGAGGATTCTTCATATATCAAAGTGTAACTTTGTCTAGATATTACTCTGATTTATTTTCACCACTTATACACAAACAGAGGCATTTCAATCTATATGGTGCATTTAGGACAATAAGCCTTTTTTACTGCAGTACTTTATCTTGTGAAAGTGCATGCAAACAGCAGCAAGAAACCWGTTTAAGGGGTCACCTTTAGTTAGACAGAAAGGAATAGGTAATATTTGGCTGGATGATAATGAACAGAAACTCTGGGTAGGTAGGGGAATGGAATTATGATTGATCCAAACTTTCACTACTTGTGCTTATATCTATTCTTTATACCAATTTTTAAAAGCTACYGTTACCACATGTTGTAAATAATGCTCCAGGTTTTCATTTGTATATCTTTTCATACATCTTACACCACCAGCAGCTGTACCCTTACCCAGCAGCACAGACTTACTTATGAAGAGCACTGTCTTGGTTACATCAGTGGCTAGATTTTTCTTTCTGAAGTGAGAGTAGCAATCACACTTTTCTGAAAAATTTTTGAATTCAGAAGACAGCATAAAATCACTGAACTGACTCCAAAGACTATTTTTTGGTTATCAGTCAGTAATTTTCTTAGAATGTTTTCTCAAATGATCATTGCCAAAGGAATAAAACAGATATGAACAAAAGTATTTCTACAGAACTAACAAAAGCAAGCATATGGGCTTCCTTTCTTTTCCTGTCTTTGACTTTTACTTATTGCCCCATACTAAGCRTCACTTAAGTGTAACCCAAACTCTTAGTTTGTTCCCAAAATTTCATTTCTTCTGGCAYACACACACAGAGGAAGTTCGAAGTATTTGTCTGTGTCCTTTTTCTGTCATTCTTCAGACAGGTCTGACATCTTGCATTTGTACATCAGGTTTGATACAATACCCTGAGATTGTAATACCCCTCCAAGATCCACATAACTGTAGAKCCAGAACTGTTCTTTAAAAACCTCATGACTCATGTGTCACACTCCCACAGAAATGTCTCTGTTTCAAGTAAGGCAGARTCTCAACTCCCAAGCCTCCCAAAACATGGACAGATAGCATAAGCATAAATGATTATAAATGCACCTTGCACTCTTTATCTCGTCCCTCCCTTGACTTCAAGTTACATAGGCTGTGTASATAGACCTTCAAGCCCTTTTGTTCACTAGAGGTTTCAACTCCACATTTTTCTCCTGCATTTCAATTTCAATTACTCAGCAAGTGTATGCTGATCCCTTCTTTAGGAACCYTCTTCTCTTGCACCATGACAGGAGACCAGACAGACACTTTACAGATGCAGGTYCCACAATCCAGACCTCCTCAGGGTGAAATGAATTCTCATAGAGCTATGTCATGCTGAGCATAGCTTTGAGCAGCTGTCCCTTCAAGAACTGAGTATTCCAAAACCTGTTTTCTCTATCACTGCGTGTTTCTAGCCTGTGCTGTGTATATTTCTTCATCCTATTCATCCATCCTGCCTGTGGAAACCATTGGTTTCTCTTTTTTTACTTACTTCCATAGGAATGTTTGAGCTGGTCAGTAGCAGCATCTGCCCATTTTGCTCTTTGGAAGGCAGAGTTTTTAGATGAAAATTTCTTCACATTACATGTCATCTTTTGTATATCTGTCTTTCTTCTGTGCACACATAGAGTCTGCCCTTTTCAGCCTGCCCTAGCAAGAAATTCTCCATCCTTTCCTGCCTGTCTTTCTGCCTGTGGAGACTACCAGTCCTTGAAGATGTGGCATGGTAGATGGGGTGGAGCAGGAACCACCTCTCCATCCTAATCTCACTTRATGAAGTGCTCAGTCCTGGTAACAGATACAGCTGCTCATGTGGAAGAAACTATAATTATTTTAATYGGAAAATTTTCCAACTGTTGGAAAAGACCAATCTCCTTGTTGTATTCTGCTTCTCCTGTAATGTCTCCTCCCATCTGTGCAGCAATTTTCCTTTCTCAAGGTTTCATACACTGATTGGTATTTATCAGATGTGATAAAGTGAGATCATACCACCTGAATTCACCCACAGGTGGTCCACTGGCCATGTGAAATGAACAGTGGTATCACCTTTAATTTTGCAGTCACTTGCTCATGCAAAATATCTTCTTAAACAAAGGTGTTTGAATGTCAGATATTCCTTCTGAACATTCACTATCCAACACCATATAAAGGGAGGGCAGCATTCCCTATCTGCACTGCAGAGCTGAAGATTYGTGCAGTGGGAGGCCGTGGGTGTTGTTGACACTGAATCTTGCATGCCCCATCCAAAGGCTGTATGTCCTTGCWAAAATTTTCTGAAAAGTCTGGGCACCAAAGACTTTGTGGAAGATAAACKATGTTATCTTATATCTGATAGAGCCTGGATAAATTACACAGAAAGACGTATTTTTAGTAGTGTTCTGGCTTTCTCCTGCTCACGTGAGAGTCAATACGGTTTGCAGTGTTCATGTCTTAGACACGAGTTCCCAGAGCCCACAAAYCMGGTTCACAAAGTGTATGAWTCTGACTCAGTATGTAATGATAAGAAAATAAGTATAATTTTGAAGCCTGCTGTCTGTTTATTTTGTGGATGATATTTATTGGTGCTTCTAAACTCTAGTGGTCAATCGGCATTGTAAGACCATGATTACTTAAGGGAGACATCCTCCCTTCTCTGCACTGCCATCAGCTTGTCTCTATCTGTCATTCCCACACAGAGGTTTGTGCAAACTCCTCTAAAGCCTTCATAGGATGCAGACTTCACTGCTTACCATATGCTTCATTGTCCTTGGCGTGAAAAATACTTTCCTTGAATCTTCTGAATCTTTTATGAATCTTATGTCCCCCAATTGGCCATTTATGGCCATTTCTGCTCATTCTTTCTGTTACAGAAATTAAATACTTTTTATGCCTCCGCTTTTCCTAACTTCTTCATAATAATCGCAGTTTCTATTACTTTAAAAAAAATATATATTGAAGGAATTTGAAAATGTCCCTAGAACTTTTGTATTTTAAAATGGAACCACAGAAGCAGAGTCCAGCCTTTGGAGCCCAAGTTTACAATCATTCACTGCTATTGTCAGGATTCAGAATGGATCCTAGGAGCTGTTTTGAAACTTTGCCAAAAGTATGTATCTTTTGATATCTTATATCTTATGATTGTAACATTTGAACTTTCACTTTTACAGGCATCAATAAATTTACRAAGAAGATCCGAAATCCATATGCAATTGATAACAATGAGCTACTTGACTTTCTGTCCAGAGTCCCTTCTGATGTGCAAGTGGTGTGGTTTTATTATTATTATTATTATTTTAATTATTATTATTATTATTGTTATTATTATTATTATTACTATTTTAAGACTTTTTAAAGCAGTTATTTTGATTTACTATTATATTATTTGGCAAAAGAAATTGCAAACTCAMGCTAAGGATAGTCTGTGAACCATAAGGAGGTCACTAGATCTTCTTCCAATGAGAAGGAAGTTTCTGCATTGGTTTTGCCTCTGAGGATCCATAGGAGCAATCAGTAGAAGTACAAGTCTTTGTGAGATGGTAGCAGATGCTAGAGCTTGTATTAAACAGCATCCAGCACAATGTGAATGTCACTGGGATAGGGCACTGTGTAGGGAGTACTGGAGCTGAGTCTCTCAGGACAGGCAGAGAAGGAACAGGAAAGCCAAATAATGGAAGGGGCTGGCAGCATTGCCCAGGGTCCTGTGACAGCACTCTGAGAGCACTTTGGCCTTTCCTTTCTGTGGGTGAAAGTTTTTCCTGTGGCCACAGTTCAATACGTCAGGTTTAAAAAAAAAAAAAAAAAAAAAAAAGCTGGTTGTGAATTACAAGTTTTTATGATGCAGTACACAATCCCCAGAGAGCATGCAAGATTTAAGATAGCATCAAGCACATAAATCACAGCCAGTGTCACAAAGATTATAGACTTCCCATATTTCTAGTTTCACTTCAGAGCTGGTATTAAGTAGCAGATATGGGTGCAAACACCCTCTCTGTATCTGATGCCCTCTGTGGTAGGCATTTAGGAATAATCAAGTTTTTAAGAAACATTACAAAGAATGGTATCCAACATGGTCAAGATGATAATGCTTATTGTCTGCTAGAGCTCATGGAGAAAACAAAAAAAAAAAGTAGTTGTTTCAAAGTTTACATCACCATGCAGTGTTATTTCCTGGTAGGATTTTGCTGGTGTTGGTTKTCCTTCTTATTCTGGATCTGTCACACTGTTGTTGGTGAATCCTGCAAATCCTGTGCYATTCTTAGGGGGAAAGTCTTCCCTTTTTTTAACTTTCTATCYCCTGGCAGAAAAAAAAAAA
>CADDXX010000073.1:1548054-1594439 GCA_902810485.1 Alauda arvensis | reverse complement strand
TTTTTTTTTTCTAACAAGTGCCATCTGTCAACTTTCTTTCTGAACTTTGTGTTTAAACAGATGCAATAYCATGAACTGAAACAAGATCCTACTCACAGCCCAGGCAAGAGGAAGAAAACCAATCCTGCCTAGCCAACTTTGTGTGTTGAGGAGACCAGCATGTGCCAGGGGAAGATAAAAGAGCAAGCCTAAGAAGCATTTCCTTTCTCTAAGCTTTTTATTTATCTTGCCTTTTTATCTAGTGAGGAGATTTTGTAACAGTATTAAAATGTGTTTCTCATGGAAAATCTATTTCTCATTGTAAAGACGTTTGTTTTAAGTAGGGTTTTGCCATTTTAAAGCCTTGTTAGGAACAAGGTAACACATGAAATGAGTCCATCTGAAATGGAGCATATATGCTGTTAACTTGGTGGCCAAGGATATATGAGACAGTCAAATCATGCCAACTAAACCTACAAAATATTTAACTTTAAATCTGGCTCAGAAATTTCTCAGATTGTATTTATGAACATTAATATTTTTTTATTATAGTAAGCCATCATTACAATTTTCTATGTTTTATATATGGCAAGAGAAATACARTGGAGTGGAGCCTACTGCACTTAAGTTTTAGCAGATTTTTTTTAAAATTTCAGACCCTGATGTTAACTCCTGGTGCAACATTTTTCTAYATGGTAGGGCTGCTTATAAGACAGAGAGAAACACCAGGTGCAAATCTCTTTCTGGAGCTCCTAAAAGCAGTTCCTGCTGTCTTTATCATTCCGTTGTAAGACTTAAAAATCTCTGTTTCAAAATACTGCCAGGTTTGTAACTGACTGCCTATCATATTTTTCTACATGTACCGGTAGCCATCATTTGTACTTCATAGCTTAGCTCTAATGGGTCAAACTAACTCCATACTGCTTTGGGTGTCATGCTATGGACACTTTTTGTGCACATAACTATTTTAATATGGATATCTTGCAGAAAAGGTTTTTCATTCAAACATGAGACCATATTAATATGCTTTATGGTATAACATTGCCTGTTACCAATGTGAAATACCGTGTAGAGGAAAAATTGCAGTTGTGGTAAAGCTGATATACCAGGGGTTTTTCCTTCGTTAATAATGTCAGTTCTTCTGATATGATCTTTCCCTACTGCATGGAAACTGCATTATCTTATAAATTACATGGAACATAGATGAGAAACATTTACATTTCAAATGTCTTAGTGGCCACTGCATAATGAGTACTTGGGGATATATTCTGGTAGCTGCATGCAGACTTCCACACTCAGCTCCCCACATAGTGAGCAGAGACTCATTCCTGAGGGACTACCTGTGCACAGTCCTCATTACAGTTCCCAGTGACATTAAAGGGGATTTTTTGCCCAGGGAGAGCGACAGGACTGCATCCTCAAGGGGGGCTGTGGTCCTCTCTGGATTACCTCTCGCTGGTTGCAGTTGCAGATAAAGTTAAATTGCACTACTCTAAAAATACTTTTTGAAAAGTCTATTTAGAAATACTTTGCAAGCACATGTGAATATGTATTTGTCCAAAGAAATATGTGTTATCTGCATTGCTCATCATCCTGGATGAAGGATCATCCTGGATTTCTTTATTTTGCAGATAAGATAATAGCCAAGTTCTTAKGTGACAGTTACTTTGATCCTTCTGTTTGTATATTTGAAAGGATGCCAATCAAATGAATGGGCTGCAGAAAGCCTTGGACCTAAACAAGCTCTTGTTACATCATGAAAGAGTTTAATTTTGCTGCTTGTGTTACCTTTTGGCTGTAATCTTACCTGAAGAGCAACCTATTGTTAGTGAAATCAGAAGCACTGGTCAGCCTATTTTGTTYTAAAAAAACATATTTGTGACTCAACAAGATGTGAATGTTTGTTGCCTGTTGTCAGTTTTGCACATTTCTTTAATACACTGCGAGCCTTGTACCTTCTTAACACTGCCCACCAGCCTGCGTGTGATTTCTTCTTGTCTCTTTTTTTTTGTACACAGTTTCAAATGTCTACTTTGGTGGTAATACCTGAGCTGGTTATGCACGTTTCCTGCATTAAACACACTTCTAAGCATCACTCTGTTAGATATTCTGAAGCCTCTGTCTTTGAAATCCTGTGTTGTTGTTTTTCCTTGAGTGCTGTGATGGGCAAGTGAATGAAAACATTGTATTTCTTTGTGCAGGGTTTTAGTATTTTAAGTTCSATAACATGCAGGGGGAGGGGGCAAGGTTGACAAAAACATCTGTTTGTTGAAAAATGGTGAGCTCCTTTTAAATGCCTTAGTCACTCAAAATTGATCTCACCGAAAATATAACRCACAGAGGCAAGGCTAAGAATGATTATTGATTAAATATGATTCTCCTGCCACAACAAGACAATTTAAAGTCAAAATTTAAAATAGTTTGTGAGTGAACCCATTTTCACTATCTGCAGTTTGTCTATGCTGCTGAGTGTAGGTGGCCTTTATMAAGAGCCAATCCTACCTTATGCCATAAATGTTCCAATATATCTTCCTTTTCCAAACTGATTCTGAAGTCCATTTCTAACCTGTTGGACATGGCAGGCTTTATTCCGAAAGCAACTTGTCTGTTCATAAACAATCAAAAAAGAATAAGGCATCTCAGAATCATGAAATTGTTGCTGTTCTCAGAAAATGAAATTTAACTTTATGTGGGTTCACAGAAAATCATTGGGGTCCATATTTAGATTGGATGTCAGAGCACTCAGAATCCACTAAGGCTGATTAATCTGAGAGGCTGTTGTTACATTCCTGCTGATAACTCATGGTACAGAGCTTCYTTACCCTGTTTTTGCAGTTGTTCCTTTTTGTCGGAACACCTAAGTATTTTTTCATTATAGCAATGAGTATTTAACTGGAAGAGCTGCTGTATTATAACTTAGTATTTCAAATCCAAGTGCAACAACCCCCAAGTTTGGAGTTTTTTTACTATTGCGATTAAACCAGCAGWGGAATAATGAGAAAGTAATTAAGCAGTCTGCATACAGTCTATCAGCTAATTTGGTCCCTAAGAGCACAGGCTTTACCAACAAGGGGAATAGCTGCCAGCAAATGCACTGCATGATGGTAAGATATTTCATGTGAAGATAATCCAGGAGCATGAAGTGAAGGAGATAAAGGAAAACTTATTCCTTTCATCATTGTTAGATTATACRTGCATGTATACTACACAAAACATAATGAAAAGCTTGGCAGCTCTCTGCTCAGCAGCCAAGGATCCCAAACTGTGGTKTAACTGGCTTGTGGTTTAATACAGATCAAGTGCTTTGTGGCAGAAACTCTTCAGTTGACACTGACCCACGTGCATCTGCACCTCAACTCTCAGAGTCTGCTCCAAGCCTCCACCACCTTCTCACTGAATGGTAACAGTGAAAGGTATTGGCTTTTTGTTGAGCTGGGTACTCAACAAAAAAACCACAACTTTTTTCCACTGGTGTTTTTGCCACGTTATAGGACTGATCTTACTGATTTGTATTTCTCTTACTTGTAAAAATTTGGATCTCAGAACTAGACTCCTGTGCACATCTATCCTTGAGTTACATTCATAAAAGGATTTTTTTGTTGCCTCTTGAACAAGTATGGTGAAAAAAAAATCCCACAGGATTTCTAGCCATGGGACATGTAACAAGTTCAACAAGCAAGTGCACTTGTATCAGAAGTATGTTGTTTACAGTCATGAGATAATGGATTGATCAAAAGGAATGGGCCTGAAGACTAAAGCAAGTCCTWTCCTATGGTGTGTTTGTATTCTTCAGGCTGAGTGTTTCTGAACATGTCTGTTGAGAAAAGGGAAGAAGAAATGGGGAAGAGCCTGGATTGCTTAAAAAAAAGATTTACTGAGAAACTGGGTAACTACCAAATAAAAATATCTTCAATTCTTAGAGGATTTTTTTTTTTTTTTAGGACTGGGATTTGTATAAAAGACAAGCCTTTCTGCACTAGAAGTAAGGATCTTTCTTACTTAGAATAAAGTTCAACTAGTGCAATTTGCTGAGGCAGAGTACAGTTTTGGGAAGACAGGATTGAAAGAGTTGGGGAAGAATTATAGTGGATTATAATGCTGAAAGCAGCCTGTTTGTGTTTTCACAGTACAGATACAGACTTTCCCCTGACATGGTTATGGAGACCACAGCTCAAAACCACAGTTACATTCGAACAGTTCCAACAGCCACCACATTCCCCATTTCTTCCCAACTTCAGATGCTGCTGATGGCATGCCATGGAGCTGKCTCTACACCTCTCAGTGTAAAGGGTCCCTCCCTCCTTTTTTCCACTTTGGCCTCTCTGCAGTCTCTATGTGACCAAACTCTTCATTTCCTGATCACCACTGATACTAGCAACTAAAGGTTAATTAAAATCTGTTTGCCATGTCRTCCTCTCCTGCTTCTTCTCCCTGTTTGTTCTTCTGATGGGCTGCTTTTCCTCATCCACATTCTTTCACTAATTCACCTTCTTACTGATATAACTCTGACAATTCAGCTGCTGGTTTCATGTCAGCACTGCAGATTTCTCTCACAGACCTCCTACCCCTGAAGCTCAATGTTTGGTTTCTCACTGCTGCATTAAGCAGTCATACATACCTGTCTTTCATCAGCTCTGCTTCTCTTGGACCTGCAGTGACTCACATCTAGACCAATCTCCCTCACACATGCAGACTTTCTTGACTCCTCACTCCCTGATGAGGACATTTTTTGAAGCTGTTCTCCATCTTAGTGCAGAAAAGAATAGATGAGGAAATAAAAATCTAAGTTTAAGGGAAGTTTCTGGAAGTTGTATAACTGTTCCTGCAGTATGCACGCATMTTGCTGTTGGTTACTGGCTTCTGAAATGTCTGAGCTTGCAGTTTTGCTCTGCTCCAGTTAAAGGATTTGGACCTCTGTGTGGTTTGCAAAAAGTCATAGTAGGCACTTGATCTGGGGGGGAAACAATTAACATAAATGCATGCCAAAGCAGAAAAACTGTAGTTCATGAAGTTTGTGTCTAAAATCAGCAATTGTAGCAAGCATGGGTTGCTTGGGGTTGAAAAGGTTTGTTTTAATGTATTCTCCATCACAGAAAATGGGCTTTCACTGTGCAATTTACTGTTCTTTGTAAAATCCTCTGATTCATAATTAAATACAGCATTATGATTTTTGCAGTTTGGGTTTTTTCTCTACAGGTAATATGTAGGCTGCACTTTGAGCAGACATTTTCATAACAAAGAGTGCCATTTGAAAAGGAAATTAATTTTTTAATTAGCTGACACTTTCCATCACTTGGTGTCAAAGCTGTCAAATGCCAGCAAGTTTAAAGCCAGGGTTTATGTTTACCTTTTTAAAGTTATGATAAAGCAAAGTTCTGTTAAAGCAAAGGGAGAGTCAAAAGAGAATCACAGRTGCACACTGCCAGCATGATGCAGGGAGTTTGCCCCTGCCAGTCAATAGCAGGAAATGGGCCTCATGTATTATTGAAGACGCAGAGAGTTGAGCACTGGAAGTGCCCTGTCCCAGAGCTGCCAACACTGTGCATGGCTGACAGTAATTGATAATATCATGGCTGTAACAGAGGAGGCACAAGTTGCATTTTTTGTGAAGAACAAGTGCATTGGTTCATCATTTTTGTGAGTGCTAATTTAAATGATCAGTGTACAATACAAAAATGCATAGTGGTGCAAGGAAAGGAGGGAGTTTCTYGGGCCTTCTGCATCTCAACCTGAATGTTAAACCCTCTTTGTAGTCTAAATACAGAGTAGAGGGCATGTGACATAYATCTCTGCAGCTAACTGAGATGTCCTGAGCTGTTAGAAACCCCAGTTCCCATTCTGAAACTTCAGTTCCTTTGCACAGAGTGTGTTTCCAGGGCTGATACTGGACAGCAGCCAGATGATGTGAAGCTTCCCCTGCTGCAGCTCCTTAGTTTAAGTATAGTGGCATGGCACTTGCCCTACACAGGAAACCAGTTTTACTTCTTTTTTAGTATGGGTGAACTCAAACCCATGATGCATATTTCCTAAGATGATGCTCTGGTAGACATGAGGCTGTTCAGATGAAGGAAGAGGGGTAGTGGATCTAATTACTTAGAGTATCKATCCTCTTGCACCCAGAGCTCAGTGCAGAAGATCCAGGACTGACTGTTCAAGAGACAGCAGGCAGAGAGGGCCTGAAGCCTTGAATGCTGCTAATGGGTAACAGAAAAATTTGGAAATAGATAAATTTGCAAATTTATGCCTTTCTCATGAAGATATTGCAGAAGAAGGAGCRTACATATGCTCCCTTGCAGGAGAGAAGAAAACAAATGTATTGTCCCCCTTTGAAGATACTCTGGCCTATAGAGATTTCTGGGGAAGGATACACTTTTGAAAGGTAGGCATGGTTCCCATTCTACTTTGTAAGGGACCTCTCTCCCCCAGTGTCACTACACAGAAGCCTAAAGAGGAAAGTTTTTCTTTGGAATGGACACTTGCTAGCAACTAATTTGTCTTCTATTTGCAGGCCTTCACTTCACAATGGTGCACAAAATTTGTGCTTAAATTTATGAAAGGAAAATATTTGAAACAACAGCCTGATTGCCTCTTTGTAGTCTATTATGCAAAGCAAGTGTTCTTGCTCTTTCCACTTGGGCAGCCCACAATGTAGCCCTCTAGCAGATGCACAGAGTGTTCTTCATTTATGACTCGCAGTCACCATAGGCAAATGAGATAATACCAAAGCAACTCTTCATGTCTTCAACTGGTACTTCTGTGGTACAACATACAGTTGAAAGGATTTTTTTTTTTAATYTGTGGGGAAACCAAACCAAACCAAAAAACAGTGTGAGAGAAAGGTACTCTGTCAAGGATGATCCAGTGGTGCACCCAGGCGGGTGTGACACCATGGAGGAAGGTACCCAGGACCTGAGAGAACTGGCTGTGCTGGAGGTAATCTCTAGGGATTCAAGTAATGTGCAGTCCCCTGTAGATCCAGATGAGGTCCAGTGAGGCACAGTCCGTGAGGCAGAAGTTTGTATGGAGCACGTGATCATTGCACACCATCCTTSGCATTGATGCCCATGAAAGGAGGAGAACAAACAAAGTGCTTTAGGTGATTACCTAGCTACAGCAATATGATGATCATCTTTTTCCTCCCTGCTGACCTGCACCTTGTCTGTGGAAAGACTGTCCAAGACTGTGGACAGACTCARAAGACTTTAGCAGATTAGMGAGGAAATGCCCTGTGTCCCTCCAGTACGGACCAGAGTCTCTGCAAGTACCCCTCTGCTCAAGAGAGAGGGTACAAACCATAAGGTAACCTGTGGTTCTTGCTGTGACCATAGAGAGGATGTGGGGAAGTGGGATGSAAAACCCACCTCTGCTCTGGCAACACAGGTACATGAGCTGAGAGGAAGAAGAACACAGGAAATTCAAAGGACAAATGCAGTTCCAGTGGGYGAGTCCTCAGAAAGAGTAGAAGGCTTGATGTTATTTCCAATCYTCTTGAAGTCTTCCACTTAGTATTTACAAGAAGTGAGCAACAAATATAACCATAATTCTGCACGTGCTCCAGGACTGAGCCCATGGCCATGACAGCCTGTTCTCTGCCAATGGAGGGAACACAMAGCCTGCACCTGGACTGCCACAGGAGCTATGCAAACACACCACGATTTGCACACATGCTCTGCCTGCCAAGCCAACACTGGCAGTGCTGGGGTTCTTGCGGTAATGCTGCCCCTGTCTTCTCTGTCTCCATCTCTCTTTTTCCCTCTCTGCTCCTCTTCCCATCCCCCTTTTGTGGGAACTCTTACCCATCTTTATCAGTAAACGAGTCTCAGATGTAATATTGTTGCATTTATGCTTTATTCTCATCTGAGAAAGCTATCAAAAAGAATCCTCCCCAACTGCTCCTTTTCTAGCGGGATGGGACACAGACACTTGGTCACTGCACAAATGAATGAGACTGTGAGCAACAACATTTCCTACACATCGTTGTGTGACCATTTCTACCAAAGACATGGGTAACACTATATATGATTCTGTAAATATATAGTGCCTTCTCTTCTGAATTTACAGAGTAATTTACATAATTTTATTTATATACAACAAGGATAAATAAGACAAAAAYGGATAGAAGGAATTTCCTTTTCTGTATGCTTTTATTTCATAACRTATGTATAAAATTAGCTTTATTAAGGGACATCAAAATATGTACACAAGCATTTCTCAAGAAATGAAACAATCAACTGCTTGGTCTAAGTTTAGGGTCACTGCCTCAGAAAACTGAAGAGAAATACGGAATGAGGCACATAAAAAAATACTTCCAAGACAGRAAATACAATGTTTAACTGAGTGTGAATGATGCAGCACTCTCCTGTGATCACACACATCCAGATCTGTCAGGCAAGCAGAAGGTAGTAACACTCAGATTCAGCCAATGTGGCTTGTTTGGAATTCAACTGCTAGGAAGATTTAGTCAATGACATGCTTCTACCATAGTTTCCAGAACTGCTAATAAGGCCTTTGCCTGTTCACCAGGGAAGAATAACATGCTTTCAGATATTTCYTGAAGAAACTGTGGTAGTTTTTCAAAAGTTTCTACCTCTTTATAATACATATCTACCAACCAATCTCCAGAAAAYGCATTTTTCATCCTAGAGCTATCACTAACCATTACTGGAAGTATATTTGAACAAGCTATAGCTCTAAGAGTTACAGTCAGGGGAGTAGACAAATTGTAAACTGAACAAAAATTCATCAGCATCTTAGTAAATGAAATCAAACACAGTTCTTTCTTCTGATTGCAAAACTCTTGTTCTCTGCATTCATAGAAGTTTTCAATGTTCTCTCCTGGATAAACAAGATTCAGAAGTTCTTCCTTTACTGTGACTGACTCAACATAATCCAGTGGCAGTTCCTCATGGGAGTTCCTTTGCTCCAAAAGGACTGGCCCTTTGGGAAAACATAAGCATTAATAGCAACAGCACACTTTGTGATGAACTGGCAGCTGAATGAGATTTTGGGTTGCTTATWGCCAGAAACCAGGTGTCTGTTTAAATTCTTTCTTTGTACCAAGTTATGTAAACGTGACTGATGACATACATATTTGCAACACAAGATAGAACATCTAGAGAGATCCTTGGTAATAATTTCTGTACAATATTGTCTTACCTTGCCTAGAGGATGCAAAAAGATAATTACTGCTTTTRTAAAATTCTATTAAGTACTTTGTAGACCAGGTTATTTGCTGACACTGACTTCAGCATGTTACCATGATGGTYTTTGTTTTACTTTTCTGGATGATGTGGCCAATCTTGCCTTACGCTGTGCAGCAAGGTGAACTATTGGGGTAGGAATCCAAGCCTTCCCTAACAACTGAGTTTCAAAGTTTGATCTTAACAGACTTCTAAAATGCAAAACACAATTACTCTAATAAACATATTTAAAGTAAGTCAATGAGACATGTTTATTTGTTCAAACTAGTCTGAAAAAATAAATCCTTTTGGTATTTCCTGTTTATTAGTACAAGGGATCTATTAATATTTAAATAGCTTACACATCTCTTGGGAAGTTTAAGAAAGGCTACATCACTAAGAAAAAATGAAGGCTGTTAAGACACTACAAGTGTTTTTCAAATATGAACACATCAGGAATCYTCTTACATAAATTTGTATTACTATGCTAAAGTAATGATGCCATATTAAGAGGAATGCTTCTTCAGAAATATATTTTAATGACAAAAGGTAAACTCCCACATTACATATCCAAAATAGATATATTAATTGTGCTTTGATTAAAGCTGCAGTATCATTACTGATTGTTTAGTATCATTACCTTCTGCACACTAAAGGCTTTTAGAAACAGAAAGTAGATATGTTTTTAGAGAGACATGTTCTAAATTATTGAGCTATATAAACTCACACTCAATAGGTATAATGCTTTCTACCATGGGCTTCTCAGTTACTTGACAGGCCATAACTCAGAATGTGACAAAGGCCAAGATGAAGATACACACAGCCTTACACTTGCCAGAAACCCTTGATGAATGCAACTGCAAGTAGAGCTCTTCCCCTATGATAACAAGATCATCTACTACCTATTCCTCACAAYAGCCCAGGAAAAATGCACATCTGTCAGTGCAATGCCATTTCCAATTGAGGAGCTGTACTTACTATAATACTGGCTATTGCATCACTTCAATGGATAGAACTGAGCCCAGGTATTGGCTTGGCATGTTAGATGCCACGGTGCCATGGTTCAGTAGAGATACAAAACACCTGGGAGCCACAGAACTGAGACTCAGTAAACAGAGGTACAACTGCAGAAGGAATGTATTGATTATGATCTGGTGCTTGCGCAACAGACACAGCCACAGCCTTTAGGGGGCAGGAGAAGACTGTAAATACAGAGGGTCATATTCCAAGAATGTATTAAAATTTTGTTTCTCTACCTTATTTAATAGGCTGTCTAGATACACTTTTCTGCCTCATGACTAAACACAGAATGATTTTTACTGAAAAATTCTGGACTTGGCGTATAAAGCACAATCTACACTGACACAGTAGGGCAATGGTACAGATACTGCAAACACYCACTTTAGTAAATTAATTAAAAGAAGGAAGAGTTGCTGTCCAAAACCATTCTTTGCAGACATTCAGGGTTTTTAAAACATGTGTGTAATTAAATACATTGATACAGTACATACTTCAAGATACAAATACCCTGTCTTTGAACAAAAAATATTGTTTCAAACATTCTGTGCTTGCCTCAGGAGCAAAGTACTTTCTTTAGAAACTAAGGCATCCCTCCCACTATTATCCCTAAACAGCAGTTACCATTATTACAATATCAATTACTTTCTTAAACTAATTGCCAACTTAATTGTGTTCTTCAGAGACCATCACATTAATTTTCACAAATGCTGAAAAAAATTTATGTTGAAATACATGAATATATAGTGATTTAAGTGATCTGTTTTTGTGTTGTGGTAAAAATAGATCAAAACAATAGAAAATACTTAGCCTTGATTGGTGACTAGGTAATCTTTACTTTCATTAGTGGAGAATATAGTTGCAATGCATATGGTGTAAAATGCAGGATAAAAACATTACCATATTGGAAAAACATGTGGAAATCCTTGTTTAATTTCATATTCAGCTGATCAAGATAAGTGTGAAAACAGTATTATTTYTATTGTAAACAAACCAGCTTGGCTTAAAAATGTTTTAAAATATTTCATAATAACTTTGTATTTAGGAAACTATCAAGAAAAACACTGAGAAGTTCATATGGATTCAGAACAGTGGATAATTTCCCTAAACCAGTTTAGCATAAATGCACTCACCCCCATGCTGAAGTAGCAGCTTTCCAATTTCTACATGTCCATTTGACAGTGCATCATGCAAAGGAGTCACCCCGTCCACTTGACTGAGCAAGTCTACCTCTGGACAACGCTCCAGAATTTCATGGACACACACTGTGCTGCCATGGTTACAGGCTTCATGCAAAGGCGTCCAGCCAGCATAGTCTGAATTATAAATCAAGGGAAGTTTTTAAACAGCAGAAGTAGTACTGAAATGTTAATAATGTCATTCATTTGACAGGGAAACACTTTACTTTTTMTAGTATTCATTACATCTAGAATGGCAGCTTGTGATTTCAAAACAAGAAATTCTATATGAAAAACATCTGGAAAAAATAGCTTTTTTAAAAATCAGTAGAAAATGTCATGTTAAAATACACTTCAGTCATAAATTAAGCTTAACATTAGCTATAAAGTTTTGTGTTATGTAAAAAAGAAAGAGTTTTTAGATTGTATAAATGAACTTGTTACCAAAACAGATGCTAATGCAGTTCTTTATGCGTCTTAATTTCTTAGTTCTGTAGAGAAAATGGGTAACTTACCTTTAACATTGATGTCTATTCCCGGCAAAGAGAGAAGCTGAATCAATCTCTCCACTTTGTTATTTCTGCAAGCTTTATGCAGGGCTGTCTCTCCTACCATGAAAAATTAATAGATTACACTAGACTAGGCAAGATAGCAACTAAAGGAAATAATCAAAGGGCTTGGAACTAGGAGACCTGGTTATGTACCAGAAAACTCAATAATGAGTAAGATTTTCCTTTATCCTGTTTAAACATCTTTTAAGAAAAAAAACCCCATGGAGCTTCTGTTCCACCAAAGATCCAGCAATGAAATTGTACCGCAAATGGTTTAACACAGGAATTATCTCCCCTCTAGTTCAAGGTTTAAAGCTTCAATCACACTATAAAAGCACCAAGTGATCACAAACCACCAAAAAATACTGGGTTTTGAAGCAATAAAACTTTAGAGTGCAGTTGCCCTCCCTTAAATTTATTCATGAACCTACATTAAAATGTATGGTTCTTTTTACACAGCGTTTATGGCTTAATTCAAATGAATGTTTCTGGCTAAGCATGAGTGCCTCTACACACTCAAGTATAAATCAAAACTTCAAATCTGTTATCAGATGGTTTGCTGTTTCTCAATAGGCTGTCTGACTTGGCTACAGTAGGGAAGGAGAGTAGAAAGAGGGAATTAATAATAATTATAACAGCAACAACAATGATAATAACAACAACAATGATAATTAGTAGTAGTAGTAGTAGTAGTCCCTGGGGAAAAAAATTCCCAAACCTTAGAATCATGKACCGCTGAAATAAGTGTGAAAATTTAAACAGCAAACAACTGAGAGCTGCTGCTTATATATGTAAAGACRCAACTAGCTTCTCTGTAATAAGAACTTCAGACACATTCTAAATGCTGTTTTCTTTTCAATAATTGATTAGGTTTGAACAAGAGCCAGAGGAAAATCCTGATACCAGGTGAAACATGATGAACTAAACATTTTAGAAATTCAATATATCTTAGGCTAGATCTCTTAGCTTTTGTAGTAAGATTTACATARAACATTTGGTTATATTAATACTTTCACTATGTAAATCTGTCAGCTCCATACCCATTCTTTCAACAGAATACACTACTTATAATTTTAGCAGGGGGGAATAGAAAAAAACAGCAGCACTGGTTTGTTTGGTTTTCCCCCCTATCCAGTCCTTCAGCTCACTTTTCCTTGTAGAAATCACATGTAATAATTCACATCAATTTTATTCGTAAAAGCATTAAAAACAGAGGGAAACAGTTTTAAAATATATGGCCTGACTCTGTTGCTGAAGCTATTTTAAACCTTTAAAGGAGATGAGGTCTACTTTTGTCCTTCAGTGTTTGTGATACAATTCAGTTTTTAATTATTTGAACAATTCCAGCTTGCTTTTGCCAGTTTTTTCTGGCATTCTCCTGGGTGTCATATAAATAGAGTTGTAGGTAAATTAGAGATGATGAAGATGAAAAAGTAGTTCCAGCAAGTAACTCTATAGTAAAGCAAGCATCATGCAAAGTACAATTTATTAAACTTGTGTAACAAATATGAACTGAATTAATTACTGCAGTGCTGTTTTATTCCTTAGGTATGTGACTTCCAGTATTGTTAAAACAAAAGCCAAGTGCCTTTCATAGTCTGGGCTGAATGCCTGGAAGAAAACAGTCCATATGCTTAAAACAGCTATGTAACACAGCATCCTCCTCAGTCTTTGTTCACAAAATGTCTAGGACTCAGAGAGATGAAGACTGAATTATACTTGCAAATCAGAAGACGTTGATCCTACCAAGCACAGGTTGAGGTGGATTAGCAAAGTAAGGCAGGCAAGACTGGAACGAGCTCACACAAACTGTACATTGTATTTAATGTATGGGAGGAGGAGGGTAATGGAGAAGGCAACTTTATTTTACCATATATACAAATTCCTCCTTTTAAATAGACATTGGGAAAAAAAACCGCGGACCATAAGAAAATAATTCTCAGGCATAAGCCATCATTTTAGTAGAGCACTCATCAGGACAAGTTTTTAAACATGAAAACTACCAATTCTAACCACTTTAAACTTCTTAACGTAAATTAGATACATAGAATACCTTTCATATCTCTCTTGTATACCTCTTCAGCCAAAAGGCGACTCTCTTTGGTGTGTGCAGTCTGAATTTCTGTATTTGCTCTAATTAAGTCACTGAAAAGAGAGCAAAGGGGACACATTAAAAATCACTATTTCATATTTTAATTTAACACATATGTTACTTAATCGTTTTAAATGTGTACATACAGAATATTTAGATTTATCCATTTCAGCATAATTTCTGAATTGTCTTAATTATGTAATTCCTATGCCATTTAATTATAACTGTACTTAAAATAAACATCAAATAGGATTGCCCACTTTTAAACTTTCTTTAACGGTAATTCCATGAACAGTGAACTTCTGTATATACCCTATAAATTTAATATTAGACAAATACAACTACCTCAGTCTGCATATACACTGAAATTCAAAGAGAAAGGGGGAAAACAGAAAAGGGGAAACCCCACCCCAGAGGTGTTACAGGCTTACAATAGAGCTTTCTGTCAGTTGAAGTAATTTGTAGACAACAAAACAGGTCACATAAAGTTCAAGAAATGTGTCAGGTCAGAAGCTGTCCCCCAAAGCAGAATAAAACTGGTGATGTTATAGGTATTACTTACGGTAGATCAGGCAGCACTTTGACTTGGTTCTGCTTATCGCCATTTAGCATCTGTAATGTCCTTTGAGACTCAGGGCATGGCTGCTGCCCTATTTTCTTTCTCTTTGCCTTGTGTATCTTTGTCTCACGCATCCCTATCTCTCGCAAAGCAGGTGAATAGGAAGAGACCTGTTGCAAAAGTAACATTTTATAAATGAAGAAATTTTCTTTTGTTGCACTTGCTGCAACGCCGTCATGTATGACCCACAGCTTGCTGTAGCTAAGCTTTTAAAAATCTGATCCCTGATTGATTGTGCATCTAGATTGTTTCAATTTGTCTTTTGCATTCCATTTTGATGTTTTTGTAATTCACTCTTTACAACTGGTCTCAGTGARTGGCTTGTGTCTGAGACAGAAAATCGGAAATTCTAGGCCTCACTCAGGTTTCTGGCAGCTGAGAAAACCTGGATCTCTTTAGCTGGACATAGGACTTGAGTACAGCTAATGGACTTTCATGTATTAAAGTATTTATAGACTTCCTGCTCCCAAACCAGGGAGCAATTTGGTTCAAGTCATACTCACTCCACTCTTTCATCTCTTCTGAGATGGATTGGATTGGATTAGGTCTTTGAGCATCGCACAGGCAGTAAGCCAGTTATCTCTTAGGTGCTCTCTCTTTATTAGGACAGCTTTGCCTGTTGTAGATGTTAGCTTCTTTCCACTCATACAGAGCTTCAAACCAACTTACACTGCTCATTTTAAAGTCTTAAGTTTCTGCAGTTTGGCAAAAGCATAGGAAAAAAGACCAGTGAGGGCGATTCATCAAATACACAACAATTATATTTGAAAAAAGGTGTCAAGGAAGGCTTTGAGTATTTAGCAGTTTACTGCAGATATTACAACAAAGTGCAGTTGATGAGGGACACCTCTACCTGCACCTTCACTGCACATTTACCACCAGGGAGTTGTTAGTTGTTGAACTCAGAGAAAAGCCTAGCTATTAAGACTCTGTATGACATGAACTGGGAAAACTGGATGATAGCTAATTTTTACTGTATGGAATGAAAAAGGAGACTCAGTCATACTAAGGAAAACTACAAAAAGCACATAGACTTATTTCAAGCACTATAAAAATTTATCAGTTGCAGAGAGTGATCAGTAGTCATGGTGATACCAAAAATAGTGATTCTGCTCTATATGTGGCAATAGAAATCAAATATTAGGTATGCAGGTGATTTATGTTAAGAATTCTGACAGTCTTTTGTTCAGTCTCTGTTTAAATGTGCTGTATTAACAATGACCTCTCTTCACAATAAATCCCTGTAAAATTTATGAAAACTTATGCATGGGAAATGTACAAAGGTAAAAATTTGGGKTTTTGTGACTCTACCTGTAGAACACAGACAAACAGCTAAGGATTCCACACTCTGTTTAGTCATTAGTATTAAGATTACTTAAATGAGACTCTAAATTAGAACATAACATTACTGTGTGATTAGACTKGATTTGCCTGCATCCTGCCAGTAGTCATGGCTTTGAGGATTTCTTTTGCAGCTTTTACCATGTTTTTCCTCACCATCTATCACAAATTGTGATTTGAAGGCAGGCAAAGGTTTATAAGTAGGAGATCGTTTGTAAGAGGAGAAATTCACAGGAAYACACTGAGGTTCAAAATCATGAAATCTTCTATGTAACAAATGCCTGGACCTATCTCTTCAAAAATCCTGAAGGAAAAGGTAGCTGAGAAAAATAACACTATATTTGACACTCTCCTTAAGTATAAATGTAACACTGCAATCATTACAGCAGGGATTATTTTTAAAAGATTTCACTGTTGCATTGTTTCACTTTCATAACAACTGCATGTAAACYGATACCAGGTGCGACAAACTCCCTGGCAAGAAAAATCTTACTATGGCTTCTGACCCAGATCTCAGGCAAAGAGAAATTTAAATGCAATGGAACACATGGAAAGATAATGCAGGTAACAAGCATGACCTTAAACCACAAAGAAAAGATATATTTCAAGACTTCTACGAATCAAATTAATAAGTTATTAWGTTATAACTTAAATAAGTGATTAAGGAGTTACTTACTATTTTCTGAAGAGAAAGAGGTTCTGAAGAAACAGTGATGTTCCTCTGTAAACATATTTGTTTGAAAATTGCTTCTGCAACAAACAGTTGAAGCCAGTCTGATGGTATGGCACAAATAAACATTTTTAACTGACATACGGAAAAATCTGGATAAAAGCAATAGGAARAAAAAAAYTAAGCCTAAAAAATGAAAATACAGAAATCTACATACCTAGTTATCTAGAAGRTAGCTCTTCCAGGCTTTTTGCTCCTATGGCAGATTCAGAAGCTTATTCTCCCTTTTGAATTACTAAAATTCTTCACATTAAAATAGATTTTAACCGTCATCTAGTAAGATGACCARATACTGAGAGAATGTTAAACATATTTTAGGAGACATAGCATCACATTCTGTGTAAAGCTTTTTAAAATGCTCTTAATAAAATGTTATAAAAGTTACACCTTTATTTTGAGAATAAAATCACTAATTTTTGAAGTTCTGCAAGTGATCACCTTTTAAATCTAAGTGACACAAATTCAGGTAAGAGTTACAGCACATGAAAAAGAAATCTGCAAGCAATGCAGGCTGACCTACAAGTTCTGTGTTAAAAGTCACTGTAAGCAAATTGTAACCCCATTCAGATGTACCAAATAGCTTACACTGTTCAAAAAAAAGCCCCCCACAGCTGCAGAGGAACTTACATACCCATACATACATCAATATATATCAGGCATACGTCTGACCTACCTCTGCTTTGGAAAAGATGACAGAAAGACCGATTTTTTTTCTTACAGTGGTTTGAGTCTAAGAAAATAACTTTGTCAAAGTAACAACTGAAACAGCTGGAAAGCAACATCTGCCATGAGGAAGGAAATTCTTTACTGTATTGAGGGAATCTTCTGTTCTGCTAAGAAGTGCTCATAAATTAACYGATCTGTATACTCAATGAAAACAGAAACCCAAGTTTGAGATGTTTGCTACTGTAAGTATAACTGAATTTAGAAAAACTCTTAGCAATTTTGCTTTGAGTGCTGAGGATTGTACCAAGTCACATATATATATATAGATATATCTCCAAGATTGTCCCTATTGTATGACAGCTACAAAATCCATTGGAGAGGTACATACTAAAAGCTCCATTGATTTGAACAACATAAATTTCAAACTGATTTAGCCTCCTAAAAGTTSTCATAATTTGCTTTCTGTAAGACAGAATAAATTGTCCACAGATTAAGATTTTAGTTTAATTCTTTTCATGATGGCTCTTTTTGAGTGCTCAGGTAGAAGGCAGATACACTTTAATGAAGCTTACATATACCTGTTACCGCAGAAAATGATGACTGGAAAAGGAGTCAGGGGAAGCTTTGGTGGGAATTAATTTTGAAAATTAAATTAAAATAATTCCATACTTTTCTTYAGATAAATGTTTTGTCTTTCAAGCTCCTCAGCTCCTTGTTGCTAAAAGTACCTCAACTGACATTCCATGTTAAATGACAATGGTTATTTGAGTTGTGATGTTTCTGTTTACCTATTATATCTTATGAAGATGAACTACAGTAATTCATGGTACTAATGGAATTTTCTCCCATTCCCTTCGTTAAGTCCAAGGATTTGGAAGGAGACACTGAAATGTTTCATTTGAAGCTGTAGGACTTACACAATTCAGTGTAAGTTTTAGACTCATGGTTGAAATGTCTTTAGCAATCTATGGATTTTCTGGAGTGATAAAATTCACCTGAGTTGAGTAAGGTGTGTCTGATAGGTTGTGTGAATTTAGGGTTCATTATGATGTGCTTAAAGCTTCTCCTAAACTGACAAGAGAGCTCCAAAGATTTTTTTTTTCTTCCTCAGACCGTGTGGTCTTGCTTTCAAATCARCATTTAGACATTTATTTTGAGGGATTTTAATAAGAAAACCTGTTCTATTTGATGTTTGCTTGACACCAACATACAAAATAAAACTGTTTCCTGCATACGTACACATCATTCAGCACACAGCTGCAACAGGGGGTAAAAAATGATCTCAAACTAAACCAAGGATTTTAATTAAGAGTTAGTGTATCTGATTAGAAGACTTTTGAGAGGCCTTACAAACACTCACCATCACACAAAATGGCAAGGTAATGCGCCAAATCAGGGACTTGATGAAACACATTTCTGTCCATAAGCAAACCTGATACGATCCAACAGTCCACTACAGTTCCAAGAATTGCATTTAATAGACCAGCAACTTCACTTCTGAAAGCCTAAATAGAAAAAAAAAACATGGGTTTTGATCTGTATTTTATAAAAATTCATACTGATAATGTACCAGAAATAACATAGAGACCTTTAGATAAAAGCGTACTCTGCTGCCATGTCACTCCTTCATTAGCCTCTCTTCTTCTGCTCAAAAGCTAACTGTTCCAGCCAGATTAAYAAAATTTGTGTCACTGATGCCATATCAATTAAAATTTGGCACTGGAGAAAAACAGGCTCTATGAAAACATCATTTAAAACTATATGCAAAATGGTGTCAAAGCTTACATGCACAATTGTAATGTGATTTCTTTTTAAATTAGGTTTTGTTTAAYCATAAGATTGCAAGTACTGCACTTATTGCAGTTAACCTTGTGTTTAATTTGACAATTACAGGGATCTTTTTCTCCGTGCTCTATTGGCATTGACTTTTCCTGAAGATTTCATCATGAAATTAAAACTCTTTTTGTGACTGTGTATGTCTGTGCTAAAAGGGAAAAGGATTAAAAATGTTAGTTTCCCGCACAGGGAAATCTTTGGCAGTCACTTTGCAAAATGAAACTCTCTTCAGCTACCAAAAATTCCAAAGAGATGAGCAACTGCAAATTTAGGAAAAAACCATATTTTTGAATATTAGCCTTACCATTTTCTACCTTGAACGCACACCAAAAAAAACMCCAAAACCCAACCAACCAACCAAAATCCTTATGAGTCCCACCATGACATTAGAAGAATTAGTTTATTCATCCATGTGAGCACTTAATCAATACTGKCCAGATAAAGATGTGTTTCTAGTGTCTGAGTTAGTCTGTGCATGGTCACATCTAACTATACAATTTTCTGAGCCACTTATAAAATTTATATAATGACCACATCTACCACCAGATGTCCTGAAGGCACAGTTTGGAAGAACAGCGGCACCATAGTAGGAACACATGAAATTCATCTGACCTAGGGTTCTACCAGAGAATAAYTACTGTTACATTAGAACACCAATTGATATGTGGCATCTTGTCAAAGACTACTTGAAACTGGACAATATTGGGTAAGACGCAAACCAGGTTGAATGTGTAGACACTACAGCCAATGGTTTGTCTAATAYTCCTTTGAGGACAAAATATGTTCAAGGTTGGTTTAAAGTAATTTAYTGGGATTCCTTAGGAGCTGAAAAGTACCAAAATCAGTTTGAGCATCAATAAATCAAACAGACGTACATATGATCAACAGAGACTGTGACATGGATGATAATAAAAACATTGTAAAGTAATTTGTTGAAAACTACACTGTCCCTATAGTTAAGTTACTAGTCACTCAAAAGAAAAGGAATTAACACAACTACAAATAAACATGATGTGGGTGGAAGCATAATCTCCATCACTGAAGATTTTTAAGAACTGGCCAGACAAAATCTGTTACAAATGTTATCTCCAAGATTGCTTTCCAGGCCTACTTTCTCTTAGTGTCTTAAACTCTACTTGATGTAGTTTGCCCCTTCCTTTATTATGTCATAATACTTYATTATAGATGAACTGTGAAATCTTATAATTTAAAAAAATCCTGAGAACACAGATATGGCATGTCAAAAACCTGAAAGTATAATTTTTCAACTGAAGTTTAAATATTTAAAAAGGTACATTACACTCCCTATCTTCTGAGGATTCAGGGATAGAAACTGAAGAACAATTTAAAATATCTGAAATGCATTTAAATTTCCCTTAAAAGCATTCCTCTTATCACTGGACCCCAAGGCAAAATACTGGGTGAATAATATAATTCCACCAATAGTTCTTAGCTGGAAATAAATTACACAAACACAGCAAATAAGCACAATTTTAACAAAAGTTAAGTGACAGGATTAAGGACATATTGATGCAATCTGAGATAGATGTAAAGAACAAATATTTGCATTCTATTTCTTGTTTCTAAATCACTATCTTAATTCCTTTATGAAATACTTTTAAGAAAAAGGGTGGGGGGTGAAAGCAGACATTGAGACAGTAGATCAAAATAATGACTGTTAATACAAGTACTACTAATTTTTCACAGTCAGATACATAGTGCATATTAAATGTAGCTGGTATTCTAGTTGTATCTACATCTGTCTAGCCAAGTATCACTGCATGGTGATGAGACAAACCAGATACTCCAACTAGCATAGGCTTGGTTGGCATTTTGGTGAAAGAATGGTAGGACAAACCAAGAGCTTCTCCTCAATAAATGGTTCAATGCTACAAATGAGGGAGAGGGAAATTGGTCCAATTTCCTGAAAGGATCATATGTTCTAAAAATGTTTAAAATGTTAACACGTTAAAAATATTTTCAATTTCAATCRCAAAACAATACCAACACAGTAAAGAAAACACATGGAGTATTAGAAAGGAAAAAAACACCAAGCATTTTCATTATACTTGGAATTTGCTACCACGTATGACAGAACCAAGAACTCTTTTTTTCCCACTCTGCTCATACAACAAGAAGCTGAGAGGGACCTCAGCCAAGACAGATGACCTGAAGTGACCAGAGGCCTTCTAAACATTGTGCTCAGTAGTAAAAGCTGTATAAGAGAGGAAGGGAGGATGCTGAAAGTGCCTTGCCTAGTAACTGCCATGTTCTATGAAGCCCRGCTTTCCAGACAGTGACTGAACATCTGCCTGCTGATAGGAAGCAATGAATGGAATCCTTATTTTCCTTTGCTTGTGGGTACATATCTAAACTGTCTTTATATAATGTGATATATTTTTTAATTTCTGTCCTTCTGATTCTCTCCCTCAACCCACTGCAGGGTGGGGACTCGTGTGCCAGCTGCGATCAACCCACTACAACATGTACAGCTAATTAAGTAAGATGCAGTGAAACCTCTTTTCAAAATTCCCTTCATTGTTCTTATTGTTGCAAATCAAAGTTATCTCACTAAGAAAAGCATAGAAGTGGGAAGAAGCTATTGACTGTGTTAGCATACAAAGGTCACATCACTTCAACTAATATCTGTTAGCTTAGCAAATGGAATTCCTACATTGATGTTCCATTTAATGCTTTGTCAAGTCAAATACAGTGCTGTGGTGGYAGAAGTTTCACAGTGTGTTTTTACACACAGAAGTTATTTTAGGAAAATTAATTTCAACTTTTTTACTTTGAATTACTGAGTTATTTTAGAACTCTAAAGAGGAGGGTTTTTTTATGTGCTGCAAGTATAGTACTCCACAAATGCCTAAAACATACATCCAAAGAAGCTACTGCAAGTGACAGACCAGAAAGACATTTGGTTCTACATCRCACAAATTTATGCAACTAAACTAAACAACTATGCAACTAAAAACCTGAATGAATGCCTTTGTCACCTCTTTGTCAGGCTATGTAAGACAGCTTATTTTTTAAAAATGCCCATCAGTATTTTCAGGGATGAAAAGCACTTCTGATACCATCTGTGACATTGTGAAAACCCATGTAATAGCTCAATGCAACAAAAAGTGTTGTAAGCAACATACACATTCCCTGGTAAATTCTAAAGGTGAATTAAGAAATTTGATTGAAGGAACTTTGACCAGTGTTCCCACGTCAAACCTGTTTAAATGATATAACAAACATGTTAACTTATTTTGGAATTATATTCAAAATTTATTTGAAGAGTTCAAATAATAGGAAAAATTTTATGTTCTTTGGCAGTGCATTTCTAACTACAAGAATAGTGTATCAATATTATTCCACCAAGTTGCCACAACAGATTAACCCAGAGATCAGTGACGACATCCAACTTCCTGTCACTATTTTTATTCTGCTGCTTCTAAAATACAGCACATTCTATCTAACTCCGGAAAACAAAAGCACTCAATTTCATGCATTGTCTTTCTCTTTTTTTGGACTGCTCTTTTCACATGGTGTGTTTACACACAAACACACAAAACATAATTTTGCAACAACTCAGCATTAGAAGAGAGGAAACATACACAGATATTTTCCTTGCACTCTAGTGTTCATTTGTTGCAATCCCTTTGAATCACAAAAAGAGAGAATCTGATTCTAAAATGCTAAAAAAAAACCTGCCCATCTTTAAGTTAGAAAACATTATTTCAGATAACTTTGAAGAAAGAATTTAGTTTATTTATTCATCTGTTTCCACTTATAGACATTTTTACTGAAGAACTGTACAGAAGTTTGGTACCTCACAACTGGCATGTTTGTTTCCTCCCACAAGCTAACACTTACGAGCACTGAGAAATTCAGTCACCCCTTTACAATGTGCTGCAAACCACATGCACACAATAACAATAACCAAACTAATTTCCTTCCGTTTARGTTTCTGAATGGCCCTAGGTACTTCTCCTCAAAGTGTTACCTCTTGAGCAAACAGCTTTTAAAAAACAAAACTGGTAACAATTACTCACAACCTCAAACTGAAGATAGAAAGGACAATTTTGCAGCCTGTATGCTCCCACTAATAACATGGAAATGCTGTGTATTTATTTATGTATCGCTGCAATGATAGAAAAAGGAAGGAGAAAACACAGTTCTGTCTGCACAGCTAGGGAGGTTTTGCTCTTCTGATTTTCTGAGTGCCATTTTAAACTGTGTAATGGAATTTTAAAATTAGCTCTGAAAATACAGAAAAATATCAAGTTTTAGTGTAACAAGATTGAGGGTGAATGAAGGGATGAATGAGTTGGATTGTAAAAATAYGGTATTTTAGTTTAGAGTTCATTTTGCTCAAAAATGCAATGGGAAAGAAAATGCAATAGATAAATAAATATGAGGAACAAAGGTGCTAGAGAAAACATAATACACTACAGATATTATGAGGCAACAAGCTGCTTCTAAAGGCTAGAATTCATCTCTGTAGGATAGTTTACACTACAGTGAGTAAGATCAAAGTGAGAAAGCAACAGGCATCCAGGGTTTGTGCTGAAATGACAATTCTGATATATATGTATATAAAACAAATAGAATCTAAACAGGAGGCAGCTCTCTGTGGTTTACGTTGTGCGGGGTGATTAACCTTATTTTTCAAATATGTAGTACAGTCTGACAAAAATGATTATTCTGCTACTGCAAAGAAAGGTTTATGAGAAAGGCATGGCTTACAATGCTGGAACCTGTCAAAGGGATAGCAGAAAAAACTAAATGGTACCTACACTTTAACTGCAGATTCAACACCAGGAAAAATATTAAAGCAGTGTCATTTTCCAAAGAAACAGAATGGCTACTGCACCAACTGCATGTAAGCCTGCTTGCTGCTCAGTACCTTTGAAAAGATAGGTTGCTTAAATATAAATATGGGTATAGGAGCCTAATTTTAGGCACTTTTTAAATATCTTGACCGAGGATAAAAAGCAGCACTATTTCACAATGTCTAGCTTTGAAAGCYCTCAAAAAACGTAGGAGGTCTGGCTAGGTAGGATGAGTGAAGCTCTCATTATGTTTAATCTTTTTGCTTTCATAGCATAATGAATAACTACTAGGTATTATACTGAAAGTGCTTTTTTCTCCCTGAAATACTTGATTTTCTATTGTTCTGTTACTGTATGGAAAAAGTGAATGGCGTACCTATTTATTCTGTGCCCTCACAATAAATTAAAAGAGAATGCAGGGACAGCAGTTAGATTTTATTTTATGTGAGAATTTAGAAGTCAAAGATGTTTTACAAGGCCTCTTGCTTCTGAAAAGAAATAGGTGGTATAGAGGACACTTAGTATTTTTCAGGTCAATGTCCTGCTGGTCAGCAGGTCACAGAATAGCAATTAAGTTGCCATCAATTCCATTTTTATGCTAAGTCCTAGGAAATATACCAAATGAAACTAAAAGACTAAGGAAGAAAACCAGGGCATTTTATTACAGTAAAACAATGCATCTCTATAGGAAACAACAAAAAAAAAAGTATTAGTTTTGTTAGATTTCTCTTTCAAACATTTCCTGAATCCTGTCACTGTAAAATAAGATAATCACTTCTTTCACTACACCATATTGTTTGAGAGAATGTGTTAAGCTGGTGCCTCTAATAACTACAGTAATACCTGCTGGTAAGGGCATGTGAACATCTGAATGTAGCCAACAAGCTACTCATGACTCGTTTCTTCTCTACATATCTATATAAGAATCTTATGGATCAATTCATTTCCTTTAGTGGAGCAAAAACCAGCATGCTTCACAACAAAAGGCAGCTATAACAAGCAGCTGCGATACTTACATATAATTCCTCACAAAAGAATGAACAAAGGGACACCTTTAAAAAAATACATCAGTCTTCATTATTTTAAAGTATAAAATTCACACTCACATCATTTTTTCCATTCAATTCTCTATGGGAAAGTATGACCCAATCTGCTAGAATATTTATGTGTTTGGTAAAAAGCACTGCGGTTCCACTTTCAAGCAAGAATGTCTTCAGAAGAACTGTCTGTGGCAAGACTTGTTGGTGCTGTGAATTTGTTCCTTGAACCAAACTGTAAAAAGAAAAAAAAAAAAAAAAAAGTGAAAAAAATCTAAAGCTTTATGCCACTTTGATTGTTATAGTTACCAGACAGAAACCTTGTCTTCATTCAAAATACACACAAGTTCAGCAATTTTGAGCTATGGGAAGATCAGACACAATTTCTGATGAAGAATAAGTACAATGATGATGACTACTACTGTTAGACCTGGGGAATTCTAATACTGTGCCTCTATTTACATAAAGTAAAGGCCACCATTACTATATAAAGGCAAAGCAAAACCTAGACTTCTTTTATACTTCATAAACCAAGGAAAGATAGTTGTGTCCCTGAGATAATAGTGAGATAACTTATTTGAATTTAAAAAAACCCCAACATATACAATACACCCAAAATGCTGCTTGCCTACCTTAAAGAATGAATACCAAAGTACTGCAAATCTAAAAATACCACTTTATGACCAAAATTAAATGCTTACTGAAATAAGGCTGGGAAAAGCCAGAGGTCTTAAAACATGATTAGGAAAAACCCTATAAATTTACAATAAACTAAAAACTGAGACATATCAATGGAATTGCTAAACTACTCTAAACTACTAGAGCAGTATCTTATCAGGGATATACACRAATCAGGATAGAAGCTGTTGTAAATAAAGAAATGAATGCATTATTCTATAAACTCCACCTTTTTGTCAGAAACTCTACTTCGCCTTTTACTAAATCAAAGAAAAACTTCAATAATGTTTTATGAATTATCCTCAGCTCATCTTCTCTCCCTGAAACTGTGACTGTATGACAAAGTGTTTCGCAATAAAGGCAAGACCTGAAAAATAAAAAATGAAAAAATTCCATTTGTRTGACAGAAATAACAGACTGGCAAAAAAGTCAGCTTTGAATCTGGCCTGTTTTGACAAGGAAATAGCTTGCTCCCCAGCAAGAATCAACATTTAAAAGCCTAATTTTCTCGTTTTAAAGCTTTTTTCCAAAGGAAAAAAAAAAAGAAAACATGTTTGTGACTGAGCTTTTGTTCCAGATGAAGATTTTATCTTTTAGTGTAAACTAAATAATCTAATTGGATTTCATTTTTCCATCCCTATTTGAGATATTGTACAATTACTATATTAAACAGAACTTTTAAAGTATCCTTTGAATACAAGATAATTTTGTAGTATTTTACAGACATCGTATTCTGTTCAGATAACAGTTCATACATACTACTTCACAGGACTACAAACTGTAGTCTCCAGGAAGTACTAAAAGACAAAATACTTCATCTAAAAGACAAATTATATTTCATGTTCTTCAAGACATGCTCACAATCACACACATTCACATATCTGTAATCACAGTTGTATCAAAGTATTTAAATTTTACTTAAGGTTTTATCATAGCAATAAGAGGTGTAGTTTCTTTTCAAAATGAAGAATTAATTTCTGTTGATGCAAATTACAAAAAATGAGTTCTCAAGATAAAGCAGAGACTAACCAAACAGCTCCTAAACACTGTCTTGTCTTTGTAGATGTAGATAAGATATAATCAGACTTCTTCATAAAGATGGTAAAAATCCTTATTAAAATCAAAACACAACATGAAWCTTCATGTTTGGTAAGACAAGCCTTGAATTTGCTTTGTAACTGCAGATATATTTATGTGTGTGTCTGTGTTTAAGTGTACACACAACTACAGCAAGAGTACACACATTACTAAACTCTGTAAAGAATATAAGAAATAAAATAACTTTTCAAAAATTAATAAGGCTAAAAAAATAAAAATTTTTTGAAAGAAAARTAAGTGTATCTGCCTGTGAGCTAACACTTTCTGAAACATTAAGTGGAATGTCCAAATCTTTTACAATTCTAGACTTTCACGTACTGGTAACTTCTCCTGTTGAAAACAGGACTTTGATGCAATAGAATGCCAACTCTCCTCTGCTGTCCCTGAGTTTAGAGTACATAACTATTACATTTGTTACCTCATTAATCTTTCTTACCTTACAAGCATCTCTATGAAGGACCATGTACCTTTCTTACAGATAGGACACTGAAGAAGATCCAAATAATACTTTAACATAGATGGGGACTTCCAAGGAGGTTCACAATGAAAAACAAGGTAAAAAACATGACAAAGTTTGGCAAAAAATATTGCATCGGTGTTTCCCTGTAATAAAATGAGAAAATAATATTGGCTCCAGATCAGCCAAAGATCTATAATATCTATAATCACTAAGAGTTTATTGATTTTCTTTAATCTTTACAATCCCAAGTGACCAAATTTAATCACTGAAGTAATTTAATGCTCAACTTTAAGGAGACAAATACATTGCTTGAAAAAAAAAAAAAGAGAAAAAGGAGAACTTGCTCTGGTATGATATTACAATTGAATGCACCACTATTTAGAGCAAACCTTCTTCTCAATGAATCTCTCTATCCATGGAGTACTAGCATAGCGCTGTTTCTAAAAGTAACCAAAAATATTTGTGGCCAAGCCTTCCACAATATTTAGARTGGAAGAATTTGGCTTGCAAATAAATACTAATTTGAAGAAAAACTCATTTAAATCCTTTCTTTCTTTTATAAGCCCATTGATGAGCACAAAAAGAAGGGTGAATGCATTACTAAAAACTACTATGTCAAAAGCAAGTAATACTTCCATATATTGCTCTTATTTTTAATAATACTTTAGTCTTCCATCTCTCACCAATAGGACATATTCTAGAAGAGGATGAAGAAGTTTCACAGGAGGTGCACGGTACATTTGGCCTGTAGCAAGTTCTGTGACTACATCATGAAGTAAGTCCTCTTCCACTAATCCTTGAAGGATAGCCCAGGTGCCCCTGGACCAGTCAGTAGTTTTAACCTAGAAGTGAGACACCATTGTAATAAAAACCACAGCTAAAATTAAAAAAAACCCTTTAGCTAACCAACTTAACTAACACAGAATATCTCTAAGTAAAATGTTGCTATTACATATCCTAGCTCCTGCCAGGATAGAATTAATTTTTGCAGTAGCCAGAGGGGATTTGACTCAGAGATGGAGATTATTCTATACCACCTGACATCGCTGCCAGGGCAGGGGGAAAGGGACTCTCATTTCCAAGCAGAAAGGATCCTTCCAGTCAAGAAGATGTTAATGGCACAGGACTTCCATCTTACTCTCTGCCACTCATGACAGCAGAACTCTTAACTTTATGGCTTTCAGAGAATCCAGACAGATGCAATAGCTTCAGACATGCTGTGTCTGCTCTGCAATTTCCCTGTTAGTGTCTGTACTTTCAGCTTTCCAAAGATTACAAATTAATGACACGAGCTACTGAAGATCTCAGTTACATTGCTATTTATGTCTTTCCTCTAGTTCATGTTCAAGCCAAAGCTGATGCCAGTTGCAAGTGTACTGCTAATTGAAGCACAGCTTTCTTCTGCCAGGTAACTTCTCTTTTGAAATACTGCTTTTTTGTTTGACCACACAGCCTAAGGTTCTGGTAAATTCAAATTTCTCCTTATTCTGGGATAAGGAAGCACAGCTGAAAGAAGCAGGGTGAGACTGATTGGACTGCTGAGAATTAAAGACCTACATAAATTTATTGTTGGTGTAGTCTCCAATAACTTGTAGACTTTATGATCTATGCCAAAAATCCTGTCTCTTAGAGTGCATTAGAATTGTTCAGATTGGGAAAGAATTCTAATATCATTGAGTCCAACYATTAACACCATTAGTAAGCCCACCACTAAAACATGTCCTTAAGCAACACTTGTACACATGCCCTAAATCCCTTCAGGGATGGTGACTCCATTACTGCCCTGGGAAGCCTTTTCCAGRGCTGGACAACCCTTGGCAGGGAGAAATTTTCCTATTATCCAATCTAAATATCTTRCCAATTATTTTAAGATTAGTTGAAATTTTAAATTAATACAGACTTTGTCCAGTTGTGGATCTGAAATCTAAAGAATATACTGCTATTAGATAGCTTCCAAAAATGTTCCAGCAATAAGATAAAAACCATTAGGAGCTCTGCTCAAACATAAAAAAAATTCAGAAAGAATTTCAGTGAATGAACTCCACCTTAGCATTAGATGTTTAGATTCTCTCRTATCTCAGATTCCTGATGTAATCCATTGTTTAATTAACAACAAATAAAGCTGCTCATGCAGACAATTTTCTTTTAATCAAGTCTTTGTGCATCTGGTGTTTGCAACCCACATTTATTTCAATCTTCTCCTTCATATATGCACTATTAAAATCTCCAGTAAAATTTCCTTTGGAAATAATGGTTGCGTTCATACTTTTGTAATGTTAATTACATGCAAACAGCACTTCTAAAGAGCAATCATAAACTGTTTAATGACAGTCAAAGAAGAACTTCTCTGCCACCTGGATTTAAGATGTAAGACTGTATATTGGGCATGTACAAGCATGTTACCACTGACTTTCACCTGGTGATCACACCAGCATCCAGTTTATATATTGTGACTGAAACTTATGTTTTGAAAATTCTGTACTAGAACAACAGTAACATCAATGCGTTATTTTGAAAATAAGCTAAAACAAAGATGTTTTGGGAAGACTGTATTATCTCCTGCATATAGCATTCTAGTCAAAGAGAAACTAGAGAGGGATTCAGCACATTTCTAAAAGGTAAAGAAGGATGGTACAAAACTGAAGCAATAAACTTTCGTCAGTATCAAAGAGGAGACACCTATTATTGAAGAGACTTAAGACTCAATAAGCTGCCTAAGCTTCACTGGCTTGCACTCTGATGAGGAATCAGCAGTTTCTGGTGAAGCACTGCTGGTACAATCATTASCATTTTGAGCAGAAACAAATTAAATAAGAAGGTCCACACAATACATCTTTTACATTGCATGATGTGAAAAAACAAGCTGACAAAAGAGAAAGAAATATTTTTGGGATTATGAAGGAACAGAACACTTAGCTGAGCTAAGCCTTCCTAGCAGATGCAAACTAGATGACAAAATACAGTAAGCAGACCTAACGTTAATTTAGTTTGTAGGTTTSAGTTTTCTTCATTAGTACTACTGGAAATGTTTACTGGAGCTGCTTATAAAAGCTATAAACATACTGACTATGGAAGTCACGTATCATATAAAGGCTAGCAATGGATATTCCATAAAGCAATAAAAGTGACAGAACAGTAAGAGAAGTATTACAATTAGGCTTAAAATTTCCAAGCAAAAAATGACACCAGTCTTAAGAGTACAGAAAAACAATTTCAGCTCATATGCTTTACAAAAAGTATTATTTTAATCCCATTAATTCAATAAACTACACACTAAGATTAAATCTCAACACAAACCTCATCAGGAGCAGAAACACACACAGCACTCTGCAGATCAGTGCTGGTGTTAGACCACGACAAAAGTATTTTATTACTCATGCTTTAAAAAGATTTTTCTTCTTCCTCCCTAATTGTCAATAGAAAGAAATCAGAAAAAAATTGATTTCAGGTAACTATGTAGTATGGCTCATGAAGACCCCAGATCTTCAGTTACCAAGCAATACAGGAAGCTAACACATAATTTAAGTGTTTCCCTTTTTAAATTTCAAGTAACATGAGTTACCATATAAAATGCACTACTAGTAGCTCATAGCCAATGTATAAAATGCTTTCTGAGTATCAGAGAGGCAATGTTTCAACACTGTTTATAGATTTATTCTTAATATTACAGATGAGACAARGCAAAATTTTAAAAGTACTAATTTGCTTCAGGTATTTATAACAAAGACTTAATAAAACCTATTGCTGACCTGTACCTGTTTTATGGCATTTATCTGGCTTAATGGAAATAAAAAAGAGAAATTAAATAGTACAAAAAAGGAATTAAGTCAAAGTGACTATGAAAACAGGGCTGAAAACATAGAGCATTCTACCTGCAATCTGTGCTTCAGCTGACTCTGTARACTCACATGATGAAGTATCAGGCATGTGCTGAAAGAACAAGTACTGTGTCTTTTTACAGTGAGACAACTTCTAACTAAAATCTGTCTCTACTAGAAAAAGCAGGTGTGCACTGCTAAAAGTTGTGTACACTCTCCCTTTATTGCTACTGCATAAATACAGTGCTTGAGTAATTTAAGATGCTTTAAATTACATTAGGACATTTTTGCTTTTTGTTTTCCTAACACTAATAAGTAAGGTTCTCTTAACTAGCAGGATTAAGCTAGTTTGTAATAACAGCGACAGTACTTAAAGTATTTCAAGAACAAACAACACTGAACACCCAATGATGTTTTTTCATTTATCAATAACTCTATCAGAGTTTTGGATAGCCAAAATCTAAAAATGTTTCTTTGATAGCTAATTTTGCAATTAAAGTATATTTGCCTAACTTCATAATAAAGTTCCATATGGGTATCATGCCCTCTTTTTAAATAATTCTTACCTCTGGATTGCMTTTGTTCAGCTCCTCTGTTTGCGTAAGTCTGTGCTTAATAGTCTGCAAAACAGTATAAAGTCAACCTGCATACTGGATACCAGTCAACATACTCAATAAMTAGTGCATGAAACTTCCCAAATGACAACTTCTGCTAAATGCAGTTCAAGCACAACATAGTATTTAGATTTCTCTACTTAGACATGTCTTTTAGATGGCTAAATTATGAAATAGGGGAGTAGTGACTTTAAAGGAATAAAATATGGGCAAATTTTCCTTCCCATGTTCCCTTGCTATAGTCTGTTTGTTGTTATGTGGTTGCTCTGTAAGGACAGTGTTCCTACATTAGACATTAAAAAACTAAACATGTTCAGTTTTTTTGTGGCAAAATGCCAACATTGGATTTGTTTGCATGTAAAAACATGGTGCAAAAATGTATTGCTATTACAGCTATATTTAGTTATTGCCTAGTATTACAATCTTACTAAAATATCCTTAGGAGAGACCATCTTTGAAGAGTTAATCCATCTGCACATTGCTACATAATAGTTTGAACCAGCACTTGCTGTATGTAAAATACATGAAAAGTTAACCAGTTTATTTCTTAAATGTCTGGGGGGTAGAGCCATGAAAAAATGTCACTGGTAAAAGATGTAGCATTTGATGGTGCACAGATTTAAGCAGTGTGAGTCTTCTATTTGTAATCTTGTGTTTAAACAGTGTGTACCTTGAGGACTGAAAATTCTTCCACCACTAAGAAGTCACAGTGCTTCATATAAACAAGCTCCTACAAATACACTTTGACACCATCATCTGCATCACTGTAACTTACAGAGGTAATATATCCTAACTCAAGGTATGCAGTTGCTTTTTCTTGACTTGAAATAGTGGTGTTAACTACTAATGCAGCAATTTTATCAGGATTAGATCTGTGACAACATAAAACCAAAGCATTAGCTCTACTTTTGACTTGTAATAAAAACATTCATGTAAGTCAACAAAACACTGGGTCTACAATATGATTGTTTTGAAAAATGTCTTAGTGTAAGTTAGCTAGGTAACAAGAAAACAGAAAGACTAATTCAAAGAATTYAAAGACAGTTTGTTGAACAGTATTTGCTACTATTTACCTCATCTATTACACCAAGGTTTTAAGCAGTACACCATGTCTTCTACACACCCATGCCAATGAATTGCCATTACTAAATTTTATTTTAACTAAGGGCAGATGTAGTAAATATGGAATTATTAAGCATTGGATAAAAGGCAGTATCTAAAGTGTCTACTTTACTGGCTCAATACTATAATGAAAGATAAAGGTTTTTAATATAATATTAAAATATATAATTATATGTATATAAAATAAATAATGGTAAGAAAACATCAACTGTTACTTACCGCATTAAAATACATATGTTTTATAATAACATTTTTCATTTCAGCAAGCTGCATTTTAGACGTGACTTGGTCTGTTTCTTGTGCAGCCAGGAAATCGTTCATCTGTGTATCTCTGGGATTTTGTGTTTCATTCTGCAGAGCAAAAAAATAATACTTTGTTTCAAAGCTAATGGTCTAACCAACTTTTATGTGCTAGGCTTTCTATATATTGTATTGCAAGCTCTATGTGCCTATGCATGCTTATGTAATTGTGTGAGGGTCTACATTATGTGTCAGATAAAGAGCTACTGCTCTGGAAACAAACCACTGATATAGAGTTTACAGCGTAGGAATTATCAAGGTAAACTTCCCCATATTTATTTTTCCTAACTGACTATAGGTCAAATCCAATCCCTGTGGCTGAATCATAAACTAAAACATGAGCTCACACATTTTCAAATTGTCAAAAACATAGGAAAGATTTTGTAAGGCATTTCTTCTTCAATTTGTCTGTTAATTTGATATGGACCACTTCAATGAAATCTTTTCAATTCTTGCCTATAAACATGAAACAGATTAGTAATTTAAAATTTAATAGGCTTTATTGTCTTATTTCTTCTTTGATATTTTTGTCTGTTTGTCTAGTAATTAATTCTCTAAGTCCATCTATCATTTTCACCTACTTCTTCAGCATGAGAACGAGGGAATGACGAATGATGGAATGAGGAAGCATTTCTCACTCTGAAAACACTCTCAGTAACACCACAAAATAACTTTTGCTGGGAAAAAATCACTATAAAAGTATTTTACATTTACKTCATGGATTGATGAACATACATTTCAGTAAGAGTTTCAATGCATGCTTTTCATCAAAGATACACAGGTTAAGAATAAAACACCATGTTGTTTAAGGTAAATAAACAGGTAACCACAAAAACAGACTCCTCCTGCAGTGCGACWAGTTAAGAATCATCAGATAGATAGGGGCGAAGCATTCCCTTTGCCGTTTTTTGTTGTGAGCAGCTGTGGTAGGCTTGATGTAACTAGCCTAATAACTCAAACATTTCAATCAATAGGTGAATCGAGTCTGGGACATAACAGTAGAGAAAAAACACAAYAATGCAGGCAATAACAAGATGCAAGAAGTTTATACTACCATGTTTTCAAGATAAAGTTTACAAAGTTACATGCCTCATCCTACTTTCAGATTTTCATTTAAATGTATTGTTCAAAACATATTTAGCTGCATAGCTAAAACATGCATAGCTGTATCTCTAAACAAATATCAAGAACAAAAATTTCTTGCACATTTCAGAAGAGAATGAAGTATTTTTGGTAACCAGAATAGAGTTCTAAATAGCTTTTGATGAACCATGGGTAACTGAACTCTGATGCATTAAGTGGTCTTTACTTCTTATGGCCCTTCAGGCATGCTAGTTCAATATGCTCATTACAACACTTCTATTCGAACAATTTAGGAACTCCAGCATGCATCCAACAAAACTTTTAAAGTCACTGTTTAAGTATGAGACTAGCTTCCTAAAATCACGCATGTGTTTTAATATCCCGAACCAGTACGTTTGACACCTTTTAGAATCATATCAATGACAATCCCACAGAGTATTTTCAATAGTAGACTTACAAGGTTGAAATAATAAGAACAGATACTGAAATATAAACATGAAGCAAAGACTTAGTTTTTAAAAAAATAAAAAAATCACACCAAGGATTCTCTGAACATCAGTGGAGTTTCAGTTGCCCTGCAAAGAATATAATACTATTTTGCTAAATCCATCATCTAGACACATATATGGATGTTCAGGTGAGGAATGAGATTTATATTTCCTAGAAGCAGCAGTCAAATAGCATGACTACAAATTTATGAAGTTGGAACCATCTAATAAGTTATATGCCAAATACGTCTGGGACAAAGACATTCTTTGATAAAGCTTAATAGATTTGGATAAGTGCTGTGATTTGATTGCCTATGTTTTACTCYTTTCCTTTTAAGAGACTAGGAGCCTTGGTAGTTTCCTGAGTTCTTCAGTTTCATTTAAATAGAAAACTAATGTTCTCTTGGACTCTGAGGTGAGTTACTTTAATGAAATCTAAGCAAAAAAAGATACGTGCAAGGTAATGGACTAGTTAAGATGGGAAGTTGTTATCTCACCTGGGAGGAATTCAGGGTACATCGCAAGAAACATATGATTTTGACAGAGATCAATAAAAAGTGAGGTAGCCATAAAAACTTTACATTAATTGAGCAATGAAAATATCCATCTTAGCTGAAATRTTTAAATGGGAGCAACTTCCCTGAACAAATTTCATTAAGAGAATAAGCACTGGAATAAGAGCCCACATTGATGAGTTTTATTCAGGATGTAAACATAAGACCTTCCAACCTTCTTCTCACCCTTTTGTAATACATTTACTACAGGGAGAGCTAAGTGCTTTGATCAGAAGAACCAAAGGATTTACAAATGGTAACAGAGTTTTAGCTCCTACTTGCTTGCAAATGTGGTAGTTTCAATTACCAGTTGACTAAAGTCATCCCCGAGTCTCAAACTACCACACTAAATGAACATTCTGAAGCCTTTGAGTAGTTCCAGATCAAAATACTATGGATTTCTGAACAGCGCATGTGGTAAGCAAAACAAGTGTGAAACACGGGGCATCTCTCTTAAGGGAGATAGTAACACACAATTCTCGTTCTAGTGAATTCTGTGCTAGCACAGGACCACGTGCAGATGGCACCTGGAGACTCCACAGACTCTTCTGACAACCTGTTACAGTGTTCCATCAACCTCAAAGCAAAAAAAACCCAAGCGGTTCCTGACTTTCCATTCGTACTCATTTTCCTGTAGCTGGGCACCACAGGCAATGGCCTGGCTCCGTCTACTTTGCATCCTCCCTCCAGGTATTTGAATATGTTCATGAGTCTTCCTATCTCTGGGACACATGGTCCCAGAATCAGAAAGCTGTTCAACCTTTAATCAAATCACAAAACAATTCAGGCTAATTCTATTCCCCTCCATTGTAAACACTGCATTATTTACAGTAATCAATAGATTAGTTTACTCACTTGAAAAAGGTAATGTCCTATATATTGCAAAGGGTAGTGCTGATCTTCAGAGAGGCACTTTTTTATTTGTAAGGGAGAAATTTTACCACCGATGAATACATGAGTTATATTGTGCTCTGCATTTTCAGATGAACATATGGTTGCCTTTCCAGCTTTAAGAACTCTAAACAAACATATTTAGGAACATGTATTTACTATATTATAGTAACACTGCCTAAAGCTACAATAACATTCACAAAATACAAGCATGCAAGTGCAACTGAATAAGGCTTCTAGATGTATGGCACAGCACAAACTTCATTAGCAAGATAAAAGGGCACTAAATAGCCTTCAGAAAGAGACAGAACTCATTTAACATAACATCCTTMTCTTCAAAATTTAACACTACTTATTTAAATCAATGTACACCTCTAATATATTGGATAGGAAGTTTCACCTTTTTACTCTTTTCAAGTATCAAATTTGATGACAGCAGCTATGATTTATTGCATTATCTACTCCAAAAYGATCATCTTTCAGTTATTTTCCTATAAAGTAAGCACTTAACAAAAAAAATGGCACACTGCTTTTCTGAAATGTAGTATGATGTTTTCATAACAGAAATATACATTTGCATCATTAGTGCTGTCCAGTACAGAAAAGAGATCTGCTTGTCTTTGGAGCACCATTACACATAACAGTTTCCCCAAGGACAATTTCCAGACCTGTATAGGTGCAAGCGCTCCTATCTTTTAGAAAAAAATGCCAGACAAAACAAAAGGCGGAAAAATAAGATCTAATGACATTCTGGATATAGGTTTCATTTTTCATAATCCAGATATACAAAAAGAAAATGGTGCTGGTCTTACACACTTACCCATCCAACAGCTAGGCACTAAAGGCAGGAAAAGCATAGAAAGGGGATAAAAGGCACAGTGTTGTCAAATATTAGGAAAAAACCAGACTTTCCCCAAAGCTATAGCATCCTTTATGACTGAAAACAGTATCTGCTGAAGACAAAAAACATCTACATGTTGGTGTTTTATGACTGACTAAAAGGACCCTCATACTGAGGGCATGGGAAACAGTCTGGAAAAAAACATCTTCCACAAAACTTGTTCACCTGTCTTACTAATGTTGTTCCTGTTAAAGGTTATTACTCTTGCAAGAAATARAAACAGACAGCAATGTGCATGACAGCATTTCAACACTGTTATCATGAGCATCTACATAAGCAGCTCTCATGGAAAAAGAAGCAGCATTTTTCACAAGCATAGTGGGACATAGTAAATTCTCCCAATCAGCAAAAAAATAACACACTGAAAATATTTTCAGTTGGCAAAATCAGAAGATAGCAACTTTAATTACCACTCGCTTTGTCTTCAAGAAATACAGACAGACGTTCTTGATGTAGCCTATAGCCCTCTACTATGATCCAACAAACTGCACTTCCCTTCTTGACTGTGCATCTGTGGCACACTCAGACCTGAACAGTCCTAACTCACAGGGATCCCAATAGAAAGCTGGACAGTATCTGAATGAATGGAAAGCTCTAAAACTGTCAGATGCTCCTTCTACTGTACCAGATGCAAAAAGGACATAAATATGCACTGATTTCAATTCAGGTGTAGAATTTAATGAAATGAATCCAAATGTGTAGGAAAAGTATGGAAAAGAAACATGTTCTCAGCATTCTTGCACTTTGATTTTCCTTATCTCTCTCTTTCTTTCCTTCCTTCCTTTTCTTTCCCTTTATACTTCTGTCCTCCCTTTCTAAGCTAGTTACACTTATAATGTATCACGATAATCTGTTTTAGAACAAATTACATCTTCAGAACTGAAAGAACCTATTACATGAATGTGACACAAGACTGATCAGGTCAGTAACAGTGTGGCCCAGATCCGTAAGACACAGTCAGGTCATCCAGACAAGTGAAAAAGTTTCCAGTTCCAGCCAGTATTTGAATCTAGCACCCACACAAAATAAAAACTGTCAATCTGTGTATCTTGCCTCATGAAGTTTCTGTTAGCAGCTTACTTGATAAAAACATATGCAAGTYATTTCTAACACTACACTAAAAGAAGGCAAGAAAAGCAGTGATGTTACAGACTTAAAGTCTTTATAAAAGGATGGAAATATATTAATGAATATAATTCAAGGTTTGGATACTGGAGGTTGTTATGGACCAAATTAACTGGGATGGAGTTCCTACCTTCTAATACATGCCATTCGTTTATCACCTCTCTTAACAAGGAGGACAACTTTCCATCTGTGGAAGGCCCCTGGAGCACTAGAGTTTGTCAGTTCTTCACGCCATCTTTTAGGTGCAGATTGCATTTGAGGTGAATAATGGGTGTCTCTTTCAATTTCATATCCCCATTCATACGTTGTTTCATCAAGCCATCTGCCACTTTCAGCACTATTAATTATGTACTCCTTAGTTAGTACCCACTTTCCTAAAAAGAAAATGAACTGTCAACCACAAAAGATTTTTCGTGCAGACAAATGGCAATCAACTGAAGAACTAATATAAAATCAACTTAAACTTTTCTTGTGCAAATAAAAGCTGGAATTGTAAGCACCATTTYAAAAACTTCTTCCTATTACAAGAATTCTCCACTTCAGACTCCAGAATCAAAAATCTCACAATGCCACTGAAAATGATCATTTTGTTTTCTTTTAATTATTAAGTGTCTTTTTACSCTTCCTAGATAAAATACTTGTATATCTCCTCAAAAATCTCGAATACATTTTCTCAGCTTCCCAGAYTGTGTCCTTGAAACTTTCACAGAACCATGGTATGTCCTTTGTTTTTTAATCCCGTTTGACACTTACACAAATACACTAAARTGAAGAAATATTTTACTACCTATGATTTTAAAGAACTAGACATTTAACATGTAAGCACTTTCTCATATATTCTTAATATTACTTGCACTGCWAGTGCAGTGAATATCAATATTCGAGGGACACAGTTTTAGACTTTTTTCTTTCCTCTTTCTTCTTTTCACATCCTTTTCTCTCATCCCTTGGCTCCACCTCCTCCGCCTCTTCTCTTTCATCTTCCACATGTATGCTTTTGATATAGTATGTAATGATCTTCCCCTTTTCTCTGTCTCTCTCTCTTCTTACAGGTTCAGGTCAAGAGCAGTGGTTAGTGCCCTGCTCCTGTATTGAAACACTACCTAGAGAAGACACTGTAAGAGAAATTGACTTGAATTGTGTGAACCTAATTGGTTTCACAGAACAGCAGGGTTGACTGACAAAATGTCTCAGTGCTGGAGCACAGATGGCACTTCTACAAAACCTAGCAYAGGTACTAGTAGATTTATGACTGGAAAAGGTATGCTGTGCACAATCTGGATGCTAAAACCACTGTCATGCAAAGTTTCCATCTCAAAACTTCTGTCAGCTAGGAAGTACATGACAAATGGCATGCATGATAGTATTTCTGCTGAACTCTATGGAGTTCTAAATGCATTAAAATATGATCTTTCTTCACTATCTGGAAAACGATACAGTAGGAATTAATACACTGTGTCTGCCACCATGAGTAAGGGCAATGATTTTGCAAAACTAGGAAGTACCTCTTCTGGATTAAAAATTATTAGATGGTATTTGGGAAGATTTGAATGTATAGAAACATGACASAGTTTTGCACTGCCATGAGGACACTACATGTACCATTTCTACTTTGTTCAAAAAACCATCTTCAAATTTTAAACTCCAAAAAGTTAAGAAAACATTAACTCAAAGGTTTAAAATTGCTAAAATGAAGTGCTGTGCCAGAAACCGAAATGCATTTCTATATTTTTTCCCTCATGGAAAATTTTGGTCTACTTCATTTTTTATAACAGTACAATCAGAATTTTATTTTAGCACAAAGAATCATGCATACAYATATAGATAGATAGATATGAAACATACATATATATACATATACTCCCCWACTTTCTAGCAGTAAGAGGCAATAGAAAATGTTTACTAATATGGTATAAAATCAAGGAATTTACATATATCTTTTAACCCAAATGTACGTTTAGKCATTTGTCTATTATGTCTTAATTTAAGATTATCCATCCTAACAACTGCTTCAACATTTTAGAGTAGTATGATGTAGGGAAAATAAWTATCATGCTTTTAAAATGGTATTGTGATATCTTGTAACGACAAGATATTCAAACCTCATCACAGAATCCTGACAGGTCATCAGTCTATAAAGAAATCTTAAAATACAGAATTTTCATTCTAAAAGYATTGCATTTRTTTATGTATGGGATTTCAGCATCAGACTGTAGTTAAAGAGGAAAGACCAGAAACTTGTGTCCCAATGGCGACAGCCTCAAATTTTCTCTTGCTACATAAACAGGAATTTGCAGTGACCTTTACCAGTGAATGTTCCATGTGAATCTATCATTAAAAATCCATGMTGACTACCAGTGTTCATACTCCCTCTGCCCTCTCTTAAGCATCAAAATAGTTTGAGCATGACTTMATAATCTAATATATAGGAAAGTTTYCTGTTTGGGTTGGATGCAGATTGGATTTCTGTTGGATGCAGATCCAACAAAGGGAGATTGCAGGAACAAAAAGCCTGAACAAAAAAAGTGGACTTCACTTAATTATAACTTCAACATAATACTATGTTAAAAATCAAGGTTAATGGAACAAGAAGAATGAGGGTTTGTAGGACAATTCACTCACAAAGTGAAAACAGRTAACTAAAACCCTTTTAAGTGTCCTTTCCAGACTTATGCTGTGAYGTTATGAAATTAAACAGCAAATCTTTTACTCACCAGCAGCGCAGGCAGCTAAGATCTTTTCACTCTTGCACAGCTTTTTTGCTACAAGATGTGTACAATTTCTGTATTTCTAACAAAACAAAACAACACACTTGTATCACTGGAAACATTTGCATTCTTTGTCTGTTTATATACAACTGATCTATTGCAGAAGTCTTTCTTCTAAGACTTGCATTTTTACTTCCAGCTCTAATCTTTTTGCTGTATTATAATGAACAATACCTTACTCTCTATAAAAACACAGTTCAGCTTGAACAGACATTTGAGCAGCGCCTTCTTCTCTTGTTTTTTAAATCCAGTTATCTGTATTATCCTTTTCTGGCTGCCACTTGCCATCTGTTGAAAGAATGAAAAGGAAAGATTAACACACAAAATACACAGGAAGTTGCTTGCCAGGCCTGACTAGTATTTGCTACTTCATTTGCAATAAAGTAAGACACCAGAAGGAATGAACGCTGGTACACCGCTTAAAATGCGAAACAAACTGCCTGCCATAGCAAAGACACCTGAAAGGCGGTAACAGAGCAACCTGAGACCCCCAAATTMCAGCCTGCAGTGGGCCGAGCCCCCTAGGTCTGGCATCTTGGCTCCGCACCCAAATGCCCGAAGGTTCAGCCCTTCGAACCCCCGCTCCGCTGTCGGCAGTGCGGCAGTCTTATCGCCCCGCGGGGAAGCCCCGCCGGCCCCGGTACCGGGACGCGCCGCGGAGCTGCGCCGGGCCGGGGGGGTTCCCGGTCAGCCGGCGGCGAGCGGGGCCCCCTGGCTGCAGCGGGGAGCCCTCCAGCGCTCACGTGTGGAGGCCGCGGGAGTGGGCGCTCTGCCGGCGCTTACAATGCCTCGGTCCGGCCTGTCCCGGCGCCTCGGTCCGGTCCGTCCGGGTGCCCGCCAGGCGCCGCAGCCCGGCGCGTTCCCGCCTTCCCTCGCCCCGCCCCCGGATGTGGCGGAGCGCCCGTTCCGGGACGTTGTTACTAACGCTCCGCGGTCGCCGGGGCCGCCGGCGCGGAGCCGCAGGGGGATCCCGGCTGGGTAAGTGGCCCCGGTGGGGCTGCCCTTCCCCTCCCCTCACCGTGCGGCCGGGCCCTGGCGCCGAGCGGGACAGGGCTGGGGGCCGCTGCGGCCGCCTTGTCTCCTGTGCGGCGCGGCGGAGCGCTGCGCAGTGCCCGCGCTCCCAGCGGTCCGGGGCGCTGGTGGGCGCTGGCACCTGCAGCGGGAAGGCGGCGCYGAAATCCCTCTGAGGCGGCCCCGGCGGCGCAGCGCTGCAGGCCCGGGTTCAGCGCGGAGCGGCAAGGGGCGGTCTTCTCTTGCACCGGGAGGAGGGAGTCCCTTCAAGGCTCGGGGAGGCGGGGGCAGGCTGGGGGCGGGTGGCGGAGGGCGAGCCCGAAAACGCCGACGCTCCCTCGGAGTCTGGGAATCACCGTCGCCGTTGCTCGACAGAACAGCAACCGTAGAAGGCGGTCTGGCAGGAAGGAGTGTGTGTCTGTCTGAAGTGTGTTATCTCTGGGACAGGCCGGCTCTAAGAGTTAAGAAAGGGACCTGGGATTTCTGACCTTCAGAACCATTTTCTCAGTAYCTCGGAGAAACTTTTCTAAGTTTCGAAGCCACATGATGCATGCCCTCGAAGGGCAGGTGAGCAGGTAGTGCTACAGCCAGAAAATCAAAYCACATATTTTTGGGAAGGGCTTTCTGCCCTGTTGATGAAGGGAAGGCATTCCTACCCCTCTGATCAAGATGGTAYGGAGTTTTTATTATGAGAGTCAAGACTTGATTTTTTTTTCCATTACAAAGCAATGTGAAGAGATCAAAATAATATTCATATTGTACCTCAAACACTCAGTGTAGAATTTAGTAATGTAGAAATGCCAGTATTTGCTTTTTGTGAAATATTTTTTCGGTGTCCCTTCTTCTGTATTTAAGAGATAACATTTGACTATTTCTCTGTCATGTACTGCACTGAACACATATTCTGTCAAGTAGCTTTGTAGARCACTTTCATTCGGTTTTTCTACAGTTTGAAGTAGAATGCATACATTCAAGAAGGAAAAAAAAAATGGTTGAAATGCTTCTTTAGAGAACTGAATTGTGGACAAGTCAGACCTCACTGAGGTATTTCAGATACKCTTTCATATTTAAGACCTATAAATTGAGATATGTGCAACAAAACTCACAAGTGCCAACTYTTTGTTACTTCAGCTTAGATCAATAGAATTTTCAGTTCACCACTGCTATAAAACATAGGTATTCCTGGAAAATCAAAACCACGTAGCTGCAGACATCTAAAATTTGACAGCAGATTGGACACTTCGTTTAAATCTGAGTTTCACAGAATATCTAAACAGAAAAACAGTTCTTCCAGGCCACAGATGATTCCTGTCTTAGTGTTTAAAAAGTATTCTGGTACCCTTAATGCCTGCTGAAGTTTTTCCTGTCTCTTGTTTCCTTAACACTGCAGTTACATTTTTGTAGGTAAACATGAAGAAATAACAGTCGACAACCTGTGTCACTACTTTTTTTGCAAAAATGACACTGAAAAAATCTTAAATAGAGATAATATTCAGACTACATTTATTTCTTGCACTTCTTGATTGACAATGAAGATGAGTTGCATTTTCTATTTTGTACCTTTTGCACCTTTATACTTTTACAATTGATTTGTCAGGACTGTAAAGGTATTGATTTCAATTCTTGTAAACTTTTACTTTATTCTCAATAGTTTGATTCTTACGAACTAGGAGTAGCTACTATTCAACTGATAACTGATAACTAGCAGCAGTTTTATGTCACAGGACTCTTTAAAAGGCTGGAGAAGTCTTGAGCATATGATACTGTAAACTAACTCCTAGTGAAGAAGCTGTACAAAGCTGTGAAGCTGTGTCAGAGGAGATTTAGGTTAGATTTRGGTTCTGCAGCCAGGGAGTGGTTGGGCACTGAAACAGGCTTCCCAGGGAAGTGATCACAGCGCCAGGCCGGCTGGAATTCAAGAAGGGTTTGGACARTGCTCTCAGGCACATGGTGTGTGCCTGGGGGTATCATGTGCAGGCCCAGGAGTTTTACTTCGATGATCCTTRTGGTCTCTTCCAATTCTGGATGTTTTTGATTCTATAATTTCATACTTATATGATGACCATATGTTACTTTTAAGAATTAACTTTCTTTCCCCCATGTCTCTGGCACATAAAAGAGTGTGTAATCAAAATAACTGAGACCTCAAACATTTCACATCTGTTTTTTCTACAGAATACATTGTTACCAAAATGTTGCTTTAAGAAACTTAGTGGTTTAACCATTATTTCAGTGATGTCTGCTAAGTTTGAAGTTTGGAATTCACTTACTCCCTGATTGTATTATTTCATTAATTAAAAGTCTAAAATACTTTCTTCCTTTCCATCCTTGTTGTGATCTCATTATGGTAGCAAAGTGTCTCATAGGTTCCATAGGGAGAATGCATTTTAACTGATGTATTTTTAAGTTCCTCTGGGTTTCCTTTAATGCATATGTCAAATATACAGTTCATTTGCTCAGTATTATAAATTACATTTAAACAGTTTTGTCTACTTCTACACATTCTCTTCTGCAGTACCTGTGACATGTTTTATAAAATTTAGTAAGTTATTTTCTGTTATTTCAGCTACACACATGGCATTTGACTTATAAAACTTYTAATTACATTTTAAGGTCAATCAAGAATACAGCTCTCATGTCCAGTTCATTAAGAAGCCAAGATCAGAAAAATAAATACTCCTTTTCCCATATCACAGAAAGATTTTATTTACGGTGTATCAGGTGTCCATCTCTTTGAGACTTCCTTTATTAATTTTATTACCTAGAGAGRAAAAAAGAGATTTCATTTTCATTACATTAATTCACACTGTTCTGRCTTTCTACCTTATTTTTATTTCCTTTATGTTCTATGCATATTTATATTACCACTATGTCTTCTGCCTTGAAATTTCACTTCTTACATTTCCCACAGATAGCTATTTTACTTCACGCTGTTACCTTTCTTCAGGCCCTACTGGTGCTGCTGTTTTCTATGTTATCACTGTTGATCCCTGTCTGTAAATCACAGTCTGTTTCTCAAAGTGTTTTCTGCCACTTTTTACTTAACTTTGCAAGTTAGGCTGGTTTTTTTGTTTGTTTGTTTATTTGTTTCTTTGTTTTGGTGGGGTTTTTTTTGTCTTTTTTAAGCCTTTAGTCTTACTGTGTTGAAAATTTTATGCAATTACTCGCACATTTTGAGAGTGATAAAGTCCATGCAAAAGCATCTTTTCCATTGCATAATCTGAGATATAATCTGACAAATTTTTTTATTAGTGGAATATATTTTGTAGTATGTCCATAAAATACTTACCATTACTCTAAGAAGATTATCAGTTTACTGATTAACTGATTTAGTAAAATTAYTAATTGGAGCTTTTTTCTTCTGTCTAAACATAACGTATACTTTTTTAAATGATACTCACAATGCAGTAGGCAAACATCTAGTAATCACAGCTTTGTAAAAAAAAACAATCCTGAAACTAGACTGAAAAATCAGTCATAAAATCTAAACCTGTATGAAGTGTCTCCAYACTGCCTTCATGTGGATAAAAATCTAACTTTATGCCACTTAAAGTCCATTTTTTCTTCAGTATCAAACACTGTCTCTGGTTTCTTGAAACTGAAGGAATTTAAATTTTCTTCTGTAGTGATAAGGGATTACAAGGATTAGAAATAATACAATATAAATCCACAGAAGCTACAGGAGCTTCTTAGTAGTAATCATCTTTCCATAAACATACCTGTAGTTTCTTTCATGAGCTAATGAATATAGGAAAGGCAGAACAAGCATTGTAAAAATTGCTGCTTGTCTTCAAGCTGTAATGATTCTATAAACTCTCTGTTATCATAATTTAATACTTATTATTAAAAACATCTTCATGTTCTTCTCAGTTCGTRTCCTTTGTGTTTCTTTCATGTAACCATTTTTGTTCCAAAGAACATAATTTTTTATGACTATTATAAGCTCAGCCCATCTTCTCATCTCCTTGCATTCATCTGCCTTTCTGCCAGMTCACTTTCTGTTAATGTATGTCAGTGAATCAGTGTTGATGGACAAATGTAGAGAGCACAGAATAGTGTTCAACAGCTTGTTCAGTAACTGTCTGTAYATGTGTTTATGTGTATTTGTTCACTCAGTACTGAACTAGTGAACTGTATTTTTTTAGTGTACTTTCTGTCTCTTGTGTCTTGGACTAAGCTTTTGGTTGTTTGTTTCTTTTAAAATATAAGTGTGAAATATATTTATTTTGCACTTAATACTTAACTTTCCTACCACATAAAGTTCAAATTTCTTTTCATTGTCTGGCATTAGTTAATCTATCACTGCTTCTTAGACCTTCTAATCATATTACTGCTCTTCTGTCCTGTCCTAAATGCGCTATATACCTGCCTGGAATACTTAATTGACCTAGTTTCCCCGGTGACCTTCTAATAATATTTTTTCCTA